>VZSE01012280.1:0-157760 GCA_013398275.1 Promerops cafer
CACTAGGGCTGAGCAGAGGGGGAAGATCACCTCGCTCAACCTTCTGGTCACATTCTTCCCTGTGTACCCCAGGGTGCCACTAGCCCTCCTGGGCATATGGGCACTGCGGGCTCATGGTCACCTTGTCATCCACCAGGACTCCTGGGTCCTGGAGCACAGCAGCCATTGCCACAGGTGAAAGCAGTCTTCCCTTCTGCTCTTCACTCATCTCTTTTTTAGCAGAATACAAAATGTATCACATTAACTGTGAAAAAACAAGCAGTTCTGTCACATTCATCCTTGTCTGTCACTTGTCAAAATCTTGAAAGTGGATTTCTGTGCTGGAAAAGCCATTTCAACCAAACAGTATTGGATTCAGTAAATGAGGTTAAAGGTGTATGTACTGAATGTGAAATATTTTACAGAATAGATAACTGCCTGTTTACTTCATTAGAAATATGCAAGGTTAGTGACTGATGACAGAATAAGGACCCACAGATTCAGCAATAACAACTTTCTGAACTATCTCCAAAATAAAAAAGTAGCATCCTAAAAACGCAATAAAAAACCCTAACCACTTATGTCAGGAGGAAGTTGAGATTATTAGCTGTGTTACGTAGATCTAGTAAGTTTTTGAAATGCATTTTTTTATAAAAAAAGTGAATGATCTCTTCTTTTTTTTGCCATTTAATTGCAGCTGAAGTTATAAATTGCTGTTTTGTTATACTTCAGCTTGAAAGTTTCTGACTTACTTCTACGTATGAAAATGCTTTTGACCTTTGCTAGTCTGACAAATTGGTACTTATTCCCAAAGCTGATACGTATCTTCATTCTTCCAAAATAAGAGCATTGCAAAACTCTGAGAAATTCTGGCATCTAAATTTTGCCTGAAAACTGTAGATCTTACTTAGGCAGTTATGTTGGCCATTTGAACTAAGGCTAAAGCAGAAGATAGAGAAGTATGTGGGTAAACAGTGTTTCTTGCATGATGGGGTAATTTCTATTCCTTTGTTAATGACTGAGAAAGATAAGGAAAAGATGAGTTTTGGGGATATGAGAAATGACTGACTCATCATTGAGAGATGGAAATGAGTATGAGTTAGGGGAAACAAAAGGCTGACAAAAGTATTATAAAATAGGAGTGTTAACTGCTTCCTTCTTCAGGTTTAGTAAGATGTCTTCAAAGCTCTTGGCCCCTTTGCCATATATATAACTAGAAATAAATTGGTATGGACAAAGAAACATGGAGTTTTTCATTTGTTCTTGAAAGATTTATGGAGTGTATTTGAAATCACTGTGAATTGAAACAGTACTTTGAAATATAAGAAAGCTTCCATTAAGGGACTTCAAAGCAGCTACACATGGAAGAGATGATTGCTTAACACTGATTTGTGTCAGTACACCTTCATCAATAACACTCATTTTAGATGTTAATGTTTGTGTTACAAGTATAGTAAGCACATCTTACAAACTGTGAAATATAAGTCACAGGATCAGTGAGTGGCAAGGAGTATTTCAGGTGGTAAGGACTGGGAAGAACTTGCTGTTTTCTTTGGAGATACAGCAATGGATGAAAGAATGTTATTTTCTGATCCTCTGATCCTATGCTCAGCTGTACCTGGAGAGAGGAGAGTTGTTTCAGTTGGTTGTTTGTTTCAGTTGGTGCAGGTGTTAAGTTTTTGCTTATTTATACAAATTGACACTTAGAACTTCAATAGCAATTTTCATCTTCAAAGTTGTTATGCAAACACAAGCAATACTTTTGACACCCCTGTGAAGTAAGTACAGTTATTCCAGTCTTGCAGACATTAAATAAAGACAAGTATCCTGCCCCAAGATATCCAGTAAGCCTTAAATTCTGTGCCAGAAAACAGATTTTTTTTTTTTTTTTTTTTTCAGAGAAATAGTTTTTCTGAACTTATTTACATATGTTTTGTTATATTCTTTCTGAATGGGAACTGGAATGCACATTTTGGACCTTTTTTTCTCTCTCTTTGTGTAGTTATGTTTTAAGGCAATGATACAGTTCCTCTGTTTTAGTATTATGGGTAATGAAATTACAAGGAGCCTTGCCAAATTTATTTGAAGTGGCCTAAACAGTGTTTGAGTTGTATCTCCTGTGTGACTACCCTCATTCTGAGGGACCGGTCTCAATAGACAAAGAAATGTGAGTTTGGCTTACCTTGATTTTGGAGCTAGCTTGGAGTTCTAGAAAAAAAAAGAAGGGACACAGCCTTCAACAAGACTCCAGATGTGGAGGAGGTTGTGATGAGCTGTGGAAGCAGAAGGCCTTGCAAGTTTGTGTTAAACATCTTCAGCTGCTTTCATGTTAGCTAAAAAATGAAACTCTGCTATATCACTTTTGACATTTTGAGAAAATGGTAGATTTCCATTTCTTCATAGTAAGTATAGGATATAAAGAGTTTTTTTCCTCTTGATGTTTTTAAATAAAAAAGTTTTGAGACTCTGCCTTTGAGGATGTATAGGAGTATTCAGATGAAACAGAACTGAAGCTGCAAATTCAGTGATAAAATATGACTTGCATAAAATCTCAGTCAAGAGACATGTTTCCACAGAACTTTTTTAGTTGTGTACTATGGGAATGAAAGTTAGAGTGTGCAAATGTAGTAAGTTCAAGCTGGAGTTATCTACTATTTCCTGAGTATCAGCTCACTAGCAGGCAAAACTGAAACAATTGTGTACATTTTGTGTTTTCATGGAAATAGGCTGCCTTATCCAGTAAGGAGTAGGTGTCTGCAGCAGGCATTAGGAAAAAAAATCAAATGCTTGATACATTATGGCTGCTGACAAAAAGGGTTTAAGTATGTGATAAAATTTTCTGGTAGGAATTCTCCAAGTTCTGTAATATAATTAATAATGTACTCTATCACTTTTTAAATTATTCTTTTTCTTTATCTGTGTCTTACCTCTAAAAATGCAAATGCTATGTTGGTAATATTTTTATTAGGACATACTGTTATTAAGTAATTAAATGTAGTGGTTTAATTATGGTTATACAGATCTTTTACAAGGACTATATAAACAATACGAATGTATCCTTGAATTCAGAGTAAAAATATGAATCATGGGTAAGTGTACTCAGGTGAATATATTTCAGTGGACTACTTCTGAGACAATCATGTATGGGAAAGAGTTTATTAATGTGATCTTCAAGCAGCATGACGTGGTCCCCAGACTTCAGTTTCTATTGTGTTGCCTTGGCAACATTGTGCAGGATCTCCTTCATATGAGTATCTGGAAAGATGGATTTTGCAACTGAATTGTTAGCTAATCCTCTCAGGTTTACACTAAAGAACTGTTCTTTAGGTGAATTACTTTGTCAGGCTTGACCTCCATCTCCCTTTTGTCAACAGGATTCCACATTTTGTGGAATCCAGTCACGTTCCATTTTGCCCCATTCAAAACTGCATATCAGTCCAGTGATTTCATTCAATGTCATGAAATTCTCAGACCCAAAGCCAGTGGGACAGGTAAACTAAAAAAAAAGGGTGGATGTTCAGTTTGCAACAAAGAGTCAATTCTTGATGCTTTTTTCAGAAATTCAGTTCTGGAGTTACAGGGATCAGGAATCTGGAGCTGAAATGAAAGAGATGAAACAAATTTCTTCCAAAGTCCAGGCGACTGGTTTAGGTTATCAGATGCCTCAGTGTAGACACCACTACTTTCATGCTTTTTAAAGATGTGTGCATCGTGTCAAGGCTTGGATCATATTTTTTTAGTGAAAGCTGATGACCTGCAAACAGTTCTACAGAAGTGGGAATTACTTGGCAGAACACTCTGCTGCCCTGATTTACTGGGTCCCTTGAGCATTATTTACTGGATAACTGAATTTATAACAGGCGTTCATGACATTTTTCATGTCTCCCTCTGGAGTCTTGCATTCTGTCCTTTAAGGGTATGAAAAATATAGATTGTTTCGGCCATTGTTTGCTGTTTAATAATCACATGTGGGCTGTGTATCATTAGGAACAGTAGCTTGTCATTCCTTCAATGTCATCTTAGGACACCCAATTCAAATAGGCTTTTGGTTGCCCTTATTGAAGGAGAGAGAGGAAAATGTGTTTTTTAGTGGCCATGGGCATTGCCAAGGCAGAGACTGACCTTTCAATTCTGCATAGTTTTCTAATTCTTGGACATCAAAGGAGGTATGTCTGGGTTATATGCATATTCTCTAGGGTGTTTTTGGTTTGAATGAATCATTACAGCTTCATAGGTTTATTGTGGCATTCAGTGCTCTTCACTGTCTTTCACATTTCGCGAAGTGTCTTTTCTCCTAAAACATTTTCATTTGAGGGTTGTTTCAGATGTGCATTTCACATGGCTTTCAGTTGTCCAGTACATTTTGGGAAATGTACTTGAATGCTGGGCCAGAAGTGTTGTGGCTTGAAAAATAAAAGATATATTTCTATTTTTATTTATGCAATTTATTGCAATTTGAACATTGTTAAGTCAGTAAATGTAATACATTCTTCCAGTAAAAAAAAAAAAAAAAGGCATGCATCTCTGTACTTCACATTTGCGTGAAGGTTCTCTTTTCCTCATGGCTGTACTCTGTTCCCCACTGGTCAGCTCCTCCTCTGTGTTGATACAAATTCATTATTAGCTGTGCCACAGCTAGTCTGCCTCATTTGTGCTGACATTTTCTAATTTAGAGCTGATAAAAAGTGTGTATTAAGCTTTTCTGTTCCCATTTGACTTCAGTTTCTCAGTGCTTATTAATCTTAATCTTTTCTGATTGTCTTTCCACATGCAACAAGGGACAAAATTAATATGGATGAAGTATAAATGTTTTCCTCCTTAAAATTTCATTGATATGGTTTAGATGATTGAAAATAAAAGAACTGTAAAGCAGTCTTAAGTTATGAAGTTGAGCCATGGGCAATATTTAGTGTGCTCTGAATATTTAGTTTGCATTTAGGCAAATGAAGAAGACTAGGGGACACGTTTAGGAATGGATATGTTAAAGTAGAAGTGCAGTCTCATCTCTCTGAAGGAGATGAGCTGTGACAGCGCCTCCAGTTTGTATGAGCCTGAAGATGTTACAGGTTGTGGATCTCTTTCTTGTCACATGGCTACTGCTTTTTTATGTTGCTCAGAGTGAGGGTAGAAAGTACATCTAAGATATTAGATCCTGATAAAATTAACTTAAATTGCACAGTAGTAATTTTACCTGTCTTTTCCATCTTGCCAGTATTACTATGCATGCAATGTATTAAGATTCCTCAAAACAATTAAACAGTGAACAGTTAGCACTGAGATATGTAATTACTTTTTAAATTTTCCATTTATCTCTTAGTAATTCATCATATATCAGTTATGATGTCACTGTAGGATGAAAATAATTTGAAATTTATTTTGTCTGAAAATATAATTCGATGCATTGCCTGACTTAATGCATCTTTAAACATGTCATCTGACATCTTCCAAATACAGCCAAAAAGCTTTCTGTTCTCTAATCTTGGCTGTCATTTTGCTATAGGCAACTTATAAGATGTACTTTATAATAGCATATATAATATTTGGAGGCAAAGGACCCTGGTGTACTTACAAAATGAATACATAAAGTTCTGGTGCTTTATTACTGGCTTGCACTGGCCAGTATACTGATAACCAATTATCTTGTGCTTTGTTTTTAGTATTTGTCATGGCCCACAAACCCTTAACTAAACTAGTTGGACCTTTCTTGCACTGATATTTTGTATATTTATTTTGGAGATTTCATTTAAATGTGTTTTGAAATCTTCAGAGACCTTATGTGTACATATAATACCAACACCCACAGTTTGTAAGTACATTCTGTGGTTGGATAATTGTGAAAGTGAGCCTTGGATGAATTTTAATGGATTTGGGCATTGATTTTGTTTTTAAATGAAGTGAATTGAACACAGGAATAGGACTGTTATATTAGAAGTATTTGGCCTTCACAAGTGTAATATGTATTCATGGTACTAGATGCATTATGACTACAAGTGCTTTAAAGCATTTAGAAAATACTAAAAGAATTGCTGGTTTCTCTTCTGACCCTCAATTCTAAGAATATGCATGAAAATGCAGGCATTTGCAGAAAATACATTACTTTATAAACAAAATCTATTTCTCTTTTGCGAAAGGGACTTCAGGTTTTCAAATACTTTTAGCTTATTTTGTCACTGTTTTTTCCTCACACATCTAAGTATCTTAGTCACACTTTAAAAAATTATTGCTTCGTTTTCTATTTATATCTCTTTCCCATGTTTTTTGAGTGAAGTTTCTACTTTACAGTTTCTGAGTAGAGAAATTAGGCAGTTAAGAAGAGCTTTTTTAAGGTTCTGTGTACAATTTAACCAAGTGAGAAAGGTCGAATTTAATTTTACTTGGGTGCGAAGAATAGGTGAAAAACACTGTTGTTTTTCCATGAGGCTTACAGTTAACTTCTAGAGGTTTTATGTTCTGTTTTATAGAGTGCTAGTGGGATGAAAAAACATATTTTGAAGCCACCTCAAGATAGCAAATTCCTCTGATCTTCTGCCAAATGAATATAACCTAAATTGTAAGCAGCCTGATGGACAATGTCATACTTTAGATGTGAGAGTCTCTCTAAATAACATTTGAACAAAAAAGTCTTAACTGAAATTCTTTCCAGTTGTTTACTGCGTATTCTTTACCCTAGCTTTATTTAAGTTTGTAAGGAGTTGAAAAACTCCTTGTAAGGCAAGTGTGAAAATCTTGATTACAAATCACCAGATTGGCATAGCTCACCTAAAAGTTGATACTTCTGGAGGTTTTTGCTAAAGTAGACCCCCTGCTCCTCACTTATGTGTTTTGTTATTCTGTGTGCATCTGATATTTATTGTGTTGATGCTGCATGTGCTTAATTCACAAGAGGAACAATTAAGAATGCAGTCAGATGGAGGAAAAATTAATTATAATTACAGTCAGTGTTTAAGAATTTTTCTGCTGCATGTCATAGTCCTCAGAAGCAAGGAGTGAAATGAAATACCAAACAATGCATGAAAAAGTTTTTGAAGTTTCACTACTAGCCAGCAAAACCTTTTATCGTTTAGGATGACAGACTGTCTTTAATCTAATCTAATGGTGTGTTATGTGTGAACTGGATTTTATTTCATACTTTTTTCTGACACTTGATAAAACTGAATCAGGGTATCCTTAAGAATTTACAGTTCTTCAGCTTCTTCAGTCCTTGTTGTCTTCTTGTGGCTTCTCTAACTTTGTTGTTATAATTTGCTGTAGTACCGTGCTAAATATATTACTAGATGAGAATTTCAGTAAATGTAAGCTCTTCCATTAAATTTTCCTTCATTTGATGAAAAGCTTAAATAAAGTGAAGAGGAAATGGGTAAAATGGATGGGAAGTTCAGAATATAATTAACATAGCTCTGAAAGTAATTTCTACTAGCCTTTACTGTTAGAATCTGGTAAAAATCATGGCATATGCTAACAGTGTGGGTGCAGCAGTGCTGTGGACTTCTGTGGCAGCATCACACGTCACATTGTATTGGGATTATCCAAACTGTCCTTATCTGTGCTCTAGGATAATAGTGGCCAGGTGCTTCCAGGCAAGCAGTGAAGAAAGCAGTTTGGCAAATTTAGACAATGGATACTTCTGAAGCCTTGCTGAAGGCATGGCTGAGCTGTACTGTACAGAGGCTAAAGCAATTATCTGAAATTTTCCTCCAACATCAGTAAGCATAAGACTGAGCTGGTGCTTGGGCTACCAGCCAGCAGCATGACTATCTAGGCACAGTTTGTCAGGGTTAACAGTGCTAAATCCAAGCTGTGAGTGAGGCTACTCACTGCTACTACAGTTAGAGACTTAGAAGCTTGCTTGTCTTCTAGCGATAAAGGACTGACTGGGAAGCTGACTTCTTTGCTCTGCACTGTTGTATGCTGAAGGATGAAGGAAATGAGGTCTGTATGAATACTTGATGATCTGGCCCCTGAATCATCAGGACACTGCCAGTGCATACTATTTCTGTGATGTGTTTGATCTGGTTTTATTTTAAGGCAGCAGTATGGTATACTGTGATGCAGATTTTGAGTCCTGTAATTCATCTGGTACTGTGGTTTTCTGTTCCAGAATGCCCAATAGTTGTTGCCATACAAGAAAGCATTTTGCTGTAACTTTATTTAATTTTCCATTCGCCCTTTCTGGCATAATGAAAATGACCACTGTGTGGAGGGAGCATATGGAACGAGTCTCTTCAGAGTTACATTCTTGGACCCTCCTTTCCATTTTATCAGTGCAGTCTTCTGCTGTACTAATTCCTTTAATTCCCCACAACAAAAGTGACAGCCTTGCCAGAAGAATGGCTCAAAACAGCACAGCAACAGTGAGAATTTTGTGTATTATATTTATTGCATTCATTAATATGTTAATGCATGACAGTTGCTCCTTTTCCTTCTTTCCTTCTCCTGCTACATAACAACTTCCTGCCTCTTTTGTATGCTTTTAATGTCTCTCCATTCATCCTAAGAAATTCAAAGCAGGCAGCTTTACATTACCAGCTTAGCAGAGCCCAAGCTCAAATATAAATGCCAAAATGCAGTGTGTTTTGCCTAAGTATTTCCTACCAAAAAAGCCAATGTTTCAGCAGCATGGCATGGCAGCCTGTTACGTTGAGGAATATGAGACACGGTCTAGAAATTAAAATGTATCAGGAATGTAAGTGGCACAGAGAAGATTTGCATCTTGAAAGTCCTAAGTTATTTCAAAACTTTATTTTGACTGAACTTGACTGTTGACTGTGAATGAGAAGGAGAGTTCTGAGCACAAAAGCTACTAGCTATTGCTTTGCATAATTTGGCAGAACACAGCTTCTGCAAGTCAGACGCGTGTAGGTGGAAACTTTCTGGTTAATAAAGTCAGACTACCCTAGCCACTCAGGAGAGTGCACTTTTTGCTTCTGGACCAGCAGCACCTTCTCTGGCATAAGAATTGTTTTCCAAGGTGCAAATGCAAAAAAAATGCATGTATTCATTAGCTGTCCAATTTATACTGGATATTTCAATAATATTGAAATAGCTTTATAATAATATCACTCACTTACTGGTAGAGTGGAACAAAACAAAGTCAGATCTGTGATTACTGAGGACTATTTCTTTACATTAGCCCTTATCCTGAAAAGAAGCATAAGGAGGGAGTTGGGACACTTGAACAGCCTTGATTTTAAGGCCATCTCTCAGTAACTCTGTCTTCTCTGTCTCAATGATGTGCTTGTCATTATTCTCAGAGGTACACCATATTGTTTCCATTATAACTCAGCAGATGTTGAATACGTTTACCAGATTAGTTGTGAAACATTGTTTTTCCAGTATAAAACATTGCTCTTCTAAATAGCTGTTTTCATTGTCACATCTTAAGGTGTTAGGCAGAAAGGAAATTGGTTTTATGATCTGGTTGTCTCTCAAAAGCCTTCCACAGCTGGAGGGCGAGCTAACTTGGTAGCTTCGTGAGTGGACAGTTAATGTGCAAATGTTTGCAAAAGAGACTGTAAGACAGACCTACTGTTCTGTTAATTGCATTAAAACTATGGAAGTTCCTAAAGTCTTCAGCATTGGAAGTCTGTCTAGGTGCTGTGCATTAATTTCAAAGAATCTTCAACTATAAACAAATGAGTGTCAGGTAAGGGATGTCTGTTTGTATATGCAGAAACCTGATTTAAGGGATAGGTGGAATACAATGTACACTTGACAAGTGTTATCCTTCATCAAACTGTTACTGTTTCAGCTTTTCAGACCTGAATCTTGTAACCTGCACATAGATCCTGAATTGAATTGTAAAGAAACCAACTTTAATTGAAACAAAAGGTTCATAAGCAACTTTATTTATTGTAAATCTATAATAAAGGGCCACACAGTATTTGTATTACACATAATTGTTAAGGAAAATATCTCTTTTGTACTTAAAATCCTGTGTTCTTCTGAACAGGGATGATTTCTTTTCAGGAAGATTTTGAATTGAATTCCCCTTTCAACTCAGACTGTTTTCTTGGTGATAAAAAAAGCTGTCCTAGAAAGAGGCTGTTGTTTCCTAATAGGTTTGGGAAATTGATATTTCAATCCAGCATCCTCTTTGAAAGATATATTTTGATTTCCCAAGAAATGTACAGCACAAAGCTTCATGCTGCCCTTTGACAGTACTTATTTGTGATTCTGCATTGAAAGGGAATCTTTAGCATTCAGGAACAGCTAACCTAACACAAACAGCAGATGCTTTTGGGATTCCCTCTCTGAATTATCTGATCCAAGTACTAAAAACCCCATATTTTTTTCCATGTATGTAAAAAGTCTTACTGGCCTGTGGGAACTGAATGTATGGCTTAGAGATTAGAGCACTGGGTAAATATGAAAATTATATATCCATTGATAATTGAGAAGACAATAGAAGAAAGAGCAAAAATTGTAAAGACCTTTTCACAAAGTTTTAGAACTTGCGATTCTCCAGAATAAATGGACTTTCATTCAAGCTTAGTCACTGTTGTCCAAAAAGCAGGTAAAAAGACCAGACAAGTTAGTACAATGAACTTTCCTTTCAAGTTCCTGTTGATTTCATTAGCAGTGTACTAGAGAGTCAGGCAAACCCAAACTAATTTTTAGGAATTCTTCCTTTCCCAGAGATCTAAAGGGTCTTTGGATTGAGACTCTTGATGAGAAATGCTTGTCAATTCCCAGTCCACACCAATGTTACTGGTACATCAGGCTAACAGTGGTGCTGTGTTCCCTGTCTCTCAGTAGCAAACCTAATTCCTATGTTTTGGTGATAGGAGACTATTGTTCTTTGTATGTTTTGTGGCTCTTGCTGTGCAATATGTAAAGCAACATGTACACCATGCTACTGCTTCTTCTCCTAACACAGTCAAAAAGGAAGCTGTCCATTCTACTGTCTTTTCCAATTCACTGTACCTTCTGTTCCAAGTAAAAGAGGAAAATTCTTCAGTATAAATACTGAAAAAATAGAAAACAGAGCTCCAAAACTGTTGAATACATTATATTTTTCTAGGTATGGTTGATCATTTTGATATTGTGTCACCACTGTAACTGTAGCCTGGGTTTTCTGTGTGTTAGAAGAAAAGATTCCCCCATGACTGTGCAGGGAATTTGCATTAAGTAGATGACGGAACACGGAAAGATTAGGAAACAGCAAAGCAAACTTTTAGGCTGTCTTTATTAGCATGGAGGGTTGATAATTTTTATTCTGTGTCTCACAGTTGTATTTAGACCCTAGTTTAGCTGTGCTGTAAATGCTAAACTTTCAGCTTCTTACTAACACATACTGTAAAAACACTACAAGAGTTTGTAAGTTTGTTTTTGTTTTTTTGGTTTTGCTTCTTTAAGCACTTGAATAGTCACATATCTTCTGAAGTAGAAGATTAATGCTATGGAGGTTGAAAAAATTCACAGCAAAATTACTTTAATTTTCTGATGCAAGCATACTGAAAATAGGTTTGACATACTGATCAGATGTACATATACATCTACAGCTGGAGACATACCTGCTTTGTTTGCTGGGTGGCATGGACTGTGAATTCCAGGCCAAGTGACCTGAGACATCATCAGAATGATAAAGTTGTGTTTTTAAAGTAAGGTCTCGTCCTGTGTTCCTGATATCCTGATATCTGAAGCCACCTACATATCATTTTCTGTGGCTCAGAGTTACAGCAGTAACTCTGAGCCACAGAAAGTAATTTCTGTAGGTTGTTTCCTTAGAGGAGAAGAGTGAAGAGCAACTGGGCTTTCTTCAGTCTTAAACTTTAACTCTGTTATATGACTTGATAGTATTTATTCTTTGTCTACGATAACAACTCTGGTAATATAAAAATGTTATGTAAAAAGAGAGGAAGGTGAGGAGGGAAGGATTTCTAGCTGCCTAACTATGGGGATAATTTGGAAGGTGTCAGCATTACTGGAAAGCATTGATGACAGCTTTCTGACACAAGTAGTGGAGGATCCCATGAGGAGTGGTGTGCTGCTCAGCCTTATACTAACAAACAGGTAAAGCCTTGTTGAAGATGTGAAGGTTGAGGGCAGCCTTGGCTGTAATGACCATTGTGGAATTCAGTAGAGGGCAAGGAGGGAACAGGGCAGAAAGACTGTAAGCATGTACTTCAGGAGAGCTAGCTTTAACCTCGAAAGGTCTTCTTGAAAGAATCCTGTGGGAACAGATCCTGCAGTGAAGAGGGTTCCAAGGGAGCTGATTGATATTCAAGGATCACTTCCTCCAGGCTCAAGAATGATGCATCCTGATGAGCAAGAAATCAGGTAAAGGGGGAAGAAATCTATGTGGATGAATTAAGAACTCCTGTCATTACTCAAGTGTGACCAGGAAATACACAGGAGATGGAAGCAGACTCAGGCCACTTGGAATGAATATAGAGAGGTTGTCAGAGTAAGTAGAAATGAGACCAGAAAGTTAAACAAAGACAAGTGCTGGATTCTGCACCTGGGACAGGACAACCCTGGATGTAAGGACAGACTGGGGAATGAGATGCTGGGAGAGCAGTGCCATGGAAAGGGACCTGGGGGCCCTGGTCTGTGGCAAGTTGAACAGAGCCAGCAGTGCCCTGGCAGCCAGGAGGGCCAACCCTGTCCTGGGGGGCATCAGGCCCAGCATTGCCAGATGGGCAAGGGAGGGGATTGTCCCACACTGCTCTGAGCTGGGGCAGCCTCACCTCGAGTGCTGGGGCAGTTTTGGGTGCCACAATGTAAAAACGATAAAGCTATTGGAAAGTGTCCCAAAAAGGGCTACAAAGATGGTGAAGGGCCTTGGAGGGAATTCATATGAGGAGCAGCTGAGGTCACTTGGTCTGTTCAGCCTGGAGGACACTGAGGGGAGAACTCACTATGGCCTTCAACTTCCTCACAAGAGGAAGTGGAGGGGCAGGTGCCAATCTCTTCCCTCTTGTGACCAGTGACAGGATTCAAGGGAATGGCATGAAGCTGAGCCAAGGGAGGTTTAGGTTGGATATTAGGAGGAGGCTCTTTACCCAGAGGGTGGAGCCTGGGGAACAGGCTCCCCAGGGCAGTGGTCACAGCACCAAGCCTGACAGAGTTCAAGAAGTGTTTGTCAATGCTCTCAGGCACATCTTGTGATTCCTGGGGTGTCGTGTGCAGGGCAAGAGTTGGACATCGATGATATCTGGGAGTCCCTTCCAACTCAACATATTCTATGATTCTGTGAATTCTAAATCTTCCATTGTTTGTCTAGGATTTTTTTTATTTTTCAATTTTGATGTGCTGAGCATCCAAAAACATAGAACTAGTAAATACTGAATGGAACTAAAACTAACCTTAACTAATGATATGTGTGTTCTCTTAATAGAATCTGGTTCTGCAATTACAGCTTCCTGCATTGGTTTGGGAAACTCTACAACACCTCCACCTGGACAGGCAGGAAAACCAGTGCCAGGATATAATGGTAAGACTGTGCTAAAAATGTTATTAGGAAAGGACATTGCTTATATTCCTGAGTAAGTGCTCCTTAATTGTCATTTCTTGTAGAAAAAGAAAATTAAAGTCTTATTAAGATATTTTCCTCCTTCATGCTTTCTTGTGTGTTGTGGAATGTGATTGTAGATAAAGAATTCAGAGTTGTCTTCAAGAAAATTGATCAACTACTTCTGCCTTTATTATATGAAAGGGCTATCACATACTTTGATACATTACTCATCTATACTTCTACATGCACTTTTGCACTTCTACACAACTTGAGAGAGTTGTTAAGCAAACTATCTTCCAGTACCTATGGAGCATTTTTATTTCCAGCCAGGAGAAATGGTAGGCTATGGACCAGTATTTGCATGTAAGGATGCAGCTACAGGATTAAGAATNCATGAAAAGGATGAGTACTCATTGTCTGGAAGGTATTTGCATGTAGGGATGCAGCTACAGGATTAAGAATGCAAAAGTACTTTAATACCTGGGAACCCTGATTTTAACACAAATTTCAAGAGTTACTTGAAATCTGAAAAATAATTACATTAAAGATCAAGTGGTCTTCAGGAAAAGTTCTCACATCATTGGTCAGAAAGATCTAAGCTGTTATTTTCTTTTAATACATGGTGAGCATTAAAAAAAAACCCAGACTATTTTTAGCAGCTCTTGGTTTGGGCATTTACAATTATGGCATGAAGACGAGCAATAGCTTAAAAATAGCATTAAAACAAAGCTGTGGAGTTTCTCCAGAGTTCTAGTAAGTAGGAGAGTGTGAAAGAATGTAATTTCATCACACATATTATCAGATGATAATCAGGACTAGGAAGAAATAGGAGTAGCAAGAATATAAAAATTTCTGATGAATATTTTGGAACACTGGGACTAGTGTAAGTAAAGAACTTCAAAGAGAATGGTGGAAATGTCTTTAGCATACCTTATAAAGGAAAAAAAAAATGAGCACTGAAATTCACTAAAGATTTATGGAATAATTTTACCTCTTTCCGTCTTTGACCAAATATGTCCTGTAATTCAGCTATTCACAAACTAGTGTTTTTTTAAAATTACCCTATATTGGCCGCTGTCTTGCTGTCATCCACTTCTGTTTGGTGTTGTTTTCCTGCTGTTACTGTATTTATTAGAGGAGATCCTTATGCCAGTTAGAAGATACTGTGGTTTTAGTTTATACATGCAACTCTTAATGGCTGGTAAAGATATGCTGCAACATAAAGAGGAAGTTGCAAGATCTACCTTTTTTTCTTAACACGTAAAATACTTTCCTATTACGTATTGCTAAAAAGAAACTGATTTGTTACTGATTTTTAGAAACAAAGGGAATAAAAATTATGGTATCAAAGTGCAGTGGCACAAATTATATTTAAAAGTGAGTCAAGATACTATATTAATTTCTAGGTCTGTTGCCTTAACTCAGACATTATACTGTGCTTTTCCCTTGATCTACTTGAACCTTTACAGATCATTTCAGTGCATTTTCAGACTGAAGAAGGTCCCACATTTTGAAGAAACAAGTCAGTTCTTCAGTAATTCAGGAATGAGCAGCATAGTATCTCACTTCCCCAAATTTTTCTACATTGAAATACTAGCTTGCAAGGAGAAGACTAAATACTGGGATTGGTACCTTAATGAAACAGTTACAGTAAACTGATTAGATTTTACTTAGTATCATAAAAATAGGAGAGAAAACACTGACAGCAACACAAGCGGGTCTTTGTAAAACTGGCCTTGTGTACTTGCTTGTGTCTGTCTGCTGAGCCATTGCTTCCAGCAGGCTCTTCAGTTACTTTAAAATTACCATCATCTTTGAAGGAGTAGCTTCAGCCAGAAGTAGTAAATTACAGATGTTGGTGTTCTTTGAAGAGATAGGATATGATATTACTCATATAAGTTTTAGTGGAGTTTTAGTCAGAAGTCTGTCATCCACTTTTCCCCATTTCCTCTGGAACTTTGTAATACAGAATGTAAGATTATTGTAGAGATTTAGATACAGCTGAACATTGCTTTCATTGCTTGGGCATGCTTCAAAAAGCATGTTATCCTTATCAGCCCAGTCTGTCAAAATCTTCACTCCCTGTTCTTCTGTGGTTTAATTGCTTCACCTTATGTAATTTCATTATCATAGGCCAAGGTGATACCTGTCATTCCTTTCTTATGCCCACACCTTTAGATGGAATGGATGGTTGTAGTAGCTTCATTTCCCAGATAACTGCACAAAAGAGGCTAGTTCAGATGATTTCCTCAGAAATCTCAGTATCAGGATATGATGCTTTCACTGAAGGTGGTGAACCAGTGTCATCCAGGGCAAAGGCTTCATTTGGGAAGTCTGGATTCTGTCCTGTACTTTGAGCGTTACCCTGCTGTGCAGCTTTGGGTAGTTCAAGAGTTACTTGATCTCTTTTTGCTAGACTACAATGAACCTTGTTAGCTGAAGGGTATTTTTCCGAGACTCCTGAGAGTCTTTGAGAACCAGATACACTTATTTACTGCTAATAGTATTTCTCACGTGAACTGGGTTAAACTTCAGTCATCTTGGTTGTTATTTCTTGCTCATGTTACCCACACATTTTTTATTTATATATTTGTCATGTCCTTTTAATGGTCCTTTGCTATGTGGAAGTTTAGATTTTCCAATATCAAAGCTTATTTTACTCTTTAGTTCTGTGTTTTTCCCTTTTGGAACTTCGTGCTATTTCTGCTTCCAAAGCACAAGTATTTAAGACTTCTCGTACTTAAGGCTGAATTTTAGTAAAGTCATGAGATTATCCAGTTTGGCACTCCCAAATTACTTAATTCCTTTTGTTGCTTGGTGTATTGCCGTTCTGAAGTGTGACTAAGTTGATATCCATAAAGAAAGACACTTTCCTCCACCTAAAAATACACTACTAAACTTGATTTTCCTTCCTATATTATTTTTTTACAGTCATGATTCTGGATGAAAATAAGAAACCAGTGAAGGCAAAGACTTTGGGAAATATTGTGGTAAAGTAAGAAAAATAAATATCTTACAGTTAAAAGAAACTTCTTATATGGGTTGATTGTCTTTTGACTAAAGTTTAGATAAAAATCAGAATAACTGAAGTAATGAGGATTGAAAAGCATGTCTCTCTGTCTCTGATAGTGATACCAAACTCCCAGAATGTTTTATGTTCATTAATGTTGAAAAATTGCAGATGAAATTGTGTGAGTGAATAAGTGTGGGTTGCTGGGTTTTTTTCTTAGACTGCAGCAAAGTTTACTGTTTTATTAATTATCAGAGTGTTGGCACAGAGTCATGCCTTCCTCTTGTGATGTATGAGCAAGATACTGAATCATTCCCTTTGCTATTTTATCTTTCAGTTTAGTGCAGTAGTACAGCAGTACAGTTTGGCATGCTTTGGCTTACAGGTGTGATGCTGCCTCTTCTTTCACTATCTCCTAATCCCAACTGATGCACCATCTTAGAGGGAGAGCATGTATTTTTTGTTCTCTGTAAAAAAAAACCCAAGATTTCTCTGTGTGTGCTTTGCTTGAAAGAGTGTTCATTTGTACCAGTACCTGGACAAAATACATACAGGAAAGGACTCCAGGAAAAAAAAAAAAAAAAATCAAAAAACCGTGCTGTGCATCATGTAGGTGATTTTTAGTACCATTTACCAGACTCCTGACAGATGAATTCCATAAACTGTAGTATTCTTTCTGAAAGTATACCTTTCTCAGCACATTTCCTTAGATAAAAAGGCCTCTGTTTAGATCACCCTGTGAACATCAGTCACATTTATCTAACCTGCTGCCTACTCACTGTTGCCAGGACCTTTCCTTACTCCCATAACATTCTATAGGCTACTGCTCTTTACAGCCCATGCCAGCTCTGTATTCTGGATGTTTTACAGGCTTTCAGGCAAATGGCATTTTCCTCAAACAGGTTTTTTCCCTCAGAGAGAGACACCTGCTTTGTGATGAATGTGGTAGCTGTAACCACCTTTTTTTTCCAGTCACAGAAAATAACTTCAGCTCTGAACACTTTCTAAGTGTGAGCCAGTACAACTCTCAAAGAAAATGTATTCATCCATTTCTTCTATGGTAGATTTTTGGAGAGTTGTGGTAGCTCAGAGTCTTCACTGCTCGCTTAGGTGAATGAAAGGAAATACAAAGATTAGTACTGACCTTCAGTGAACCGAAAACCTGCCAAAGCTGAAGCATTGGGATGGATGTACCAATTTTGATGAACTGTTAGCACAGTTAGCTGAGGATTGCAGTTGGCTGAGGCACATGAGCTGGGGGTGAGAGACAGGAGCTGCGGGCACTGGAGCTGCAGACATGCAGCGCTAACAGTGAGGCTGGGCTGGCGCAGTGCTTGTGTGGGAGGTGGAGCTGCCGTGGTGGGGAGGTTTTTTCTCAGCTTACGACTGATCTAATGTAACTAGACCCCTGGGGAGACTGAAGTAGTATCACATGAACTTACTGTGCTGTGTGATGCAGATGTGTATTTTCAGGATGAAGTCTCATTCTCAGCATCTTCAGCTAAGCCACCAGGACACAGACACGTAGGTTTAACTCCCCCAAGTCAGCAGACTCATATTTAGGAGTAGTTTTCTTGTGACACCTATAAGATTGTGCATTCACTCCATTGTTGAGAATGCACATTGATTCCATTACCAAGCACAAATACTTGAAATTGCTCCAACCTTTTGAAGACTTCCGTTCACAGTATCAGTAACCCAGCTCAGGGTGGGAAACTCTCTCAAAGCTCTCACCTCTGTAGTGCCTGAAGCAATAATAAAACATTGGCTTGTAATCAACGGAGAGAGAAAAGGTATTTTGTAAGAAAATTGATCCTAGCTGCTTAGATAATCAGATTCGTTATTATTATTCATTAAATTATTCATGGCTAGTTATTCAACTAGGATGGAATAAATCACCTTCCAGATGTGTTCATGTCTCTCCAGTGCCTGCAGGAGTGGCACAGTTGGCTTAGGGTAGGTATTTAGTCTTATCTACCAAAACAGGAGTGGAATGAACTCCATCTTTAGCAACTCTGCCAAACAAGTTGAAAGATAGACTAACAGGTAATGTTGGAATATGTGTACATACATTTTTGAGTTTTACTATCTTTAAGTGCCTGTCAGGAGCGATATTGCCATATTAGAAGATTCTGTTTGGGATTAATGTCTACCTCTTTTAGCCAGAATTTATCTTCCCTAATGTTGCCCCACATTTAGATGTTTTCTCAAGGGATTACAGATGTGTTAAAATATTGTTTTGTTGTTGCTTCATTTGTTTTGTATATCTTGCTCAGCATGACTTTTGCTTCAATCAAATAAATTGATAATAAAAGAGGGAGATTTTTTGTTTTCTTTTTTTTTTTTTTCAATGTGTCACTCAGGAACGTGCAATCACACAGGGATACTATTATTTTATCATGTCTATGTTTACTGTGTTGTTTATTTTATTTTTTGATTAAAGCAAGGTTTCACGAAGTCCTCCTTCAAGGAAGGCATTTCTCTCTACATGTAGCAGTCTTCTACATGTACAGACCCTTTAAAATAGTGGGGATGATCCTTGATACTAGCAGTGTTTGTCATCCCAGAGCATGTCTTCCTGCAGCTGGAAGAAAATGCGGGACTCAAGATAGTTCTGACTATTATTCTGTCATACACTCAGCAGTAAAATATGAAAAAACACAGGGGTTTGCTTCACCTGTAGCATAGGTGAGTTGAAAAATATTCTTCAGTATTTCTTGGAGAGGAGAGTGGCCATGCACTGCTTACAAGGACAGCTGTGCAGAAGTGGTGAACTGCAGCTCTTGGTTGTTTTTATCCTAGACTCCTGGTGAAGACTATTTGGGGCTGCTTGAGGCTTGCAGTTTTCCTAAGTACAGTATTTAAAATATCTATTCTTACAGCAGAGATTTGAATTTTAATTTCATCTTGCAAGAGTCAGATACTCTAGAAAGGTAGCTCATACATCTAATTACTCCAACTTGCTGCCTCGAGTATGTTCTTTTCTTTACTTTTCTGCCAACTGATATCTGTTCTGTTTTATTTTTTTTTTTCCATATAACCATCATCTCTGCTCTTTGAACAGATTATTCTTGGATAAAAACTCTCATGCTTACTAGTTTGCCTGGACAATGCAATAATATTTCTGATTTCACAAGTCTTTCAGGGTAAAGTATTTGAAAGCAGTGTCACAACATTTGTGATAGAAGGACAAGGGAAAATAAAGGTAACTTCAGATTACGAGGCTGGGCTTGTATGAATGGTTTTTAAATTTATATGTATTTCTTTCTGAGCTAGAATTTTTGGACATGAAAGATTCTGAGAATTTATTCTGAAGTGAAGATGATAGCAGCAGTGACCTCCATTTCCATTAGCAAGACCAGTCTGGTTTAGTGACACACTTCTGCTCGCATTGTTCTGGCCTGCCTGTAATTAATGTACAATTGAAAATGTGAATGTATATATGTAATTTTTATTAGCCATAAGAATTTTCTAGGTTATCTGTTGTTGTTATAAGGAACATTAACAAAGAGAAATCCCATGTAAATTCCAGTTTTCATCTTGTACATTGAAAATATCAAAAACCGATTATTTTTTTGAAGCAGTCATCAGCACTGTCTCATTAGCTGGCATTATTCTTTATATTCACCCACAACAGGACTACATTTGCCTTGTGCTCATTCTTTCCAGAGAGTAGTGACTGCCACTAAATTTGCTACTAGACCCTAGTTACACTCCCTCTAGTGTTTGTATAGTTAATTTTGTACCATAATAATGGAGTTTTGCAGGGTATTTACAGGTTTGCTTTAGCAATCTCCACTGCACAGAGTCACATAAATATGTTCCATATTAAGCAGGAGGTGAGACAATGTAGTTACATCATAGAGTGATTCTGAAATGCTTTAGTTGCATTGGTTTAACTGCATTTAAAAAAGGTAGCTGTGTGAGAGGCTCTGTAAACTACTGATGTTGTGGAATTTTTTTTGTGGATTTGGAATTAGTGAAGGAAGAGGAAGAAAAATCAAAATGTTCTAAAAGAGAATGTTTCGAATCATGACCCACTCCCTTGTATTGAGTGCAGTCATGCAAAACTTTATGTACAGTGCTGTAAAAGCTAAAATACATTTAAAAATATTTATTCATGATAAATTTTAAATAGTCAATATTTATAAAGAAATAGTAATGATAACTGCACAGCTTTTTATGCTTATACATTATAAGTTAGCCAGAGAGATATATAACTGTACTTTCAAAGCAAATACCCTTGAGTGAATACCCTTTAGTGGAAGAGGTGTTATTCAAAGTAAGCAACCCATTGACAGTTTTCCTATTTGTGGTAATGTGTTCAATATTTATACAGTATTTAGCGAGCAAATAAATGTTCAATAAAAAGCTTATTCAATATTTCTTACAATGCGTTAAAAAGAAAGTCAATATCTGTGTGAAAGGATGAAGCAACCTGAAGCCAGGATTGTAATCATTATAATGCTCAATAGAATGCTAAACAAGAGAGCTTAAAGGAAAGAAAAGGGAAAGAAAAAGATGTAATCTTTTGCAGCATACTGCAGTACCTTGGTATTTCATTAAAGTCAGATCTTGTAAGACTTTCTGAGTCAACATTTGGGCATTCCAACTGGGATACACTCATGGGAAAAGTCACAGCTCTGTTTGTGCTCTCCCACTGCCCAGGAAAAAAAGGAGGCAATGACATTATGTTCTTGTAAGCAATGGCTATGCAGCTAGGTGAAGTGAAGATCTGCTAGATCTATAAGATGAAGGGCCCTAGAAAGCAGTGAAGCTTTTTATGTTACAGTGGATAAACCTCTGGATACACAAGGTCTTTGAATGAAAGGTAGCTGCTAGTGTAACTAAGCAGGCAATATGATTCCTTGATATTTAGTAGGGAAACTGAAGAGGAGCCAACATTACTGTCTGTGGGTGTGATTTTAGTACATTCATTGATGCATTATGCTTGTTTCTTATGTCTGTATTTTAAAAGACTGTTGAGAAAGTGACTGTATTTAGGGGAAAAGAGAGTGACCTGAACGCTGGAATCTGTGTGGTATGAAAACCTGTGGTATGTAATTCACCCAAGATCAGTAAAATAGTAACCTTTTCAAGGCCAGGAAGTACTCAGAGGACAAAATAATCTCTGAGAGATGGCTGTTTAATCTAGCAAAAAGAAATTGGAAGCTGAAGATAGATGCATTCAGATGAGCAATAAAGCACTGTTTTAGCAGTGAAAGTATTAAGATGTTGGAATAAATTCTTGTGAGTATGGTGTTTTACTTTGATATTTTTAGGCCTAACCTAGATATCTATTTTAGCCCAAAGTTGTGGGGTTGAGGCAGAATTTAGTAGATGGCATCTTTCAGCCTGTGTTACATGGAAGGTCAGCTTAAATAAAGAACCTGTACAAAAGATTTATCTTCCTAACAGCCTTCTACATGTTTATCAGGTTTGTCTTTTCCCTTTACAGATAAAACAGTAAGTACATCTTCCAGTGTGAGAGCAGTTTGTCCAAAGATAGTTTTTCTAGCAGATCTCTGTCTGAGTACATGTAAATACCATTTGAACTTTTCCTTACTTTGAAAATTTTCCAAGCACTTTCACTAGTTTTTGATGGCTTTTTCTCTTCTCCCACTAAAGCAAAATCCACACTGAGATCAACTACTTTTATGATCCCTTTCAGCTAACTAAAGTAATATTTCATGCAGACTGATGAACGCTCAAGATCCGCTACTCTTCTTCACCCTTTTTCCTGTTGTTGTTCCTAGAGTCTGAGAAAGCTTCCAGATGCTTTTCAAAGTTGCAATCAAACATTTTTATAAGAGTGATGTTTATGCACAACACTGCATAAATGCTGAGTAATAATTATAGCTGCCAGTCAAGATTATTTTGTTCCATTCAGAAGCTCAAACTCATTTAACAGTGGCTTGTGTTTACTTTGACTGGCTGTAATGAATAGCCTCTGAGTATCATCGCCCACCGTAAAATAAAAGGATGTCTATTCTGAATTCCAGCAAGGTAACATCTCCAATAATTTTTATTTCATTTCAGAAATCTGCTTTTCTGTGCAAATTCTTTTTTGAGTTCTTGGTCTATAATTACTTGGTTCCATTAACAAGGAATCTTACACCATTTTGATGAGTGGCATTCTGAAAGGATGTGCTATGAGGAATCAGATTTCTTGGGCTAAGCTAAAGGTAGACTGTTCTTTGAAAGGTCTACCACCATTGTATGAAAAATAAATGAACTATAAAAAATAAATGAAGCAATGCTTAAAAAAACAAATAATAATTGTCATTTAAAATTCTGTACCAGAAAACAGTTACTGCTAAAGTACTTCAGAGTTTTTTTGTGGTGCTTTCAAGCTCATTCATCTTAGTCTCTCCAGTTTATAATGAAATTACCTGCTTATCTTTGTAAAATGTAACCAGAATGAATCTTTGTTAAATGAACCCATATGATTTAAATCATAAATTTACACAGTTTGCTTCGTTTCCCTTATGCTGTTTTAAATGTATTCAACCTTTAAATGAGAAATAGGCCTGGATCTGTATTCTTGTACTTCAACAATTTTAATCTTACTTTGACTGGCATAAATGGAGAATAGCATAATTTGTACTGCTGTTACTGTACTGGTAACAGACAGCTACAGAAATACAGGAAATATGTCCCAAGGGGAAACCAAGCAAAGCAACTTCTTTATATATTGTGGAAATTATAATGAAGAAACATACCCACTCCTGTCTTGGCCTTCTGTGATCCTGTCCCTTGTGAAAGGAAATCAGGACTATCTGAGGGGCAGTCATGCTTACATGTGCATACCTGGCATTTTTGGTCAATATATCTCTTAGTAAAAATGTCGCCAAAAGATCTTGAGTATCAACTCAGTTTTTAGACAAAGAGGCAACAGTTTAAATGCTGAGTTATTGTGGTTGTGTTACATTTTCTAGGGCAAAAAGACAAAAATCAAACATCTCAAAATGTTCCTTTTTTAATGGAGGGGTTGATAAAAACAAGATATGTCAGTTTTCAGGTTGCTGTTATTTTTGGACAGTCTCATTTTCTCTCTTCTGGCTCCTTGCATGTAATTATGATCCAGTTCTGCTCCCTTCGGAATTTATGGCAGCATTCCCACTGACAGCAGTGGTTTGAAGGTATATTTGGCTCTGGACATTTTAATTCTGATGTCCTGAAAAAATTTCAATACACATAATTATGTTCTGGCAAGCTGAATTCTACCTTTATTAATTTGCGTTTGCACAGAACCTAGAAATTCTACTCAGTCATGATGTCAGGAACTCTGCTCTCATCAAAGAATTGTGTGTGCCCATTATTGTGCTGAAAGATTGACACATGGAAGAGGGCATTCACTTTTTGCTTAGCGGATGAATGGGGCCCTAACTACAAGTAATCTTTCACAGAAAGCCATGGAAGCACATTTTCAGATGTTGTCTGTATTGTGCTATGGTATGTGCTGTATATATACCTGTGGTAGCCACTAATTTAGCAATCTGGTTTCCACAGACTCACAAAATATGCTCCGTGGATGTGTTTATCAATACAATTTTCCAAAAAATCCAACAAACAAGCAAAAAAAAACCCACCAAACTGGAACATGAGACACCTCTGGTTTCCCTATCTGAAAAAATAAAAAATCCAAACAAGGACAAGAAAACCACATAATGAAAGTGAGTGTTTTATTTTTGGTGGTATGTTCCACACTTCTCTGTTTAGATTTTTAAACAAAAACAGAAAGGAAAATGCTTTTCTAATTTCAGCAATAAAACTGTTTTTTTTTCTATTCAGTGACTAACTGCGAAGTACTGAATAGAGCTGTGGGGAAATTAAGGACTTTATCAATATATTGTTCTTTCTCTCCCATCACAAAGATGTTTCAGACTGCTAAATACATTTAAAGTGCAAAATTTGCAATGACTGAGGCTGTTATGAATAGCTGTACTATTAGCAACCAGGTAACAACCATAGTAACCGCCACTCTCTGGTGGCTTTTCTTGAATCTAAACAAGAGATTTTTTTTTTTTCTTTTAAATGCGTGCATACACAAACACCAGAATCAATATATTGTTTTTCTCATCTTTTTTTCCAAGGCAGACACTCCACAGGTCATGTTTTTATATCACAGAGGTGCTTACTAAGCTTGAAAGGCTTAAAATAGGGCAGTGAATTTCTTCCAGATGGGCAGAAGCCAACCTGCCCTCCTGAACCCTGGGTAACTACCTGGGAGGTGTCTTGGAATTTCTGGCCATACTTTAACTGTACTTTCAAGGAATGTGATGTATGGGATGTGTTGAGCCAGAACCCTCAGAGAAAAAGCAATAATATTTATAATAGTATATTCTATTATGCTAGCTGACCTGAATTAAGTTGAAAAAACTAAGACTGTAGAAAATGAGGCATTCAAATAATTACTGGATGATATGACCTTTTCAATGTCGTTTGTACTGCTTTTACCATAGCTAGGATTTTTTTAAAGTGTGTTTATCTCTCTGTCTCTTTCTCTCTCTCTCTCTCTCTCTCCATATATATATAAAACTATAACTATTCTTTTTGTAAATGTAATGTTAGAAATGTACATGTCACAGAGCTGGTGGCACCTGTTCTTGTGACTGACCATCATAGGAAACTTGTAATGACACCAGAATTGCAATGCTACAGAGAACTGTTTCACTGCTAGAGACGTTGCCTTCTGGTGTCACAGGAATACTATCAGTAGAAAATAAAATACCTCTGGCTAAATATTTGCTAGTTAGCAAAGCAGGCATATGCTAGTAAAATCTGTATGGTGCATTTATGATTTTATGTAAATAAATATGTTTGTTTACATGATCACTGTCTCTCTGTGATTACAAGTAAACTTCATAAAACTTGTGTTGATATGCCTGAATATATATCTCTCAGGCAGTTAAAGAAATCTATGTTTGACCCTGTCAGAGCTTTGAAGAAAGAAACAAGCACTTTTTTAGCTGAGGCTTCTGCAGCTTCTCTTCTGACAGATATGTATGTGAAGTGTCCCATATTTTCTCATGCTCATATCATTGATTGAAGAAGGGGTTTAGTATTTATTCAAAACTCAACTAATAAAGCAACCCAGAATTTTGCAGCTTTAAGTACAATTATTTTAGAAAGTTTTATTAGTGACATGTATCAATATACTTTCACAGAACTTCTCCAGTATTTCCAATAGTATTATGTACAGTTTAAATGGAAAAGCATTTTTATTCAGATTCTCATGATTGAAGTCCTTTGAGTTTTATCTTTTTATAGAAACTGAAGATCTGTGTGTCTGATAATTCATCTGTCTATGCATGTGTGAGTGTGTGTGGGTGTTAGAGAGACTTGTAATAATGCAGTTGCCTGTATCATAGTGTGTATGCAAATTTCAGACAGATACTTAATCCTTAGAAATGTTAAAAGCTAAATGCTGTTAATATATTTATAGTACAGTATATAGTATTTACTAGACTGAATATTATTTTAGTGAGGTGCTTGTATTACATAAAAGGTAAGGTCTGGATACTGTGCAGAGCTATATACATTTGATGACAATAATATATAGCCTTTTTTATCAGTTACCAGCATATTATTAAACGGAACTGTTTTCTGATTGTGTAGACAATGATTATTTGTCTGAAAACAGAGTATGAATGGAGAGCATGAGTATTTGTTATATCTGTTTTTCTTACTACTTCCCTCTGCTCTCTTCAATTTAAGGTTGCCTTTACCTCCTGGAGCATTTTCAGGTCTTTGGGAAAATCAAGAAACATTTCAGAAGTTATATTTCCAAAAGTTTCCAGTAAGAATTATGAAATCAATTATTTAAACTTCTGCTAATGCTTCAGAACTGAATGATAATAGACTTAACCTGGGAAACAGTTTATCATAAGTTGTCATAATTTCATTGGAGGTGTTTGATATATGTATATATAATTAAAACCATTTCAAGATAAATCCTTTTTCACCTATAATTTCAGCCTTTGGGTATGCTGGTTTTTTTAAGATCCGAAACAGAAGAAGTAAACCATACGCTTCTGAGCAAAAAAGTCATTTCATGTCATTTAATCTAAGATATAAACCTGCAACCTTACATTAGTACAGCTTCAAATACACTCCTCCTGTTGGCATGCAGCTATGCTAACTTGGTACCACTCCAAAATACACACTTGCCCACAGTGCATCTGAACACAGTGGAGGCTCTTAGCTGCATTAGTTATGTTTCCTGGTCAGGTGAACTATCCAAGGATTGGCTTACTTCTTTCCTTGTAGAATTAGGTAGATTGGCCCTAAACAAATGTTCAAAATGGAAGATTTGGCTCAGTGAAAGTAAATGAGTGAATTGGTCACGCAGATTATTTTTAGTGGGCAGTTGCATCATGATGACAGTGTATGTTTGGATACAGCAAACAGGAGTATCTTTAGGAGCAATTTGACAGCTTTCATTATATTGCAGCAATTCCATTCTCCTTGTGTAGATGCAGGCAACATCCTTGTCTAAGCTGTCAGGGATCAAAGTAATCAGAGGTGGAAAAAAGTCAGGGTTTATCTATTTTTTCCTGTTCTGTATTAATAAAGATAAAAAGAAACCTTTCTGGAAAGGGAGCTGCACAGGATAATATGATATAAAAATGCTGACAAATATTACAGAATTAAATCTTTCAAGCACCAAAAGCATATATAATTTGAAACAGGTCTATTTTTTTTTTATTTTTGGGTTTCATGGTAAATTAATGACTATTCCTAGTACTCTTTCTGACTTTATTTTTCACTGTGTTGTATTTAGGGATATTATGATACTATGGATGCTGGTTATATGGATGAAGATGGCTATCTATATGTCCTGTCTCGAGCTGATGATGTGATCAATGTTGCCGGACACAGAATTTCTGCAGGTGCGATTGAAGAGGTTAGCATTGCCTGACCACAAAATAGAAGAGTGAAAGATGAATAAAGCAAGCTGAGACTGAAAATCCTGCATTTCATCACATCTCAAAATCTCACACAGAAAGATCTCATTTTCTTTCTGCTTGTTTTGTTTGCATTTCCACTGGTACTTTTAACCAAAACATTTCCTGTTTCAGGTTCTTCCTATTAAGATGCTTTTCAGAAACATAACAACTTTAGTGAATAATAAGCAGTTTGTACTGTGGGATTGGTAAGGCAGGCATAATTTGCTACTAGAAGGTGGAGTTAAGGGCCAGTATGGTAGGGTGGGAAGCATACCTTTTAGCTCCAATAACATATTTATTTGGGAATACATTAGGATAGTGTAGTGTCAGTGTGACAGGTAGTTTCACCAGCTACCGTAGTTACTTAGGAGTAGAAACTTTTTTTCCTAAAATACAATGATCAGTGTTGGCTGATTTTTTTTTTTCAGAGGTTCACATTCAGTGCTTTTTCTTGATTGGAAGACTCCACAGTTTTTTGACAGCTGTTTTGTCTCTTATTGTATGAGCAGTGCTAAAAGAACAATGAAAATTTCTGTAAAAACCCTGCTGTTAAATTGAAAGTCATTAATATAATACTCATGCAACTCAAAAAAAGTTGAAAATAGTGAAGTTCATAATAATGTCTGAATTTCATATCATTGTTCACTCACCTTTCTGGAGTCACTGTGATTGATTGCCAGTTACAAATTTCCCTGATAACATATCAATTGCTTATTCAGGGAGTATAGGAAAAGGTGTTCTGGGCATGTACAAGAGAAAAATATGCTTTTAGGAACTCTGAATTTAACTGTTCACTGAATCAGAAACTAATCTGTGAGTCATTTTTTGGTTTATAATGTCTGTTAGTTGACTATTTTATTTTGAAGGCTAGAAAACTTAGAAGAGAACAGAAGAAATTCTGATTACACAGAAATGAACAAGTTTACATAAAAATCAATCCATCAAGGATTGGTCAGCCAGGGAGCTGAAACAGCTGCTGCCCTGACTTGGGTCTGTGGAGATATAAAGGTGCTTTCAGTCTGCTTAAACCACTTTCCCTTAGAAGTAGTTTTTTTTGTTCCCTTACTGAAGCACAGCAGGAATCTCAGCCCCACCCCTTACTGCTCTACTACTCATAGGCCAAGCTGGGCATTTTCTTTGCTTCAGCTTGGGTCTGAAGCTGCTGTAACAAATGATGAACTGAATCACCTCCTCTGCTGTATTACCTTTGGATCCATCATACTGAGCTCAGCATCTGTGTTTTTCTCCCTGCTAGTTAGGTCTTACCCCTAGAAACATAATTGTTTCATCACTATGACATTCTAGAAGCTTTTCTATTCACTTTTTGAACAAAGCTAAAAACCAAGAGTGATGTTAATGCATGCACAGCAAATTTCTAGTTAAATGGGAAAATGTTAAGACCACAACTCGCTCCTCAGTAAGATCAGTAAATACAGAATTAGAGGTCCATTGAATCACTGTGTAATTGACAGTCACCTTGTTGAGCAAGTATGTTATGTACATTTACATTATAGCTGCATCACAAGTTTAACAAGTTTTTCCTTAGTGCTTTGACTAAGTATTTCAGCTCTGTTATGTTCCACACAATAAGTTCCTTTGTCTAATGTATCTATTAACACTATTGGAGATCCATGTTTACTGCAATGCAGTCGATGTTACAGTTTACCTGGCCAGTCAGTGAATGGTGGCCATTATGGGAACCTCATCTTGCATGTTGATCCACCCCTCTTCTTTGGTCTGTAAATCTGTGGTGTCCCTTCTTGCCCCTTCCTGAAACAAACAAACAAAAAAAGCTCAATCAAATCTTGTCTATCTGAGGCAATAGACTTGAAATGAGAACTGAAGAATTTATCATGAGAAATCCCTTTCCCCTGATCACGATGTTTCTGTCTGCTGCTGCATTTGCCATCCATCCTTGTGCCCAGTGATCATACTAGGAAAACCATTTCACTTCCTGAAGTTTTTTATTACATTTAAACAATTTTTAAATGTCTACTGCTGTTTCTGTTCTTCTTTTCAGTAGTTTTAAAAATTTTGATAATTTTAAAACTAGTATTTACTAATTACTGATTTCAGTCATTTGAAGTTAGCATTTGAAAAGTCAAAGGCATGTTGATAGAACTTTGGATAGACTGAAGAAAAATACTACAATAACTACAGCATTCCAGCTAACCGTAAGACTTACAAATAAGTGACAGTCTGGAATGACAAAAACAAGGTACAACAAAACAATCTGGTAACATTTAAGTCTCCACCTTAGGAGTCCTGTTGATGCCTGGTAGGTAATTATCATATTTGATGGTAATGCCAATTTACTGTAGATATTTTTTTCTGTGGAAAACCAGTATTTACTGTGGTTGTAGACTTAATAGTCTACTTTTCCATAATTCACTGTCTTTTTCTTTCCTGTTTTTGTTTTTGGGTGGTTTTCTTTTTGCTTTTATTTGCCTATCAGATGGTCTATATGGTCAAGAAGTTAGAGCAGGAAAAAATGGATATTTCTAGCAGGAAATGGAATGCATTACTGAGGCTCTGGCTGGTAAGAGACCAAAGTGCATTAAGGCTATGTGATGCATTGAAACCCTGTAGGGATTTGGACTTGCAGAGGATCAATTCCTATATGATTTGTCAGTGTGGATACAATGACTTTTGGACAAAGCAGGCTGCACCTGAATTCAAATACATTGTGTATATTCAGCTTTTTAAAGCAGGCTCTTCTGCCCTTCTAATTCTGATATAAGCCCAGTGCACTTTTCTATATTTGGCCTGTGCACATCCTATCTAATTCCCATGAAAAATTGCAGTTTCAAAAGCTGTGCATAAATGGCATGCTTCTGTACTTTGATAGAGTGTGCATCTACTGTCAAGTCAGTGTTTTCCATTTGCCTTTTTTCTGGCATGGGACCAGTTTAGGATCATAGTTTGTGAAATGAGTATAGCTTCTGACAAAGTGTGCTAGAAACACGTTGAGCAGATCTATTTTGCTAAAAGCTACTTGGTGTGTGTTGTACTGACCATGACATATGGAGTCAGTTTCTCCTTCCTGTTTTGACTATATAGCCTAAGGATGATGAAATCTGTTTTGAAGATGGGTTATCATAGACCCTCTGAATTGTTCCTTCCCCCATCAGTTTCATAAACAGGTCATACAAGAACCTCCTGTTTTTTAATCAGAGCAACAGTGTTTCAGCTTTCCATTCTTTCGGTTTTTTTCCTGTCTTCTTTGTACTTTTCCTGTCTTTCTCATTCTCACACCATTGTATGAGTAGCCAATGCAAATTTGGTATTCCTACTTAATAAAAGCAACCAGAAAGTGTCTTTATTCTTAAAACTTAGTCATCCCACTGCCTTTGATTTTGGCAATGCAGTATGTGATGTTCCGTTATTAACAAGGACACAGCCCTTGTATGCACAGATAAATTAACAAGCACAATCACATTATGTGGCTTCTGTGTAGGGTCAGGTTAGGTCCTCCTTGTGGTTGAGTCCAGAGGACTGAAGAGTGCTGAAAGCACTGTTGACAGCAAAATGCCCCAAGGTGCATTGAAAAGAGCTGGTTGCTTTGGAAGGGGATTCACAACTGCTGGCATCATAAGGCCTGTTTTGTCCCAGACTTGGTGGCATACATCTTGGTATGTACTGAGACATCTTGGTGACTGTTTTCCTGGAAGTGAGTACCTCAGCTGGCTAATTGGAAGCTTACCTTTTTTTTAACGTAAAAAAGAGTTTGATATATTTTATCAATGTGATGTTGTGTAAACATATAGTAGGAAGGAGGGAGGCTGTGGTTTAATTCCCTTTTTTGTCTCAGGAAGCTGAGACCTAATGTTTCCAAGAGAGTGAGCTGAGCTAGGCTGGCTGCAAGCCAGGGCTGGGCATGTATTTGGCCTTGGTTGAAACTGTGCTTTTACAGCAACAAAGAATGAAAAGAGTCAGAGAAAATGAACCAATAGACTTTATAAGTCTGTAGGAGGAGTGCTTCTGTGGTTTTGGTCCTTACTCCCTGCATTTAAGTCCCATGTTACTCATAATGTTAGACAAATGTTATTTGTTCCAGCAGAGATCTCACTAACCAAACCAAAGACGTGATACTCTCACAAAGCTGTGAGGAAATTACCTGTGGTTTGTTCAGTATTTCTATTTTGTGCTGCTAAAGTTTTTATTTCTTCTGTTTGTTTGAAAAGCATGCGTGAGTATATATGAAAATATATACACATGAACATCTTCAACACATGTAATTGAAATCCTGAGGTGTACTGAGCTTTTGCTGTCAAAATGTAAGAAAAAGTCTTATGTTTTTTGTTCATACCATACCATTTTTTTCACTGAAATGTTATCTATTATTAGTTCAGTTTAGTTTTCTTTTCTATCCCTCAGTGTATCCTCTTCCATCCCGCTGTGGCAGACTGTGCTGTTGTGGGCCAGGAGGATCCTTTAAAAGGACATGTTCCATTTGCACTGTGTGTACTGAGACAAGGTGAGAACTCACTGATAACTGATGTCATTAACACTTGGAAAAGTCTCAGAAAAGATAGAGGATTTTACCTTCTTCACTAGGTATAAAGACACAAGAGAGTGAGATTTTGAAGGAGATTGTTGAGCGAGTTCGGACCAACATTGGTCCAGTAGCAGCTTTCCAGAAGGGGATGTTTGTGACACAGCTACCAAAAACACGCTCTGGCAAGATTCCACGTTCTGCTCTTTCTGCACTCATCAGTGGAAAGCCATACAAGGTAAGTTAGAGATGTTTGCTTCAATGAATTAGGCACATGTGCATTCAAAGGCACAACATGGTGGTTTGATTCTCTTGACTGTTCTGCAACTGGTAGTCCATGACTTCAGGTAGTACTTTATGTTTTATTTCTATTGCAGATTGTACAAAAATGCTTTTTTCTTGATTGTTTTTGAAGTATAAATTTAGAAGAATCTCTGAATGAAATTATCTACTATCACATGCTACTGTATTCTTCCATTTCAGATAACACCAACCATTGAAGATGCTAGTGTGTTTAAACACATTGAAGAATTGCTAAAGAAAAATTAAATGGGATAATACATAATAACAAGCATTTCAGTTATTCAAGTATACAAAGAAGCTTTTTTTTTTGTTAAGAATACCACATTTTAAAAACAAGTATTGATTTGGGACTAGGTGTTTTTACTGCAGAAACATTACTGTGTTCTTTACCATCTTGCCACAGTCACTGACACATAGTAAAGTCTCTGCATGCTGTCAATATATGCTGGTTATTAAGATGGCTAAGAATTGCAAAGAGAATTCATACATTGCTGTAGTCTTAAAGGGAAGGAGTCATTGGATTATCCATCTTATATGGTGTCATGTAACCTTACATTTCAGTCTGTTATTTTATAATGTGACCAGTAACTTCTGTTTGGCTAAAGAGCTTACAAAATGTAAACCATGAACAGAGGACAGCAAAAAAAGAATTTGATTGTGAAAATTGTTGCGGACATAAATTGTACTTATAAATTATCAGCTCTTGTCTTTTTGATTTTTTCTAAAATTAAAAAATTTAAGATTAGTTCTCTTGATTCCATTTTATTTTTTTCCTAAGTCTTTCTGCTGTAAATTAGATTTCTATAATATATTTACTCAATAACTTTCTGAAGAGTCTTTTTTGTAAAATGATAAATAATTTCTGGCTTTCAAATCTGGGCAAATCTTGATTTGCCCACAGTAATAGTCAGAAAACCCTATGTATATTAAATAAAGGCAGGCATTTACCCTTTGCATTTTCTGGTAATTTTTTTTTGTAGTTTGTATCCCTTATGATAAGAACAACCAGAATGTGCTTTTGCTGCCATAATTAAATATTTTAGGCTGAGATACATATAAACAAGAAATGTAGCAAATTTGGATACTAAGCAGCCCATTCTGGACTTCAGAGACCATTCCAGACATTTACAGGGTTCTCAACAAGCCAGGGGATGGAGGATGCAATATTTACATACATTACTTCTCAAACTGCAGGTATTTAATTGAACAATAAATGTAAAAGTCCTTTTAAAAATAGATGCTCCCAGAAAAGTATAAAAGCAGAGAAGTTGCTCGAACTCAGCAGAGCTTACCAGAGAAAGAAACAGTAAGTAACAGACAAATTCAGGTGATGTTGCTGTATAAGGCCCTCAGAAGGGTCCCGAAATACTGTTACATAGTGTTGGATAGAGGTAAGTCTGATATCCTTGTAAAGTGATGAAATAAATGAAGAGATTGATGTAGGAGCTCAAAGGTGATAGGTTCCACTTAACAAGGCACCCTGGCGGTGCCCTGTGCCTCTGACACTTTGCAGAGTTGGTGAGCTCTACCAGTTACATAAGAACTAAGTAAAATGTCCGTGTGTTTTTTCTCTAGGGACTGCAGACAGCTGGGCCACTCATGTTGAACCAGGTCATACAGTCATGCTAAAACAGCCATTTGAGCCTGCACTGTCCTTGTTTCTTGTCGAGTCATTGCATAAAGTACCCCCTCCCTCTCAGCTATTTGCTTCAGTTGAAAATCACAATCTGAACAGGGAAGAAAACATGCAAAGACTGAGTAAAGGCTAATGATGCTTTATGGTAGATATGCTAAATATACAGGTTGGAGATTTTGAAGTGGGAATAACTTTGCTCTTCAGAGATGTCCTTATAACTTTTGTGAAGTACTTCTTATAGAAATGGCACTTAGTTTAAGATACTATTTTCTTCTGGATGAATTATTAAAGTACAAAGGCTTTAACAGCAGGCCTGTGCCAAATAATGGACTCACTTGCAGAGACTTTTTCCTTTTCCCAATGCTACAACTTGGCAACCTGTGCTGAACAGTTACAGAGCAAGAGGGAATTCTTTGGAGTTGTCAGTGGTGTGTTTTTTTTTAAATCAGTGAGACACTACAGGAGTCTTATCACAGAGAAACTGTGGCACATTCACAAGGTGTCTGGCCATTACTTTTACAATTGAAGGTGAGATGTTGTATATGTTTGCTATTGTTAGCTTGGTTGCAGCCGTCATGTAATTGCAAGAGCAGGGGAGGGGAACTAATTGGTCAGAGCAAAATCTCTCTAGAAGAGATCCTGCAATGCATGTAGCAGAAGAGAATTAATTTCCTAGATCTTGCATAACTTTCCTAATGATAGCTCATGCACCTACACCAGTTTCTCCATTTGTAAGGAAAAGTAAACTGCTTTCTGGTTTGGATCTCTTCTTTTAAGGAGGTGAAAAAAAGCCACAAAATCCCCAACAGCATTAGTAATAGATATTTAGGCATGCACTTACCTTTCTGAAGGGCTATGTGCTTACATTAATATTAGCAAGAAACAATTATCTTTCCTCTGAACTGTTTATGAAGGGCTTCAATAGGTAACATTCTTAATGTGTCTCCATGACAAAAATATTTGTAATAGCTTCTGTTTCCTGAGGAAGCCTGAGCTGTTGTTTTTTTTTTTTTTTCTCTCTCTATTTTGGTAGGGGTCATTTCAGATCAAGACTTGTATTTTAAAAGAGGACAGAGCGTTCAGGTGTGCTCACTGTACTACCATGCTGCTAATGTGGAGAATTCCAAAAATGCCAAATGTTTCATGCATCAACATGCAGAAAACCTAGACAAAGAAAGGCACCTTATTGCAGCAATACAGTATGGGGAAATTACTGTTTCATGGCCATTACTTTTCTTTTCCAAAAGTGCCTTTTGCTGAGGACCTGCAATTGCAGAATGCTTTGTCTTAGCCAAGCTCAAGAAAGGGAGAAGGAGTACATTCCCATAGCCATGTACAAGCCATACCCTTGTACATGGCTATGCTGCTCCCCAGCAACCTGGGTATACCATCAAGAAGAACAAGCCCATTTAACAAGTGGTAGGACAGTAGTAATTTTCTTAATTTTGTTTTTAGAGAGAAGCAAGTGGGTAGATTTTAGAGAGAGCAAGTGGGTAGATTTGAATGGTCATTGAGTTACTGAATTTTGGCTGGAAGAGGCAGATGTAGTAGTTATTCTCAGTGTAGTGAAAGGGTTGGGGCCAACATTTAGCATAACTGCAGTTTCTGGCTGTAGAGGGTAGAGCTTCAGCTTGTGTGAGGGAGACAGGGATGAATTAGGAGACTTGATATGTTAAATCAAAACTGAAGTCACAATAATACTATTTTAAATTCTTCTGGTCTGTTTTTTTCCACTATGAAATATATAATTTGTGTGCGCTGTACTCCTGGGACAATTTCTGCACTGGTCATAAAATTTGGCTCATTCTTTGCCCCAAAGCACTTCACTCCCCTTTGCCCCCTAAGTTTTAGTGTCAGCTGCAAAAGGAATTCTGTAAAACAAGAGCTGGTGTTTATGAAGGAACGTGTATTCACGTGATACTGCTGCCACTGACAGTGGCAGTGACAGTGTTTGCATTGTCACTTTACTTTGTGACATTCTGCATGAAAATAATCCAGAGGGAGGCTGAGGGAGGAGAAGAATGTTGGTCAAGTCCAAGGAACTGTGCGTGCAAGAGCCCTGACTTTCTACACTTGTGTGCTGTAACCCTGCCAGCACTTTGCCCCCATCAGCGAGATCTGTGCTCCCTCTCGTGGCAGATTCTCACCAGTAACTCCATTGTAACTCATCCTTGTTAGTGCCAAAGTGTGCTTATGCTTAGCTGTGAGAAGCATCTGGTTTCCAAACTTAATGCTACTACGTACCAAACTTAATAGACTTACGAACACAAATAGCACTGAATTATTTTTTTATTGACATTGGGGGAGAAAAATCTTTCACCATCTGATTGACCGAAGTTTGCCAAATAAAAGTAGACAAAACAAATGTTTATGTACGTGCAAACATTGCAGATCAAACTGCTAAAAGAAATAACTAAAAGACAGGTCTTGAGCTAAGATCAAGCAGCAGAAAAATAGCAAATAGGTAAATGACTATTAAGTAGGTCTTACTTTGAAACTTCCCATTTAAACAAAGAATAAACAACAATAACACCACCAAATAAAGCCACAGCAGGTAATAGTTGCTCTTCTAAACTTTTATACACTATATATTAATCACTCTGTCTTTCAGTTATTTCCTCTGATAAAACTGACTTTTGTGAAGTCTCAGCAAGGCCATCTTGGCTAAAAGCATAACGTTATACAGGAGCCTGTCTAATGCCCTGTTAGAATGAAGAAATGGTGGGGGTTGGCTTCTCTTTTCTTTCTTTTTCTTTGCTGAATATATCTGGAAACAAGAATCTGATTCTATGCAGATATTAGAATTACTTTTCCAATGCTGGCTGGTGTTTGAAGATCCTGGAACAGAAAGGTGGCTCTTGGTAAAGCAAGGTTCTTCTTGGTCCGCAGGTAAGATAGAAGAAAGTTTTTGGTTTTTTTGTACAAATCATGTTTTATTAAATTGCTTTTTATTTTTTTATAAACAGTTCTTCTGGGTTTATTTGTTTGTTTTTAAGAGATGAGCCATCATGATGCTTCTCTGTAGGTATCTAACATTTCCATTTTGTCTTTAGAGGTCCATTTTGGCTTCAGTTCCAGGTTATGTCATTCTATTATACATCATCAGAGGCAGGTGTTCAGCTTTAAATATTGACAGATTTTTCTCAGTAGGAACATGTTGAAGCTTCTAACTCTGCTAAACATATTAATTTGACTGTTACAATCCAAAAACTGTAAAAATGGTGGAATGGAAAGATACAAACAGTATTATTGACACTGTATTGTCAAATGTTTGCACTGAGACCCCATGTACCATAGATTTCATTTTTAAAAAATCATATTTATATCCATTTACATAAGACTTACACATTTTAAAAGAAATACATACACAGTAAATACGTAAATGTCTAGTATTTTACAATAAAACAGATGTAACAATGTAAAGATGAGTGGCTTCATTTGATAAAAGCTTTGGATGTGCACTACTGTCAAATTTTTGATGACAGAGATGCTGAGAGAAAAGGGAGAGATTGTTTTGTTTTTCTTTTTAGTAATTTAGGTATTTTTTATTCTTGTTTTAAACTAACCAATACATGAAAGGAACATCATATCTGTTTGTATGATAAACCTTATGTGTTCTCTTCCCTATTAACCTGTTCTTGCAGAGAGTTTTAATGCTCTTTTCCTAAGTAGTGGTAGTGCACTTCAGGTAAAGTAGAAGAAAGAGATGACATCTAAGAGAAAAAAATAAACATTAATTAGCAAGATTCTATGCTTCTAATTCAGTCTAAAGTGCAATGACAACAGAAAATGTAGCACTAAGTAAGTAGTTTAGTAACTAAGTTACTAAAACATGGATTTTGAGTATTTGTGGGAGGCATGCATTTGTTTAATTTTAGATCTGCAACATAAACTTACTAATAATTCATTTTAATCTTTTACTAATTGTCCTCAGCCAACACAGATTGCTGCTTATGTTCATTATACAGTTGTTTTCCTGCTGTTTTGGTGTGGCACTGGGGTTAGTTTCCTGTATCTGGAGACCTTTGCCTGTTTGGTGCAAGGCTAAACACACATTTTCAGTGTACAGACCTTGTTGATGTACTTTGTGGTTCTTCTTCCTAGTTCACTGCAGCTTGACAGCATTTACCTTTTTCACCCTGATGGTTTCTTTGCTATGGACCAGCTGCTTCCAGATTATCATTCACATCTTTTTGGAAGGCTGCTTCTCCATTTGTCTTAACAAATCCTCTCTGGAACCCTTCATTGGTAAAGTACATAACTGATTTTGCCAAATCTCCTTTAGTATTTAATTAGAATAAAAGTTAAAGTAATATGTTCTATTTCTGTTTCTTGCCTGTGGCAAGAAATCTGTCCCGAATGACCATTCTGACTTGGCAATGACAAATGTTTTAGAAGTTAAAAGTGTTGGGCAAGCTTGGATAATGTGAGTGCCAAATCCACTGCCTGTGTAAAGGCATTGCAGCTGCTCAGCTGGGCCACCACAGCAGAAAGCTTGATGGGTCCCATGTGCTCTGTAGGAAATTTCTTTGCAACATTAAATGGCCAGCACCAGCAGCCTTAATTGTTCTTAAATTTCTGATACCAAGTGCACTAAAACAGGCCTGTGCAGAGTATGCTCATGTAACTGTTCTGAGAATGTCTGCTCATGGTTTCTGGCAGCTCATTTTGGTTTCAACAAATGTTCAAAAAAAACCCCACCTGAAATGCAATTTGAAAGCATATGAATGGGACACAGCTGCGGTGAAGAAACACTATAAAGACACTGGAAGGATGTACCAAACTGATGTTGGTGGCATAAACTGTTTTGACAAGCCTTTGACAATCTCTGTAAGAGAATGTCTCTTACTCTCATAAGACAAGCAGAATGCAAGAATCTGCAGCCTGCTGTAATCACAGGCCATCTGCATTTGTTCCATGTGCAGTCTGTTGGCTGCTTTCTTTTAGGCCTGCTCTTTGTAGGCATGTTCTCCTTTACTATATGAAAAAGTCCCTTATCTCGCTACTGTGTGGCAGCTCATCCAGCTGTCCCTCCCGTCTGCTGCTTAGTTCCTGGTTCTGTGCATGCAGATACTTCACCAGAGTATCACAGCTGCTGATGTAGTCTAGGCAAGGTGTTACAAAAGCCTGGGTCTGAGTCTAAGATGGATCTGGAAAATTTCAGGAGGCATGTTGTAATGAATAATCTTCCCTTTTGTCCAAGTATCAATCAGCTCCTTCCATGAAGAAACTTACTCAGGAACTGTGCTGACAAAATTCTGGAAACTCCTCTGTTGCCCTTCAATCTGGTATCCCCCTCTATGGGCAGTTTCTGTTTATGCATTGATTCTTGAGTTGCATGCAATTTGTTTAAATTTTCAATTTTGATAAAACAGAGAAGGAAATATTTTCCCTTTATGGTTTTTTTTTTTGGGGGGCGGGGGGATGGGTGGGGTGTTGTTTTGATTTTCAATATAATGTACTGGAATCCAAAATTACTTTAACTTCCTTTTTGGTTTCTAACCTTCATGGCATTTTGAAATTGCCCTTACAGAAATGGCATATACTATAGTTCTGGTTCACACCATCTTGTTCCTTCTCCAAAAGGAGTATATGGTAAGTGAGAAGAGAAACAGTAGTATATTACTGTCAGTTAATCTCATATATTAGTTTTTACAATGTAGATTCAAATTTGATATCCTTATAGACCACTCAAGCATTTAAGATTAGGATGTAATTGGCAGAATAGTGGACAAGCAGTAAGTACTGATGTGATACATACCACTGATACTTGAAACACTACTAATACTCAATAGAAACTGAAGTTAACTTGTATAACTTTATATACACATCTTTTTGCTCAAAATACATACATTCTATACATATATAGTGCCAGAAAAATCTGCTACTTTACTTTTGTTTGTGCTTTGCTACTTTTTAGATACTTTTTAATATAGTGGGAATAAATGCTTTGGATAATCTTAAATTAATTTTTGTTAGCATATCAGTTTTCCATTTCTGCCTTTGTTGCACTCTTCAAGCCTCAAGTGCCTGGCCCATTATTGTTGGCCTAAGAGATAGCCTGGTGTTTGACTTCTTGGTCATGCTGTATTGCTTCCAACATTGGGATTCTGAAGCACATAGGAGAAAAAGTTTGTATTTCTGCCTTCAGTTTCTGTCACCACTGAACCCTGTGGAAGTCCTGTCACTGACTTTACTGATACAATACCATGCTTGAATACACATAAAAGGATTTCTATAGTTTATGTGCTTCATCATCACCTTTGTAGAATCAGCTGCTAAACTTTGATTTTTCAGAAAAAAACAAACCAAACCAAAACCAACAAATGAGCACACCCCTCCAAGCTTATTTTTCAGGGGTGGCTCAAAAAGTTCCCTTTTTTACTAACAGTAAGATCTTATACTCTTGCAATCTTTCAAAGATCTATGAAGTAAGGTTCATGTCATTGGAGGATCCTGAGCAATCTACTTTTCCCACTGTTAACATTTGCTATTCCTAAGCACTTTCTGAACCTACACAGGGTTAATAAAATCTCAATGGCCCCAAGTCTGTCCCAGTCTTGGGAATCAAAACAAAAAACCAACAACTTGCTGGCAGATCCTTGTATGTCTTGCCTACAATATGCAACAGCTATTGAAGCATGTTTGATGCCTGATGAGGTTTTGGTGATATTCAAATATTTTTTCCAGCTGCCTTGCTAATCCCCAAGTAACTAAATGGAAACTGTTTTGCTGAGAAAATGCTAGTATAAAACGGTGTCATACTGATGTAAGTACTCATCATGTGTGTATTTTTTCCAAAAGCTGGGATAAAATAGGAAGCTGTATTTCCACAGAACTCTGGAACAGTGACTCTGTGATATTCGTAACCACGCTCAAAAGATATATGGTGAAAAATTTAACATGAATTCCAATACTAAATTTGATCCAGCTCAGATTATCCTTTCTTTGTCAATTCTGAATGATTTGAGAAGTGGAGGAATCTTTGTAATAGATAAATTTCCAAGATTTTCTGTATGGGTAAGTCTTCTTCTAACTGTATGCAGCTACCTGATGTTCTAAATTGAACCATAGCTTTAATTAAAAAAAAAAAAAAAAAGTAAATATCTTCTGATTTACTAGTGTTGCCCCCCATTCCATCTCCTAGTAGAACTCTTTCAAGTTCTCATAAATTCGCTGTGCCTTCTCCCCAAAATATGGTTGGTATCCCAGCTCACGTGGGCTGAGCTTAAGACTGTTGTCATGACCAAATGACCACCCTAGTGAGTCCATAGTTATGTCCTCTGCTCCATGCTGGTTTGTGCTTGGATAATGTGGGGTGTAGTGTACAGTTATAAAGAGCATTCGTGATGGCCCCTACAGAATACTCACAACAATTCAGTGCTGGCTTCTTTGCTAGGCCTTGTCAGCATGAGTATGTGCGAACTGTTGAGCTGTCTAACCTCTGCAGTCGTGATGAAGCAACTGCAAATTGGGAAGGAAAAAAAAGGAAACAAACCAGAGCCTCTTTAGAATCACCAGTAAAATATATCAGTCTGTTTACCACTGGAAGGGTGGCTGTTAAATTGCTCTGTGGCTTTCTCTAATGTGATCTGGGCATGGTCTAGTTCAAAACTCAGCACTTCGTCATGGCTGATGTACTGTTGAAATCTGTCTAAAGTGAATGCAGTTTAAAACTCAGTTTTGTCTTTATTTTGTTTTAAGTCCTAATGCTCTTACCTATCATGCTGTTTAAATACTATTGCGTTCTTACTGCTGGGAGATAGGGAGCCAAATCCTGGATGAAGATACAGGTCTTCAAAATTACTTCCCTTTAAGTCTACTGAGTTCAGTATACCCAGCTCAAGAATTAACTGTCTGGAAGACCTCAAGTAAATCACTAAATCTGCCTTTTGCCTAAGTTCCACATCTGTAAAATGAGAATATCATCTTCTACATCATACCATGACTAGAAGATGAAATCCATTAATGTTTATAAGGTTCTTATATACTACAGTAATGTGGGCTGTGGAAATGCCATGGAAGTCAATGACATTCAGTGATGCAATCAGTAAATTATTCCATCTGTAACTGCAACTATAAAGTACTGTTTTTAAAGGTGAGAAACTTTAATGGAATTTAGATGGCTTTAATGGAATTTAGGTGGCAATACTGTCATATCAAGTATATTATCAAGTTACAGGATGTGATCTCTACAAGTCAGCGTATTAAATTACTTTGAGATAAGTCTATTTGTAGACCTAAATCCTGTCATGATGAAATAAATGGCAGTATTTTAAATGGGGAAGTCTGTGTTCTAATACTTCTCAGAACTTCAGGCAGGTATACTTGGCTTTATCTTCCGTATACCTGAAGGAATAGCTGTAATGGGATTTCTTTCCTCTGCCTGCTCTCTTACAATGATTTTTAAATTTTCCTTACTTTTTAATGGTGATCAGCTTGTTAATTTTCCACTCATTTTTGAGTTAGTGCATCTTTTGGAAATCAAAAGATTTCCGAGGAAATTAGGACTGGTATATGGTAACTCAATCAGTGCCTGAATTTCAGCTTTTGCTAACTACTCATCTGCTGGTGACTGAAGTTAGCAACTTCAGTTATTTGATGGTCAAGGCTAAGCTATTTAATTTGAAAGTAAGATAGGAAAATAAAGGTGATAGCCCTTTCTAATTGCATTCTCTAAAACACACTCCACCTGCTAGAGAGGCTAATAGGATGAAAAATTTGCTTAGGTATTATATTCAGTCTCAGTTGAAAGTTAGTAAATTAATTCCAGTCTTTCTGATTTGTTTCCTTTACAGCTGTAGGATGGTGAGATGGCCATTTTTTTGTGTTTTAAATAAACACTGTCAGTCTGAAGCAAACCTGAAAAAATCAGTAATATGCCAAGTCAATGCTTTTCCATTCCCTAATTCAACTCTCTGGGACTCGCTTCATCCCAGTTACATGAACACAATTGTTGTGGTGCGAGACAGACATGCATAAAAAGTCAACTTGGCATGCGAGGACGAGCCTCGTGCTTTCCAAGAGGAAGTGCAGAAATAGCTCATACCGTCACTCGCCATCTTCCGCGACTGCCCTGACGTGGTGGTGAGCCGGAACCCAGCCGGCAGCGTTTCGGACGCGCCCGGCATCATGCTGATCCCGTGAACCTCGCGCGGGGGGAACTGCCGTCGCCAGGAGGGGCCGCGCCTGAAGTTCTTGTCATCACTCTGTCAACACAGAGTTGTATTTCATAAAGCAAAATGAAGCTTTCTGGTTAACTATCCTGCTACCTCTACCACTGCCCAATGTATTCCATAACAACTACCCTGCTCTGTTGCACTGCATCCAGGCACTGTAATGTGTTTGAGACATGCTTGTAAAAGTAAAAGCTTGAGAACTCTTAAATGCTGGGGTGGAAAACTCTTCTTAAATTTTTGGCTCGATATAGTCAAGGGGTTTAGTATCAGCTAAAGTAGAACTTTCTTACACAGTGACAGAAGGTGGTTTGTTATTGCATTAGGAGGCTTACATAAACTACTAGAAAAGGATTAAACACTCATGTGCATGCACAGTTTTTATAGGCATCTGACATTTTCTGCAAGTCCTTAAAAGTTTTATTTCTCCTTATGTGCAGAAGTCCAAGACTTAAAACATTTTTGCACTGGACTCTTATATTAAGATAAATAATTTCTGTAGTTGGAGTTAAAATTCCTCTTCCCAGATAACTTCCCCAAATCACACTCTATTAATATTGATGAACTTTGAAGAACTTTGAAGAAAAAAAGCAATAAAGAACCATCTACTTTTTTTCTTTATTTTTAGAAAAGGTGTAAGTGTCCTAAAGAATAGACTGCACGGACATCCCACCCACACACATCCCCCATCACCTGCTCTGGCCAGCAAAACTTCCACTCCATTGTGCATGTTTCCACTCTGGAAAATGTTCATCTTAAGGTAAGAGTACAGTGTCAAATTTAGCATCTGAGATGATACAAATATGTAGCCAAACTGAGATTACTTTAAGAACCTTGATGGGTATTTCTAATTTTTTTTTAAGCTGTAACTGACTCTTTTTAACAATGTGAAAATTAACGTGTCTTCATGCATTCAATTTAATTGTAATGGTTTACTATGATATTTTATAAATACTGAAAATAAAATTAATTACTTCCTCAAGTCGTCTTTCAGTTCCTAGTGCTAAAAGGTTGTTGTATTCTCTCTCAAGGATCTGCCGTGCCTAGAGATACCAAAGTAAACAATTAAAATGGTTGAAGATGAATAAAAGGTAATAATGGGTACAGATTAACCAGAAGTAGCATAAGCAAACTTACCTGTGTGTTTTGTGTTGGAATCTGTAATAATAAAGCTAAACTGCTGTAGTCAAAGTTTTCATCCAGTGCTATAAGTGAACCATGTACACCACTTTCTAGAATATTATTTGCATATTCTCGGAGGCCAATGGCTTGTATCCAGCGTATGACTCGATCATTGCTCCATACCAGCACATCTGTGAGGACACAACACCAGCTCAGTCTCCTGATACCTGATAACTTCCAAATTGTACAGGTGCATGTGTGTAGCTGTGCATGCACTATGGATGTCTTACTGCTTTATTTCATACTTGAGGAATGCCAGCACTAGTTGTGTAGCCTTAGTACCTCCTATTCAAAAGCTTTATGTGATTAATTATCTTCAAGTAATAATGTTTCCAAAGGAGATATGTGCCTCCAGAGGGGATCTCCATAATGCAATTCCTCCCACTTCATATATATACCTTTTCAATTTCTAGGCAAGATTTTACAGTGCAAAGGCACAGGAGAAGAATCCATTTCTCAAGGCTTCACTTGGGAGTTTTGTATTAAATATTCTGGGAGTTGTGTCAGCACCTATCATACACTAACATGCCATAAAGTAAAAGATCAGTTCACAATTTTAGAGACAAACTATTTTTAGTACAGAAAGCTGGTAGAGTTGTTAAGGTTGACATAAGTTATAAAGCTGAGGCAAGAAAATGAGCTGGGAAACCATTTTTGAGGATTTGGCTATTCTGAAAAAGTATCCTGCCCTGCCTGTAAGATGTAAAAAAAAGTTACTTATACTGATCTTTATAGTTGTAAGTGGGAGACATGGTACTGAGTTTACTATGTGATGAGGCTTCTTCCTGGACCTTTACAAGTCCAGCTGCTGTGGCTGTTCTGGGAGCAGGATTTCTCCATCACCTGGCTGAGAGCATCTCACTTTTTGGGGTCAGGATCAGCTGAAACACGGTGGCAGGCAGAGACCAAATCCCACCTGGGACCATGAATAACTGACCGATGCATGACAAGGTGAAGGAGGATATGAATTATTACCCTTGTCCTAGCAGGAGCCAGCACTGAAGCCACACCAGAATTTGAGACCAATACCCAATTCCCCTATGTCAGTCTCCAGCTGGACCCACTTGGGCTGACTGGCACTGATACCTGCATGTCCAAGGCAAAATCTTTGCATTAGTGCATGCAAAGTGCATCTGCCTTGAGCAAATGCACGCTGTCACTGTAGGCTTTCAACGTTTTGGTTTTCTTTTTGACTCATCTAATCAGCATTGTGCTTGAGAAGTGCTAACTGCTGTAGTCACTAGAGGTGGAAAAGCCCAAAGGAATCAAAGGATTAATTTCTGATAGTTGAAAAAAACCCCAGCCACCCTAATTGTTATATATAAAAAGAACCATGCAGTGAGCCTGCAACTGCTCTAGAGAGCTTTACACAGAAAAAAAACCCTTCAGAATGAGCTGTGAAATCTTCTAATAAGGCCAGTTTTGTTAGGAACTATTCTTATGTACCAATCAACTGCCTCAGTAGTCAACTCTCCAAACAGCATTTTCTATGATACATTCTGACGTAAGAAACCAAAGGCAAAGGTTTTTAAGAGCTGGAGCATAGTGTTAGGGTCCTGAGTGCTCCCTTTTTTAGTGTTGCCCCCAGCACATCCCACTGAGCTGCATGCTGTTTGGCCTCCTGCTTCTGAGCCTGAAAGAGGTTCAGATAAGATCTATACCCAAAATTCAATTTAGCAAAATGTATGTGTCAAACCACCATTCAGAATTGCAGCCCCAATTTAGCAAAGTACTTAACTGTGCCTAAATTGAGGAGATAGGATTTGTTCTGAAGAAAGATGGACTTATGTTAGTTTTGCTTAAAGCACATGCTTAAATGCTTTGCTAAAATGGCATGACAATGGGTTAACAGTGTCAAGCTTCAAAAGAAGAAACATTCCCAGTATTCATTCCCAGGAACTATCACCTTTTATTTCATGCTGACTCATTTCTCTTCGCTTTTCCAGTTCTTTTCTATCATAATTCAACCTCTTTAAACACATGATTCCATATTGCAAGCTTGTTCTGTTATTTAAAGAGAAACATTTACAGAGTTAATAAAGATAATGTTGAAGATGGGAACATATGGAGGATGTATTTCCTGCCCTTCACATGAGGTGTTTCATAGTGCCCATGTAGGAAATCTTGAGAACAGAGAGGAGAGCAAAACCAGTAAAAAAACTCCCCAGACTTCAGGAATGAAATGGAAAAAACCAAAATGAGTATGTTTGAATAACTGTTTTAGCATAAGAAACCCAAAGCATTAAAAGTAGTATTCAGAAAAGGTCAACTCTTGTGAGCTGTGAAATGTTTTGTCAAATTAGGCTTTTAAAAAATGACAAATCAGACAGTATATTAAAAAGAAATCCACTTCTTGTCACATAAACCTCATTCTCCCTAAAGTTTAAATGCCTTTATTTCCATATTTCCAGTTTAGCTCCCCAGCTATATCCCTAGGTAACCCAACAACTGTCAAATTGCTTGTACTGTTAGCAGCTTTTATGTGCTACACACAATAGCTTTTCATTATTATGAGATCTCAGGGCTTTGAAGCTTAGTCTAACACTTTCTGATACTTCACACCACTTAAATGATTACTGTTTCTGTATTGTCAAGAGTCTATTGATACATTAATGTTTCCCTGCTCATTACGAAATTTATCTGTACCAGTATCTTGGTTTTGAGAGACATAATTGCAATGTGGTTGCTATTACTAAAGGAATCTCTCTCAATTCAGATTTCTGACAGTCAGCCCTCTCTTTTCCTTATGTTTTTCCACACCAAAACACCAGAAAGTGTTTTTATTCTGTGCAGCACTGAGCACTAGAGCAGACACGTAAGCATTTTTATAAGGTGTAGTTTTTATGCCAACATACCGATGAAAACTATCCACCATTTTTAGGTGCACACGCAGGTCTTTCTTTGTCAGGTGGTCTAACATCCTCGCATCTACCAGGCATTCCATAAAATAACTTCGGTACTGAGGTAAACCCAGACTGGGGAGCCATTCGTTACCTATCCACTCATGGTTCATATCACCATAAGCCAGGGTCTACAGAGAGAAGAAATGGAGAGGGGGATAAATTCTTGAGTTTTATTCAAGACTGCACCACAGACTGAAAACAAAATATGTCTAAAAGAAAAAAAAATTGTGTTTAAAAAAACTTATGTTTAAAAAAATTAGAAATTCTGGTTTTGCTCTATTTTAACATTGGAAGAGGGAGCCACTGTGAGATATTTGTTACGGATAGCAGTTTTGCCTGTTGTATCTTGTTTTCTTATGCAAGTTTTACGGATTTTTTTTCAATTTTATGTTTTAAATGCAAGCAAACTTGTTACACAATCAAAATATGTGTGTTTCATAATCTTGCTTTTGACTGACCTTCTAGAATATTTATGCCAGGCAAACCCTGAACTGGTAATACAAACATGGCTCCAGGTAATCCACTGAGGCTTGTTTCTGTTTGTGGGGAGAATTTCATAAATAGTCTAATGACACTTCATGGCCACACACCTGAAGTCCTTTAGAAACTAAAACTTAATTTCAGTTGTTTGGCACTCAAGCTTACATTTAAATGAGATATTTTCAGCTGTGAATATTTTAAACCTAAATCTATCATACGTAGAGCTCAAGAAATTAATCGAGATAGGAACAAACCAGGTTTCTCCTAGAGACTTGTACTCAGGATTCATTGTTCAGCTACAATTTTACTAGGGTGAGGAAGGGACTATATGAAAAAGCCATGAATATGGAGCTATTTTTATATGAGTTGGCCTATTAAGATGCAAAATAGATTTTTACATCTCACTGTTAATTATTTTGTATTACAAAACAGAACAGAGAATTAATAAATTGCAAGATTTATACTTCCTCCACAGGATCATGCTCAGGATCATTTTCAAGCCTAACCATCTCTTTGGTTTTGTTTTTAATGTCATAAACAAATAAATAACACAATTAAAGCTGGATGGATATGTTATCTATGAGGGAAAAGATATAACATATATATCCCTTATGTCTCATTCTTGTGACATTTTGAAGAGAAAAGGAATTTCATTGGTAAAGATAGCAAGATCGTGTAAGTGTGCATATATTAGAGAAAAAAATTTAAAAAGTAGCTAATTCACAGTTTGAAATAACTTATACAATACTATTGGTAGACTGATACTTGGGTGTGATTTATACAATTGTTCTAAAAAAAAATTGGTGTCATTTTAGAAAAGTTAGCTCTCAAATTCATGGCATATTTAATTGTCCTATTCTGAAAATGAGGAAAAGGCTTACTCTCTAAAACTCTTAAAACAGTTTTCAGTGGGAGATAGAAAATGTAGTAATTTCTTTTGTGAATTGTAGGAATGTAGTAATTTCTTTTGTGAAAAATATTCACAACATATGTATCTCTTTCTGCTTTACCTAACAAAACTGTCCAGAGAATATGTTCTTTGAGAAGAGCTTTAAAATATGTAAATCATAATTCAATAATTGAGATACTGTCACAATATTATATTCCACTATGCATACTGATGCACCCAATTACATTATTATCAACTTTCAGTTTAAAAAAGTCATGTGAAAGATCATACCTGAGCCCAGCTGCCTTCTTCAGACTCTTTCTGTATATCAGCAGGAAGCAATTAGTAAAGCAGGTAGAAAGACAATAAAAATTAGTTATAAAAAGATGTGATTTTCATATGCATGTTAATGAAAATGAAAATATACACATAAAGTGCACGAATAAAATAACTCTGGCCAATGGCAATGTCCTGGGCTAAACTACCTGAAAAATTATAAGACCAAAACCATAAAATGTACTTGAGTTTTCAAGACAGAAAATCATTATATCTTGGTAAAATTTTACAGCATTATTTAAACACTCTTCACAGTTTCACAATTAAAACACAAACTTTTACTTAAAAATTTTGGCATTAGTGACATAGTTTTTTGTTTCTAGTTTGATTTTGAAACATTCACAATAAAAGATGTCTTCTTAAGAATGCATTGTTAGCTTTTTACGTAAAGGAGCTTTTTATGGAAAAATTATATTTTTCTGGCTGGCCAGTTAAACAGGATCAACTCTACTTTTTGTCAGTTCAGTGCTGTTATATTTGCATTTATCTTTACCAACAACAATAAAACTGGAAAGAGCTCAGTTAAAAAAAAAATATTGATGAGAACTGGCTTCCTTACTGCTGATGAGAAAACTTTAAATACTATAACAAGCATAAGCTTTGAAGAATTCTTTATTGCATCAAAATTTAGCTCCAGTACCTCTCCCACCATTTATGGTTTGGGCTGACTATAAAGTTTGCCAAACTGAAGATCATTTTTTTCAGAGATCTCACTGGAGCATTGTATCATGTTTTATAAGCACCTTTATGAAGTTGTGATATAATGTTAACAACCAAAACCTAAAATAACATATATTCCAAATTGAAAAGAAAAAAAAAAAAGTCTTACTTTGGTGTTAAGGGAGAGGTTTGACAAAAATCAAGAAATAAATTACACTCTCCATGCACCTGAAATCAAAGATCATGAATACCCAAGTATGGACAAGAAAGACTCAGCATTAATGAAAACATGAAGTTGTTTAATGCACCATTCTCAAGCCTTTTCTTATTTCTATGCCAGCAAATACAAAACACAGTTTCGAAGGAGTAGATTACAGGGGAAATGTTGCACCTGTAACCATGACAATTTAATTTCATTAAATGAGGTTTCACAGGGGCGCTGAAACTATTATATACACTAAAAGTCCAATACTGGTTTTAGGGTCACACAATTTTTGTGATGGCAATACCATTTATAAATTCTTCTGCTGAAAGATTATGTAACTGTTCTTTAAATTCAGTTAATTACTCCATGCAACTTTCTAATGGCATGCTTTGGGACACATCCTACAGAAGATATGGCATCTGTGTTAAAGCAGGAACAGGCCTATTCTCTTTTGAGCACTGAAACCATTTCAAGTGGAAGTGGAATGACTAACCGTTTTAGCTGGAGCAGCAAGATTTTCCATTTCTTCATGGGTCACCCAAACATTGCCTGAGGGCTACAGACAAGGCCCGCAGGAAGGCAGGTGGGATCCACATTAGGTAAGCAGTGGTAAAGAAGAAAGGCAGCACCACTGTAAGTTAACAGCGCATCACCATCAGCACAACCACGTTCTTGCCTCTACCGAGCTGCAACTAGAGACAACTTTAGACAACTTGGTGTGTATCTTTCATTAGTGGCTTCTGAGCAGATGTGATGGAGTATTACAACTAGAACTGAAGGATGAAATCCGGCAGAGCACTGCCACAAAGGAAAGAATAATTATTAAAGTTGCATTTCAGAAACAACTGGCAAATGCAACCTTTAGCTCTCAGCTCTCTGCGGAGGTAAGCTTCAGCTCCCAAAGATTTTCCAGCCTAAATATTCTGCACAAATCACATCCTCATATTGTAATCTAAATAATGGGTACTTCTGCCATGTTTCTGTAAATCAAAAATGTCAAGATAATTCACTTCTAAAACTATTCATCCTAATCCTATTGTTTTTCATCAAATGATTACTAGAACAATGAGGAGACTCAGGAAGGGAGCATGGATGTTTTCTGGAGATCTGAGATAAATTAACTCCTGAGAAAGAGGGGAAGCAGAAAGACTGGGGACTCAGAAATGCATGTTACAGGGCAGGGCAGCTTTGTGTGCAGACAGTTACACAGGCAGAATTAAAAAAAACAAGGCAAAAGTATTCCCAATGTTTTTAGCTTGAACATAATATTCTCTCACTTCATAAGTGTAAATGCTTTTATGCTTTGAAATATCCTCTTATGCTTTTAAAATCAAAATTAATTTTGTGTAGTAATTCAAACATCATATTGAGTCTTTACTGCTTTACTTTGGTAAAATCCATTACAATTCATAATATTACCATCGTAATGACACACAAAACTGTTTTCAGGGAAGAAAGTATCAGACAGTGAACTACAATATTTAAAGAACATGAGCAACATGAAGATAAAAGGGCAATCAATAGCAATATTAGTGCTGTTGCCCAGTTGCTTATGTAGTTCAGTGGATCTGGTACCTCACAAAGGTATCTGAATTCTAATTTCCACCAAAAGATTCTCCATAAATTTAATGAAGACAACATATTACAAAATATAAATATTATTAACATTAATATTATCCTTATTAATATTATTATTGCCTTGCTAGTAGAAATCTGAGCTACACTACTTGAGTAGTAGTCTCTGTCCTTCACTTCTATGCCATGTTTGCCATCTGATCAAGCCTCTGTTTTGTTAGTCTCCATGGCTTCTTTCATCGCCATTACCATCAGCATATCTCAGCATTTAAAACTTCCCTTTTGTTACCTTGTTTGTTTTTGTCCTCATCAGTCTGGCCTATTTTTCCTGCTTTTTATATATAGCACATTCATTCTTACTCTCCCCTGATCTATTTCCCTGCTCTTTTTGATATATTCCCCTTTCCTTTCAGACTTGTGTATCTTTACTTGCTTCCCTCCTTTCAGCAACCACTTTCTCTTCCCTCCTCACTGAATGCACAGGCTCCACTTCTGCTTCCCAGACACTCCCCTCACACTTCCAATCACTGCTTCTCTTAAAAGCATGAAGAAACCAGAGCCAGCTGACTTATATTAGACAACATTTGAAAGGGTGCAAAAAGGGGGAATGGGAAAAAGACTCAGAAGAGCTGTGTTCCTACATAACCTCTCCCAACACCTGCCTCCCCTCCACCCCAAATAAAAGAAATAAAGAGAACAAACAAACAAAAAAGAGAAACACAACCTGATTAAGCTGGTACAGATGATTTGAAGGAAGAGAAAGGCAAAAATAAAGGCAAAATTACATATAAGATGCTCCATACTGATTTGGATAACATCAAGGATAATCAAAACAATGACTTAAAAGAAAAAAAAGAATATCTGATAAAAGAAAAACATCAGCAATCAACAATCAAGCAAGTGATGACCAGGTAGTTCTGAGTCTTTATTAGACAGCTTTCACTGATTGTGAAGTGTGTGTTATCACAGAGCCACTCTGGAACTACAAAAGTTTTTCTGCAGACTCCTGTAGTGTGAAGTGGGAAGAAAAAGTTAGCTGAACAGGACTCACTGTTCTGGATGTTGGAGGTGCTGATGGACTTGTCAGTGACACCATCTCCTGGATTGCTAATCGGAGTTTTAGGCGATGAAGAGGATTGCTGATTCCAATTTCTCTTTGAATCTCAGTATCAGACAGAGCAGACATGATAGCTCCACTCTTCACGTTGGCACGGCAGGCAGCAACATACCAGGCTGGCATCCCTAGCCAGAGCTGTCAAGAGAAAGGGCATTTCATCCAAAGCACTGCTTCATCTCTCTAATGAAATTACAACCATAGAATATCCTGAGTTGGAAGGGACCCATTGGCATAATCAAGTCCAACTCTTGGCTCTGCACAGAACAGCCTCAAGGATCACATCATATGCCAAGAGCATTGTCCAAAAGCTTCTTAAACTCTGTCAGACTTGGTGTCATGATCACTAGCAATCAACTAATTAATGACCAATAATAAATAAGTGATTGTCAGGACACCTATCAGTCTGAATAAGCATGGTAACACACACAAATGAGTATAACACCTAGTCTTTTATAAAACAAAATTGTTTCAGAACCTTTGAAATTGCCATGATTTCATGTGAATTCTTTTTGCTTTTGCTGTAATCAGAACTTTAAAGCAAGGCATGCTTTGAATTATTTTTAGAGCTGCCTCCATCCCCTGGGCTATTCCTTTCCCAGGTTTTAATGACCAAGTACTGGCACAAGTCAGTGTTACTGCCTATCTGATAATCTTATGTACAGAAAATCATCTAGGAGGAATTGAGGAATTTTTTCACCTTTGTACTAAAATGGCTTTCTCTTTTTTAACATGGTGTACTCAAGGAGCACAATCTTACATTTCTCAGCTTTTATTTTCTGAGTAGAAATTAACCAAGCCCAGTTCAAATAATCAACCTATCAGGGACAGACTTTGCAGTGAATTTGGGAACAGTCAGGTATGGTGTCACATCCCAGCTAGGAATACTGATTAGAAGGTGCAGCAAAATGTGAGCACAGCTCCACCACCTATGGATTTAGAAGATATGTACTTATATGCTTTTCCTCTCCTTATGTTAGTCTTACTAGCCCAGGCCAGCAACAGTCCCCTTCACCACTTACTCTTTCCTTTCAAGAGGACCTACTGAGTGTGAATTATTCTTGTTTTTCTCAGCTTTCTCATTTTATGCTGCCTCATTAATATGACTGTCAGTATCTACAGCTCTTTTTTTCATATCAGGAATACATGCATGTGAGGTTTTTAATCATGGTATGAAGTATATTATGCTTAGCAAAGCCTAATAAGTGAGAAGAACATAAGCAGTGAATGCCATAATCACTGTGATTTTAGGGATAACATAATGGAAAACAAAGACCTAGCTAGGTGCACCTCAAATAGGCCATCAGAATTAGCTGATTCCATTGGTTGTCTTTTGTTTTTTCTCTTAATAAAGGCTCACTAACAGAGGACACAAGATCAAGGAAATGAGGAAATTCACCAAAAAAATCTGGAAAGCAGTGATGAATTGAAAGGTTTTTCATTTCATTTGACACAGTAGGGAGAAGAAGTGTGTGGTTATTAAGATGTTTATACTTTATCTGGGAAATATTTCCATAAAAGACAGCTGTTAGGTCACTTTTATGTCACAGGGAAAACAGACTTGACTGTCAGGTTGCAAAAGGCTCAGTCAGGCTTTGACTCCTGAAGTATCACAGAGGTTGAGAAATGACTACAATATGTTTGAGCAAGTCCTTCCCACTGATGGGATTAGACACTACCCTCAATCCAACGCTAGTCTGAACCTTAAAAACATGATCTGATTCCAACTAACTGTTACAAAATACGAAGTTTCATGAAAGAAAAAAAGAACCCCGAAAACCAAAAATTATGTAGGTAACACCCAGCTGCTCTTAAATGGCCATGAGAAAACCATGCATAGCTTTAAAATGTATTTAATCACCTCATTTATTTTGACATTAATTTTTTTCATACATGCACTTGAAAAGCAGAAAAGCATAAACACTGGGAATTATTCACCCTGCAGAAATAGATTAAACTGTTTGCTGCTCATTAGGTAAATTATTTCTTTAAGAAAATAAGTAAACTCTTAAACAAAATAGCTATCTAGCAGAAAATTGTTAGATGAATAGTCTCTAAAATGAGAACACAGAAATCATTCTAGAAAGAGAACTCAGATATCAAGATTGATATAGTTTTCCAGAATTAATTAAGAAAACACAAAATTCTTAAAATATTTCTCAACTATGTCTGTGCTACATACAAAGAACAAGAATAAATGCTAAGGCTGAAAAGCCCTATAAAGTTTGAAAATTTCATAGTATACTTCTTAAATTTGAGTCTTTTTCTACTTTAATATTTACTTTATTCTTTAGTTGAAGTGACACATTTTTCTTTAGGAGAGTACAAAATGCACACAGTGTCCATCTGCTGACTGAATGCACTGATGCTCACTGAATAAACACACTACTCCTACCCTCATATCCTCTTTTGGTCATCAGTATTCAATCAGCACTGACCACTGTGACATAAACTTCCTTTTGAACTCTCCCGTGCTACTGTCATCATATTCCCCAAGAACTTCATAGATCCTGATTTCTCTTTACAGCTCCTCTCTTAGACAGTGGAAAGCATATCCTATTTTTCAGAAAAGAATCAAGGGAAAAAAATTAGGGCTTAACTTGTCACAAATTGCTTGAAACTGCAGATCACCTTGAAAGACGAGGGTATTGGTATTCAGAAATTATAGATCTTTGTATGTTCATGTCTCCAGCAAATCAGCCTTTACTGTAATACTAAATATTTTTGACTGATATAAAACTGGTTAGAGAACTTTTAAAGTCATATGTAAAAGTAAAGTAGTGGCCAAATTAAGGATTAAAATTAACATATCCATATTAACAGAAATTTTTTGGGAATGAGGATATAATCCCATTTTCCAAGGTCATATACAAATGCTTGTACTGATTTTCTGCAGTTTTCATTTTGTCTTTTTCATTAGGTACCTTCAGCAATTCCAGTGTGAAGCAGAAATTTTGTGGACATTAGCTGCTTTCATTTCTCATCTTTCATTTATTCACTAGCATATTTCTGTCAAAGGTTTGGAGAGGGATCTCTTATCTATTGAAGGGAAAAACGTTACAAGGTCTAACTGATGATCAATGGATGACAGCTACAGCAGGCAGGAGAAAAGTTGTGAATAGGTAGAGATGCTTGGTGTAGTAAGGAATAGACACTTGTTTTTTGAGCCAACAAAGAGCTTGTATCTGCACTGAAGTGTTACAGCCTAGCCATGTAAAAGGGACTGTGGATTTGTATAAGAACATTCTTACTTTCTGCCTTCTTCTCCCCTCAGCATCTGTGTACATTTTTTTTGAGTAGTTCCTTCACCTAAAACATTCATTGATTACTTTGTAAAAATTGATGACCGCTCTGCTGAACATTTTTTCTTTTTGATTTCCAAAACCCATTTGTTTAGGTCCTCCAAAAAAAGGACAGCTCTCTGCACATTGGATTTCAGATATGAAGGCACTGCCTGTCAAATCAGAGAGATTTCAACCTGGATCTCCCACACTGCAGGTGAAAATGGTGAGGGGAACACTTTTTATCCCATTATGTTTTTAAAATGCAGAAAGCTACAAATTCTTTACATTTATTTAAAATTAGCACATCATTCTACATTAAATGTCTGTGGAGTTCCTAGACATTTAGAGACTGAGTAATTCAAAGATTTAAAAACTTTGGGATTCAAGCACATTTCTGGTCCTTATCCCACTGTGTAATTGTCTTTCTTTTTTCAGCTCTAGTCTCTAATTTACACCATCCAGTGTCAAAACCTTTGTAGTGCTGACAGCACAGCGCACAGGGGCAGAGGAAGAGGCTGTAACAGTCTCTTTTAAGATTTGTAAGGACAAGCACACAGAAGCAGTCTACAAATGCAACTCACATTTTCAAGTTAGGGCCAACACTTACCTCCAGCCAGGCAACCACTGTTGGTCCATCCCACTGTGCAAAAGGCAAACCTTTCCTCCGAGCCTCTTCCAGAAGTTCATGTCTAAAAATGGATCAAGAAATGGTAAATACGTGGAGCTATGTGTTGGGACAAAAAGATGCAACTCTGCCTTTTTGTGAAGGGTAATAACAGTGAAGCACAATGACAGGCATAGAAAAAGCACAGAACACACCAGTTAACAATACAGCCCTTTCTCCTGTTGAACGTACTCTCAATCTATTCCCAATTCTTCACTTGCTCTAACATCCTTTTAAACATCTAACATACAAAAGGTGAGGCTTCTGTCTCTTCTTTAGCCAAAGCAATAAAAAATTGGTATAGCTTATAATAAAGGGGTATCAAAACAGACACTGGTGAAGAGAAAACTGAGGGGCTCCTCCTGAGACTAACTCAGCTCTGATCTGGTAATGGCTCAGTAAGGCCCAGAACTAGCAACTTCTAGACATAAATTAAGCATGGATGAAATGCAGCTGGATCTGTGAAGTGTCTGTGTTCGAAACACTATACCAGCTGTACCAGCTATGCACAATGCTAGGGTCTGTGCAGTACAGCTATTATATTCCTTAAGTATGCCATCTCTGGGTATCTAGGAGTGGATTGTATCTTTGGTAGTTCCATGTTTGGATCTTTTTAATTACTGACTATATATAAAAGAATTCTGTATGGTTTGCTGATGTATATTTTTATAATTATAGAATTTATGTGATTTCTCAATTTTATACATATACATAGATGCCTCTCTACTAAATTGATCAAATACCAATCCAGCTCCTGTATTTGCAGTTTTTCTGGACTACAATTGGTGTATATGTAAAACATCATTCTCAAAGCTTAATTGAAACTTTTAATATGGCTGTATTAAATATTTGATATTTTTACGTATTAACCAGTCAGCTAGACTACCAGGAAAACACTCTATATTAAAAAAATTCAGCTATTTCACCAGACATTTCCACTGTGGTGATGCCATAGAAAAAACAGTCCTTCAAATGTCTTTTTTTCCTGGTATTTAACAACATGTTTTGAGCTGCCTCCTACTGAGTGAAACACAAAAGAATTCTCTGTGCAACAAGCTGTAGTAAAAAACAAATTAGACAAGGACTATGCTCATGTAGTATTAAAATTTGCTTACATTCCCAAATAACAAGAAAATCTTGGAATTATAGCTTCAATTTTGTTCTGTCCTCCTTTATTACTACAGACTTTGTGGTTCAGTTATCCCTTGACAATTCTTCACCGCCTTAGCAGCCTTTCAAATATATGTACTACAAAATCACAGCAGATAAAAGCAATGGAGTGATCTTACTTGTAAGGAGTAGTCCTCTGGGGATTTTTGCATTGCCAAGGGGCCTCACTGAGTGAATTTGGCTTTAGCAGAAAATGGAACTCAAATAATAGATTTTGCATACAGGTTTAAATCCCTGGCTCTGAATATTTATAGGAAGAAAGCTGCTTTATTTTCTGCGTTTATGCTGCAGCAATACGTAACATTACAAATACTTGACAGCATTACTGAAATTGATCTAGCTTCTCCTCCCACACAGCCTTTGCAGCATACCTTTCCTCTGTCACTCGGATAGCCCAAGCCACTGTAGAGCTATCCTTGATTTCTGTGAAAGCACAACCCCCAGTAAAACGAGAAGTTGCTCTCTGGGTACATGAACACCACGTGACCTTCAGCAGCCCATGGGGATGCAGGAATGCCTTATTCCCCGGGAGACAGGTAGTGAATGCCTGTGAAAGGTATTCACCTGTCTGCTTAGGAGACCAGAATTAAGGCATGGCCAGACTTGGCCACATCCCAGCTACCTGTGGATGAGGCTGCAGCCTTCCCTCAGGGTTGGTTCTGCAGGTGCTTCAGGAGTGCTCTACCTCCCTCAGATGCTACAACAGGGCTGCAGGACTCCTGCTGCTACCAGGTCTGAGAGCCGGCATGGCCATCCCTAGGGAGAGACAAGCTTTCCCAAATGCCCCTGCTTCACCTGGCCACTTTTGGTGTCCCATGGCAGAGCATGGACTGCACAAAACCCTGTACAATGTGCTCCTTCCCTACAACCAGCCCAAGCCTCGGGAGCAGCCCCTGCTGCAGCTGGGAGTCCCATGGAGACACCATCCCTGGAGGAGCCTGATCCCAGAGTTTCCTTTACCTGGGCTATTCTCCTCAATTATCCCAGCTGAAAGAGCAGGGCTGGCTAACATGCTAGGTAGAAAAGGAGATAATGGCTTTGAGGGCCACTGCCCTTCCTTTCTTGTGTTGGTCTCCTGCTCCAAGCAGGAGAGCAGCAGCACCTGGACTACAAGGACGTGGGAAAGAAGTCTTGGCCTCTTGGATTTGGTGTTAAACCTCTGTGTGGCTTCAGGAACTGAGATGCCTGAAGAAGAGGCATTGGTGCTTTAAGGTCTCACTTCCATGAAAAACTCAGTTCCTTTACACTGGAATTACAAAGTACATATTTCTAGGGAGTCTTCTGTGACTTCTCAAAGTTTGTATCAGTCCGAGGCTTGGTGTGGAGGCTTACAATTATTCCAGTGATTTTCAAACCAATTTATTCTCCCAGAATGGGAAACCACTTCTATTACTTCAGAGGCAGTCTGGCTCACGGAGCTAAAGGAAAACTGAGCTGTGGTTGTTGATTCAGGCTGAAGAAAATGGGGCTAGGCCAGAAATGAGATGCCATAAATATGTGTGTATATATATATATATATGCACTATTGCCAAAGCCTTCAGTTTGATAAACGTAATCCAAATGGTCTTTGCATGTAGAAGGATGTAGAGGGAAATTGCTCTGAATTGAAAATATTTTTAGCATAAAGTAAAAAAATCCTGCACTTGGACATACACATGAAATATAGCCATCATAAGGGTTATGCCTCACTCACTGATGCAGAAAAATAGTAAAAGGACTTTTATAATATTTTGTTCCCTTAAGAATAATTTAATGCTTCAAAACTTATAATTCCTTCCTCAGATGATTCTTATAAACAGCACTGCAATATTAAAGTTTATTGAAATTATAATTTACTTTTGGAACGTTAGTCTTTGCAAATACTAGTCTTAATGCAAACGAGGAGATTTTAAAAACCCGAACCTTCAATTTATAAGCCAAAAACTAAACCCAGAATTTCTAATTTTTGACTAAGATATATATTCTTTAGTTGGCAGTCAGTGAAAACTCTAATGAATGGTGTGGTTTGGGGTTTTTTTGGTTATATGAACTAGCACTATAGAAAAAAAATTGACTCTTCCATTAAGTTAAGAGTATCATGTAGTTAAAAACATGCACTGTTTTGACCAATTGTGCAAATCACCTGAAAAATAAATCCAGTGACCTGCCTGTTTTGGAATAGAAAATGATATTTTAGAATGGACAGGATGTTGTCTACAGTTGTCCTTATGGGATAGTCACTGGCTTGCTGAAAACAGAAGAACCCCAAAGCAAAATATTGTTAACTGCAGTTCAATTTTCCTTGCAAAAACATACAATTGATCACAGGAGGGAGAAGAGACAAATACCCTAGAGCTTATCACTCCCTCCTCCCTTCATTACAAATACAGGGTTTGGGGAATCATGAAAAGCATTATACAGCCAGTCTAACTTAGAAGGCTCTTTGCAGGGGAACTGGGGATTTTGCCCTCCTCAGTCTTTGTCAAAAGTGTACATGTTACAGTGTGTCCATGTTGCACTGGCGAGGAGGAAGGGAATTAAAATGCAATTATTTCCATGCTTGCTTAGGTTTTTGGCAGCATAGGAAAACAAGCTGATAAGGAAAAATTGACATTAATTAGGCATTACTAGAAATGTCATTATTTTGCAGATAGGGCTTTAAACCACTTATTACCACTGGAATGAATTCCAAATTAAAGCCTTATTTTTAAAGATAACATAATTACTGCTAAAGAACAAAATCCTCTTCCTGGAGATTTTATAAAGTCTGGAAATTTCATGAACATCAACTGTTTAACATCCATCCAAAACTGAGAAATACTTTTATTTGTGTGTTTTAGGGAGTGTCACATAAAGTGGGCTGTTTTCACATTTTTTATCAAGGACTGTAAAGAAAAAAACACATAATGTCTAGTTGTGTTGCGAAGCTGTGTGTTGGAGAAACAGAGCTGCCTCCCTAGCACTGACTTGGGATGTTTAATCCTCCCCAAAATGACTTGCTAAAGTCACTGTTACCACTGGGCCGTTTGCCTCAGCACCACTCACCCATGAGCCAGGTACAACTGCCCAGATCAACCTAAAAACCTGAGAGCACAACTGTCTCATAACATGGGGACTAATGAATGCTTCAATAATTCCTGGGACAGGGGAAGTATGTGGAAGCAACAGGAAGGCAGAAATAATGAGTGAAATTATGTCACTATCCTGCAAATCTACTTCATATGCATTCTCTTGTACCAGGGAAATTCTAGCTCTGTATCAGCAGCTGTCATCAATCCTTTGCATAAAGCCCAATGAGCTTTATTAAAAACATTAATAATCTTTAAATAGAATTTGTGTAGGAAGTTAATGCTATCTTGACTTCAAGTGTGTCCTTCAGTGGCATTCAATTTTCTCCATGAAGACAAGGCTGCCCCCCATGAAGCAAACAAGCAATGACAGCTTAGGATTTCCAACACACATAATGCAAACACTCTGCAGTACACGACATCCAGACATTGTCTTGATGAAATGTAAACAGTGTTTCAACACAGATCTTCATATTTCTGCAAGTAATAGGATTTACTCTGATATCTAATAGGGTGCACACGAAAAGACCTCGGGGATATTATACTGCACAAAATATATAATGTCTCTTAATTAAAACATAATCATTAATGTGAGATAAATTGAAAAGGAGGCACAGTGAAGTCAAAAGCCAGATCATGTTTGTAAAACATAAGCAGAATTGATTTAAAAATTTGGCTAATGGGTAATTTAGATTGTGAAATGCCTTTAGTCACAGACATTTTCTCAAACAGAAAACAGATTGAAGTTTTTACCTAGCAGGTCCTCTGATTATGAGCTGACATTATTATGATTATTATTATCAGCAATATTAAAATGTTGCATTTAAAACAACGTACTGTACATGACAGGTTTCTAGAAGAGAACCAGACAGAAAAGATAGACCAAATATACTACATTTATGTGAGTAATCCTATGATTTCAAGGTAGGATTAAACACATCTGCTGCTTGAAATCTAACATACATTCAAAGTCTGAAAAAAACAGGAGACAGGATTTCTAATGACTTAAACTGGAATTGGATTTTATCCTTTCTATTGTCATTTGGTAAATATTGAAGACATGCCAGAATCCTGTAAGTCAGGACATTGCATGAAAAAATTAGAGTTGAATTTCTGTAAGTTAATAATATCTAATAAAAAAAACAAGTTACATTTTATTTATGTATTTTCTGCAAAACTATAAATGGATTTAAAGTAGGAAGCAGAGTGGGAGGTTGGGTAGAGATTCAAGACTTCATTTTGCCACACAATGCAGATTTAATTTAATCTGAAAGGATCCAACTGACTTAAAGACTGCACTAATTAAAAACTATGCCAGATCCTGTTTGAACTTTGACACTTAAGTGATCTGAATTTTAAATGACTTGAAGCCCTCGTTCTTCTTTCTGATACCAAATATCAGGTCAGAATGGAAACAATGGACAAAATTCAATCTCCAATGTTTTACAAAATGTTTTGTATTCAACTTTACAGAATTTTCAGAAAAAAAATGACTGAAATACAGAAATCAAGATGCAACTAATAAACAGAATGTTTTTAAATCTATAAAATAAGGAAGTATAAATTCCACAGTATCCCAGATTACAGAATAACAGTGCTGTGGACATTCCATGTTAGGTGTACATTTAAGCTGTATGCAAACTGAAGGGCAGCATTCTTTTTTTCTGAGGATATTTATTAAGCTAAGTGAAGGAATGTTTAAGACAGACCCTGACAAACAGATCTTCAGAGGGCTAGTATTAAAAACCAAATAAAACAGCTGTGAAATAAGCAGGCTTGCATAATACATAGTCCTGCAGTCTTGTGTGTATTTTACTACATTAGAGACCCTCAGTGTTCCAAGGCTGATCAAATGTTATTAAATCTATTTTTATAAAGCAATTTCATAATCACACATTCTAAATTAATGTGGTAACCCTTGTTCTCTAAATTTTGTACCCTTTCACCTCCTTAATTTCCTCCTTAAATCTGCAAATTCTTATTCAAGAAGAAATAGCATTTCTATAAGAGATCAAAGAAGAGATGAAGATTTTAAACTTGATATCCGGTTAACAATTACAAAAACCAAAACAAACAAGAAAATGAACTGGTGAAAAAGAAAACAGTAAAATTATATGCACAAATAAAATATTTTTGCATATGTGTTTGCTTTGAAACAGCATGAGGGTTCAAACAGAAAAAAAATAAATTGTGTACTCTGTGAGTCTTCTGTGATTTAATTAAACAGAATTTATGCCTTAACAGCATTTGTTAAACTAGTAATTTTTCCACTGACTTTAACTCTCAAATGTTTTTGTGATTTTGGACTTTGAGCCTCCCAAAATGTGTTCATTTTTTAAAATATGACAGAACTTATCTCCAAGTAGTTAACTCATTCTGTTAAGCACTTCAGGAGCAAGTCCTGACCTAAATTTGTGTATGCTTTCAAGGTTTACTGTTATTCTGAATACTTTGAAAGCTTTCATTTTTTTGCACGGATTCAGTTTCAGTTTTCTGCATGGATTTGTTACATAAGATTCACGGAAAAACAAAAAAAGTAGGAATAAAACATAGAAAATAAACATGGTGCTGAAGATTAATATGTTCAGCAACCATGGCATTTTAACTTACCCAGATATGCTTTTCATGAGATGAAGAGAGATGAATGGAAAAAAAAAGCACATAAATGTTAATGAACATATAATAGTCCATAAAAAAAATAAATAGTATGATAGATAAAATAATATCACCATTATAACTACAAAAATCTTTGTAACTGGTCTTTCAATGCTTTAGAAAACTTAAGGGCTCCTGTGAGGAGCAGATGAAATTGGCAAAATGAGATTTTCATTAAACTCATGTTGGCTATTTATTAGGTACCACTCAGCACAGCACATCTTCCATCTGCAATACATATTCATGTCAAGCATCTGTAAACAAAGAGAATGTGGGTAGGTTTTCAAGTCAAAGCTTTTTGCTTAGATTTGAATAATTTCATAAGGGTTTTTGTGTAACCCCAAAAATCTTGAAAATCCCAAACCTGTGGATTTAACCAAATTACCACACATACACAGTAAAATTGAGTGGACTACATACCAAGGTTTACTTTTCTACGTGCACTTTAATGATATTTTAGCAAAATATCTCATAGTAATCATAAATGACCTAGAATTGGTTGTAAAATTTGGTTTAGTTTTTTGTTTGTTTGTTTTAAAATGCAGATTTCATGTACATAGGTGACTAACATTTCCAAAGGCTATTTGTTCCTGGAAGTCTTTTAATTTGAGCAGTCATACTAACAGTATATCAGTAGCAACACTGGTATGAATGATTTGCCCTCTAGGTAACCTATTATTGCCAATATAATAGGTACAGCAGATGGAGGAGAAAGTAGGATGTCATTGTTGATAATAAACTTTCTACATCATCCATTAATTGCCATCATAAAAAAGAAAATTATAGGCCTGAATGAAACCGAGACACCTCAAAATACTACATTTCTATTAACAAGTTATTTACAGAGATCTAGAAATGCTTGGTAGGTATAGTTTTAATAAACGTGAGATGAAAAACCTTTGCTGTGACTAAATAAGAAGAGGTTGCAGACATTTCAGTCAGTTCAGAAGGGCACTGTTTTTGAGGACTAAAATTTTGTTTTCATGTGTGCAAGATCAGCAGAAAAGCTGGGAGAGAGGAGAGAAAGTGCAACACAGAAAAGTAGATGGGAAAAAATGACAAATTTATACACAAAGTTTAAGACAGGAAGATTAAGGAAGGGAAGGACAACAAAGGTATACGTAAAGTACTACGGAACTATTAAAAAAATTACCAAATCTGATGAAAGTAGTACTAGAATTGAATATGCATTCATGATTCATGCTCATTTTCTACTGAGCTAATTGTAAAGACTGACGTGATCACATTTGCTGAGAAAGCTTTTAATTTTGAGTCTTCTGGAGTACATTGAACCAGAACTGCTATTTGTTAAATTTTCCACTGATTACTCCTTTGGGTATGCGTAGAGAGAAACAGAGGGATTGATTAGAATGCAAGTAATTTTCTTGTAGTTTTAATGAGCTGGCAGTTTGCAGTCACTTGGGGATAATTTACAGGACCTGAAGGCCATGACAGGAGTAGAAGATCAAGGGGCATTCTGTCACTTCCTGAGCATCTTGTTGGAGAATAATAAAATACAGCAGGGAAAAATGGACCTTTAATTCAAGGTTTTACCTTTACGATATTTTTATGGTTTGGGGTTTTTTTTGTCACGAGACAACAAATTTATCACCATTTTATTACATTTTCCTTAGAAATATATTAATATAAAAGTTGTGTAGAATTTTTTTACTCTGTTGTGTTTTACCCATTCTTCCTTTAAATCCTAATTCTACACTTATTCTGATAGGATACTTACATCTGCTGAAAAGAGTTGTTTAGAAAGCCAGCTGCATGCATCAGGGTATAAGCTTGTATTTATCCAGAAGTTCCAAACAGCAATGGATAGACTTATACATGTAGATAAGATAGGGACTAGAGCCTTGGGGGCTTATGTTTGATTAAACAGTTGCAATTTTCTGATACAAATATTCTTATCTTTTATGAGGAAGAGAATTTTAAGAACTTGGCAAAGGATAAAAACACTATTTTTTAAAAAAGAATTATTCAAAAAAATTAAAATATTTCAAAAATATGAGTTAGATATAGATTAAAATATGTTGTATCATCTTTTCCATCATCAGAATAATCTAAGTAAGGTTTAATAATTCTCTGCAAAATACCCATTTATCTTTACATTTGTAATGCTAAATAGGCTCCAAGTATCAATGTAAGAACAAGACACATTTTTAATATTGCAAAAGCTTTAACTGACTAATGATTTGAAAGTGTTCCAGTTAAAATATTTGCTAAAGGAATTAAGTTTAAAAATAAAATTCATGTGGCTCAAAGACTAGACATTGATCCAGCCAAGAGAAAACCACACTGCACACAGCAGACAATCCTAAACTGCGTATCAGAACAGTGAACACCTCCCCTTCCTTCACCAGAATGAGAAAACAAACACATTTTCCTAGAAAGGGAGGAAAAACTAAAGATCAGTCTAAAAGCTGATAACAACATCTGGGAGTTTTTCATAGATGAGGTAGGAAGGAACGAATTTAAATGCAAAACTTGAATTTTCCTGAATGTTCAGAAAATAAAAGATTGAGAGTGAAAAAGACATTGTATTATTAAGAGCTACATCAAAAAATAAATTGCATATGTTTAGGATACAATGGTGTTTAATAAGCCTTAAGTATGTAGGAACATTACGTGGATGGCACAGGAAAAAAATTGGATTCATTTTTCTAAAATGTGTGCAATTAAAAAAAATCATTAGAAACAGCTATTTGCATACTGCAGAGGACAAATTATTTGTAGTCACAAATACACTACATCAAATCCTAATAGCACTTGCACACATGAAACCTAATTAATTAACCTAATTAAAAAGGCATCATGTGGATTCAAAAGCAATTACATGATAACTGCAGTGTTTCAAAAAAATATTCCACCAAATAGTCTACCTAAATATTTTTTCAAGTTGCTTGTTAACAGAGATCTAAAACTTGGATTTTCCCATTAAAAAAATGAAAGTCTGTTTATCAAATGAACTTATCAACCTTTATCCTTTTTTTTTTCCCTAAGTAGAAAGAGAGTCAATCCAACACACTCTTCTGTTCACATGATGTTCCTGCTGTTTAACAAGTACATCACAGTAATCAGCTGAGACTTAACAGCATTGCAATTCTCTCTGCAAAGTTCATTATAAGGCTATGAATACCAAGAATTCCTTTTTTACATATGAGAATTGCTTAGGTCTTGATTTTACCAGTGTTTATTCATTTAGGTAAGCATATGTGCATGTCCTGGCATATCATGGCTCTTCTAAAACACACTTGAAGCCAGGAAGCTGTATCTGGCAAACAAAAACCTGTAGCTGTGGAGTAAATCCCCTCAAAAACAGGTTCTTGGGAGAGAATGGTTTACTTTGATTTTCCTTGGAAAATATAAACCTCACATATTAAGCTTTTTTTTGGAAATACAGAATTAATAGATGCTTATCCAGAGTCAAATCAAACAAAACTGAAGAAAAAAGTGAGGCTAAAGCGCTGCTCTTGACTCATATTAATAAACTGGGGGATTTATCGGGTCCTGCCATCATGATCCAGAATATCTGGCTTGCATGTGAATTCTTTTTCAGGGATTTTTGTAATAATTTGTACAAAATATACAATTATAAAATAGTCTTCGGGATTGCGGCAGAAGAGATGGCACAAGCCAATCTCCCAGTGTACTAGCAGCATGCACAAGTCAAATCCACGTCCGAGTGGCAATCTAGGACTAGAGAGCACTTAAATGTCTCAAACCTTGCCTTAAGGTGGTGCCTCTCAGGGGATACAAGCAGCACATCCTGTGAAATGTCAGTGACTGTGACCAATTATTACACACTTTCATGCAACATATGGAATATATACGTCTTGTATTTTTTCAGAGAAACGCTTATTTGCTGCTACTTTGCATATTGTTGCAGATCAAATCAAACATTACATCTGAGAAGGGTTCCTGGCCTTTGGAGCTGTACTACACTGTACAAAGCAAGACTCTTTAGAGCTGTATTTGCCACCAGTGAAGCTTTTAGGTAAGAGCAATTTGCCATCATTTCTGAGCAAAACTGTGGATAAGGAGAAAACAATTGATGTTCAATTGGATAGTTACAGCAAAAAGGGAAGCAAACACAATTCTATTTGTTGCTAATTCAAGTTTGGCTGAGTTAATTGTTAAAGAATATTTTCATAAAGGGCTTAATGTATGGCAGTTTAGTGGAAAAAACAGTAAAACATTTATACAGCTTCTCTTAAGTGCCTCAATTTGTTACCTGAGATGAGGTCAGTAGAGATACGAATTTTTAAGGGGAATACAGTTTATTTTAGCCACAGTGTTACCTACTCATTTTTTGATGTATGAATTGTTTTGTGGGACACACACTGATCAACTTCTGCTGTTCCAGAGGACACTATGACTCTACCTGAACCTTTCAGGAACCTTCACACGTTGCAATAGAAACTGGACTGACCTGAACTCCCTATGCTGGGTCCTAGCTTGGGCTATCATGACAACCCTGGGTGAATGCCAAGGCCAAGTCATTGTGGAGTTTGCACAACACCCACAAAGGATGATGTCATGAACATATGAGATAGTGTATACACAGTCACAGAGAATGGTAGCTGGAGTCAACTACAAAATTCAGAATTGGAAATTAGGTAACTGTTTTCCAGACAGAGACTGGTTAGTCGCTAGGGAAAAAAAATACTGAGAGAAAAGCTCTGTTCTTCATTTTCTGATGGGCACCTTCTGGAGAGTTTATCTTAAGCAAAAGGAATGGTTTAGAGGAGTGCAAACTATTTAAATCATTGGGGGCTTCAAGTGAATGTGACAGATGGTATCTGGGCTGCCATTAATAATTCTAGTCCTAAACACTGAGTTTTCTTGAAAACGTTACTCTTTAGGCAAACAGGCTCTGAAAGTTCAGGAAAAAGGCAGAAGATTCTATATACAAAACATCACCACATTTTATATAGAACAAGTGAAGTGAAATACAAAGTCTAGCTAAAATAATAATAATAAAAAAAAATTAAGCACATATACAACCCAACATCACTTGATTTCACAAAACAATGAATAACACTTCAAATACCCCCTACCCTCATATTTTGTTTCCTAGAACAGCATGCTCAATTTACAAATAGTAAGACCTAAACAGTTTCAGTATTAACCAGAACTGTCATTTATTTAATGTTGAGAATAAACATCTATGGATGAGTCAGGCAACTTAAATTAATCTTTTCAGCTTATAGGAGATGTTGGGTATAATTTAAAAATTCTACACAGCTTCCTTAATTTTGCTTTGATGCCTTAGGAGTAAGGCTTGTTCCTAACAGATCTACTGTAATAACCAAATTTTGGATGAATAGAGGCTCTTGTTGGAGGTTTATAAATGTCTAGCATATCATTGAGACAAACTGTTAATTACATTTTAATGATGTCTAAGCAGTCAATTGAAACGGAAAGAAATTTTACATCTAAATAGCATCTTCTAAACAAGAAGCAGAGAAACCTTGAAATTTAGGTTAATGACACTATAATCACCAGAGAGAGAATTGGTCTCCAGAATTACCATACTCTCTCATTAAACTTTTCAGAGTGAAATGTATTATTCAGTACCTGATTCCACGCAAACAAACTGGGCTAAAGCACTACACACACTGCAGCGTGTTCCTAACTCCATGGGGGCCAGAGTCAATGCAACACTTGCTTGAGGGAGCAGGTGTCCAGGACACCTGAAAGACCATTGGAACCTGGTGCTGCAGCACCTGGCCATTTGAAATGCCATGCATCTTTATCCCTGGGGTAGGGGCACCCTTCTGAAATTACTAATGAAATTAAATACGTTCAAAAATGCAAAATTAGAAATCTAGCATTTTAACTATTTCTCAGTTAAGAGATACCATGGATATAATTTTAACATGAATCTGTCCTTTTATTATGACTTCTATCCAAACTAAATCAAAGCTAATAGAGTCTGGTGAAGATCATGACTACTAGCACAGTACTCCTATGTTGATCACACTGATGAACCTGACCTCTGTTTCATAGCAAGGGGAGAATCTGGTGCTTTCCTGCTCCAGAACCACCACTGAACTGCTTGCTGAGCTGTTAATAGGGCTGAAATTTCACCTAACTTGAATGTGTCAAAGAGAAATACAATTTCAGTATGTGGTATTATACCTGTTTTATCGAAAAGAGAATTGGCTCTGGCATCACTGTTTCAAGGTTTTTTGTACTTGTTGGGGTGTTTTGTTGCAGGGATTTTTTTGAAGGTTGTTTTTGGTTTTGTCTGCTTTGGTTTTGGTCGTGTGCTCTGAAAGGGAGTGACAAAGCCAGCATAAGTAAAGCTCTCTCAGACCTGAAATGTAATACAAAGTAGTTCTTCCCAGCTTTAGCCCAGCCTTTACCCATCCTACTGGGTTTGGCTCTCTTGGGCTTTTATGTCCTAATCCAAGTCAGTTAGAAATGCTTACAAGGTGCTCTGCTCTGTGTTCCAGGGACTGTGCTCACTGTCTCTGCGGGGTCTGTAGAGTGGTTTTGTTTAGCAATAAAAGAGGAATCAACCACTTGGACCTAAATCATACTGCTATAGATCCTACTGCTACGCCACGAGCTAGATTACTCTCAGACTTCTCTTACTATGTTTTATAAAGACCTCCCACACATCCCCACCACCATTAATGTTACATAGCATAGTATCCTCATTTGCACTACACAGTTCAGTAATCCTGCACCTACTGTGTGTATGGCAAGGCTACTTCCAGAGGGAATTAGGCATTGTTAAGAATTGGTACAAAGGAAGGTGACCTACTGCAACACTTTTCATTTCAATTACTTTCTGGACTGTCTCAATTTAATATTTTCAAAGGTAAGACATGCAAATAAATGACTGATATTCAATTGTGTCCCATCTGGACACAATCCTGTGTCGTGTGCTCTGAGATGACCCTGCTTGAGCAGGGAGATTGGACCAAATGAGCCACTGTGGTACCTTCCAACCTGACCCATTCTGTGATGCTGTGGCTGCACTTCCTACAATGACGTGTTAATTCTCTTACACTCTATTGACAGCTTGGCACCCTAACGACTACCATAATTCAGTAGAATCTCCTGTATATCTCTAACACAATAGGTTACATTTTTTTCCTATATTATGGTTCCTCTAAAATGATACAACATATACACACATATATATGTAAACTAGCAATGTGTGTTAACCTTTCTGCTGTTCTGAGCATTCTAAAGTGAGAAACTACGAAGACAGGTAACCCTAAAAGGAATAGGAGAAAAATTAAATTTCTTCATGAGATAGTTGTAGGACAAAAACTTGGATAAATAATATACAGTTCACAGTAATAGAATAGTCAAAGGAAAGATTCCTCTCCCTCCAGCAGAGGACATTTTGATTACATCTAATCCATAAACAACCAAGGACAGACAGACACAGGAGAAAAAAAGGAAAGACTTCAAAAGCAGAAAGCATGGGATTGTGTGAGATTGGACAGAAATCCAATAACAGATTATCTGCACACCCATTATTTACAGACCCAAAAGTTGGTAGGCAATCTATAGAAGAAATAGTCATGTCATGTTTGCAGTTGTGTGTGCCAAGCCATGTTATGTTACCTAGTTTAACAAACTAACACATAAGAAAGTGAACAAAATTTGTCCCTTCAAAGCAATTTCAATACTGTGATACATTCAGCCCTCAGAACTGGAAGGTACATTGGGACTTTAGAAAAAAAAGGCTTCTGAAAATTAAATTATATTCTTTATGAATGGTAATGATGGCCTCAAAGATGCCTTCTAGATTTAGTGAAAAAAAAGCATGGTAACATAATCTACATCCATATATTTCTAAAATTACTGATTATATATAGATAAGAAATACAGGGACAAGACTCATCAACTGTAACATCCCTGTGAATGCCATTTTAAGTTTCTTAATTGAATTTAAAACATTTCTTCTCTTCCAGCTAGCACAGTGACTACTTCTCTAACTTTAATTGCTAAATTGAGGCTGATTTAAACAGAATGCTTGCATTTGTACATTACATGGATGTGTACATTTAAAGTTATATTTCATCAAGCGCTTGACAGGAAAGTAGTGATTAAAAATATTCAACATAAAAATTTAAAGAGAAGCTCAAACATTGTCCCTAGATTCTTTGGATTAGAATTGAAAATTCTCTTGAAACTCAGCAAAGGAATCTTAAAAGAGTGAGACAAACCTAAAAACCCAGAAAATTTTAAAAATGAGGCTTTCAGAATCCAAATAATAGCAATAAAGTTAATGGTTATGGATGAAAATAAACCTATTTTCTTAACAGAATGAATTTGCAAAGCCATTTTTAAGTACCATCTTTTTCTCTGACACCCTCTAATTACACTGGAAATGCAATGCTGCCAAGAGGTTTCTTTTGTGTTTGCACCTTATTTTATTAGTTCCTCATAGCTCCTGGCAGCTGCTATGAGTAAGTGTACTGTTTTTACAAGGAGGCTCATGAAAGACAGCATTAAATTATTATATAATTGATGCAAACAGAAAGCTACGTTGCTTTTTGCCTGCATTTGCAGACAGGCAAAAAGGAAGTGAAGCTGCTAGGGTTTATGGAGAACCTTTGACATCTAGAAACAGAAATAACACTCTGTTCACTAGATAATACAAAAAAGCTTCTTCACCCTTTTGAAAAAGAAAATCTACATAGCAAGTCACTAAATACGTATCTATTTTTAAGAATTGCACAGAAGGCAAAAAGCACAGGATAAATGACAATGTGAAATGGAAGAACATCTCTCATAAACCTATGTTCTTTCACAAATGAAATAATATTGTACAACTGACAGACGGAATATTTCCCCCTATATTTTATATGCAGCTTTAAAAACCTTTAAACTGAAAAGAAACATCACTGCTAAAATGCCATGGTCTTGCTTCTCCTTCCACATTTGAGTAAAACAATAAAAATCCTGATATTTGAATCAAGTTTCAGCCAAAAAGTCACATAAAAACAGTACTCACTTTTTCTTTAGTCTTCTGTCCTTTTCTGCTTGTGTTCCAAGTTTCCCTAATCCCAGAGATTCCTGAGCTGCTGCCTCTGTTTCCATGTAACCTCCTGGAAAATAAAACAAACAAAACCCCCACCATATTTTCCCTTCTCTCTCTTCTATTGTTCCCCTCCTTAACCCTTCAATTCCTCTCCCACCCACCATCATCATCTGTATTTGCTTCCTTAAGCTGTGACATCCAGTGTTTGTGGAGAACTTCTATCACCTGCAGAAGTAAGTTCTGACAAGCATTTACATGGGAAAGAGTAGTAGAGGAAAAAAAATGTTTTCTCTTCCTTGTGTTTAGCAGAAATGGATGACAAGAGCACCCTTATCTCTTTTGCCTATTTTTCTTTGCCTCCTAAGGCTCAGTCTCATGGTGCTAAGTAAGCAATGCCCTCACCATTTTTAATCTTAGTTGAGAAATGTACAAATGAAATTGCATTCTCTAGAACTGTCTCTCTACTGTTGCCATAATGCAGAATCACCTAATGCAGTAGTGCTAAAGTCTTCATTTTGCCTTCGTAGAGAGTCTTAGATGTCATTATCCCTGAAAACTCCCAGAGATGACAGAAAGAATCTGTCAGAGAAGTAAAAAGCCTCCTACGTCTCCCTGGAGGTGTCTTGTAGGCACCTAAACCCTGTCAAAGTCAAGGGAACTTGAATAACTTAGAGTGACAAAGGAAGCCTGCAGTAAGCAAGGACATGTGGACCAAAATTAAATAATTTTATAAACTAAGGGCATGACTGGTACGATCCACATGGCCACTGATATGACTTTCCTAGCGCAGAAGTGGAAAATGGTCTGACTTTTTTATCGCTGCCCTGATTCAAGAAGAGTAGACCTGCTCATGGAGCTCAGGACAGTCTCCTGGCTCTGGCTTCACACTGTCCTCTCACTCCCACTTGTATGTGCTCAGACAGAGGCACTGCAGCACTTCTTTGAAGGCTGCCTTCCTCCTGTGCTCCAGGTTGGAAGATGTGCAACTGGCCCAAGAAAGAAGACAACAGTGTGGTAAAAATGTTGATGCTTGACTCCATCTGAACACAGCAATTTCTTATTTCAGAGTTAATGGATACTGAACAATTGTATAGTGGACACTGGCACAATAAAAAAGCACAAAATAAATTAAAATATTTCTGTCCTGATATGTTGATTTTAAAAATAAAATAATTCATAAATGTTATGTAGTGAAATAGTGCCACAGCCTTTTACAAGTTAGATTTACATGCACCTCAATCAAGTGAGAACAAAAGCTACTATTGCATCATGTCTGTGACATAAACAGAAAAGCTTGGGTTTAAGCTGCTCTTTTAAAGCAGGTGCTTTAACACTCCTGTTTGTCTAGACAGATTTTTACTTTATTAAAAGAGGACACTACTTCTGCACGTCTCACAATGAGAATGATGCAAATGCATCTCACAAATGCAGAAAACATGAACGTATAGTTTTTTTCACTTCATCTGCCTGTCAAAATCTTATAGAATCTCATTAAATGCTTCTTCCTGACTCTGGATTACATTTTTCATTCAGCAAACAATCAACATGCCACACCTTTCTTGAGAGAGCAGATCCCAGTACGCTGGATAGAGATGGGATGCGTGCAGTGCCATGAGGGTTTATTAAAGGTTGGAGAGTAGTTTGGGCACAGTGCATTTCTCCATTCTCCAAATACATCTGGCCTTCAAATAACTGAGGGTACACCTTGCACTGGATGTGGCCACAATAAATGCTTCCTAACAAGCTGACCTTTCCATTTGCCATGCAGATCAGCTTGCTTGGGCAACTCCAAAAATGCCTGGAATGTATTGTTTGTTTTAGGGTCTGGAATATTTAAAACGTAACATGAGAAGAATACAAAAGTGTCTAATGTGGTGTTTGTCAAGTGAGAGCAGACTGGAAAAGAAGGAAAGAAAAAAAGAAGGAAAGAAAGTGCACTTGCACTCCCTGTAGCATTCCTTTTTCCTTCTCAAAAAACTTAGAGAAAACTTGAAGAATCCAGAAATCTTGAATCTCGATTCCAAGAAAGATCTCCTAAGGCATGAATTCGGCTTGGAACAATAATGCTAATGCTTTAACAGAGAAGGTAAAATTTTCAAATAATAAAATAACAGTATTCTGGCAAGTTTAGGAGTTGAAAAGAAATAATTTCAGGGTTTTGCAAGGAACACAGAGCAAGGAAATATTTTGTTTAATAGCATGGCTCTGTTGAACTTAGTAATACAAGTCTGGAGGTTTCAATACTGTTTCTTAAATAAGAGTATATAAATATGTGCTTTTGAAGAAAAGGTACTTTCCATATGTCTATATTAAATTAGAGTGTTTAATTTAAGCAAGGAAATAAATTACATTCTTTTACTGATTTTGCAATATAAATTTAGGTTATGAAAACCATACAAATACTTTGCAGTGCCGTATTGATAGGACTTGTGATATAAATTTCTGTGATGCAGTATCTTACCACAAATAGAACTCCTAATTATATAGCTGCACAGATAACACATCTGTTGTGAAACTGAGTCAACTACTACCAAGACTGCTCTTTTTAAAATTTCATTGTCCCTTGCAACTCGGGATATTCTGATTCTATGATACTGCCATTGAATGGAAATGACCACTCAAATAAATCCTTTTCTTTTGATATATTAAAAATTAGGATGAGAAAAACTACCAGTAATTCTGCTGCTCAATGTCTTTTTAATTTCTGAAAAATATTTTGCTCCTACCTTTTGATTAAGTAACAGTCTTACTGTTCATTTTATACATGCTAGTAAACCTAGTTTGCATAATTAAAATCTGCATTATATTGAAATTTTGCTCTTAAATTAAAGAATGTAAGTCACAAAAAATTCATATAATTGCAAATCACTAATATCTTTTAGCAATTTCATGGCATAGCATGGGGAATTAAAAATGGACTGTATCAAATTCTATGTATGTATTATTAATCATGGTGGGTATTAGGAAATTAATCTATTGTCAGATTTCATTGCTCCTGAGATAGTCTTTGAAACTTTTATTTCATTTTTGTTCCACATTCCAAAGAGCTGCAGGGAAGGCCAACACATTTATTGCATCTTTGTCCTCTATGTTTCTGACTTACTGAGAATTTGTAGATTATTATGCACAAACCATCAGTATCAATAAAAAGGGTTATATGGAATGTAAATGTGAATTAATAAAGTTTAACTTTAGATGCAGTCTAAAGTTATAAAATTATCCATCAATGCAGATGGTGGCATACAGGTGTATTTGAAAGACTCATTTATAGATTCTCATTTAAAAGATCGATTAATCAGTTTTATTCTTTTCATAGTGAAAAACAGGGGGGAATTCAGATTGCAATTAGAAATTACGTAAGTTTTCTTTCAAGAACACATGGTTTTCACCGGCAGAGAGGGGAAAGGTTGGAGTATAAATGAAGAATACTCAGTTTTTCAATTTTACTGTGATACTTTGACCTTAGTACTATCTTTTTTTAAATTCTGTACTATTTTAGCAATGGGTTTGTTACTTGTGATAAGGACACATTGCAATAAAAATGTAGGTTTTTAATTTCAGGCTTATGCTTGCTGCTTAAATGTTTACTGCAAGGTCTTAAAATTCTTTTTACAAGTGTGACATGGTCACCACGGCAGTAAAATTTAGTGCCTCACAAATTTGTATTATGTGACATCTGCGTGACTAGGAAAGAGACAGTATTTCACTTTTACTGACACATTTATTACAATTTGATACTTGTGTTGGCATGTGTCCATATAGACATATCCTATAGAAACAGGCAGAGGAAAATTTTTACCATGAATGAAGTAGAATGAAATAGTCTTGGCAAGGGAAAAGGGCAGAAGAAGTAGGAAGAAAGCTAAGCACTGCTGTGAGCAGCATAACTGTAAAAAGAAAGAGTTTTCCTGAGGCCATTCAGCTATAGGCACTAGAGGGCATGTATTGATACACTGAAATCTGAAAAGCAGCTACACTTAGTTGCAAGGACCTCCTGTATCACATAGGTGCACCACTTATAGCCATTTATTGCTTATTAACTTCTCACCTCCTCTTTAAGTGGTTATTCAAGAATACAGTGTTGCCATTGCTACCCTAATTCAACACGCTATTGAAGCACCAGGTTCAGTGAAGAAGATGACTGCAGTAATTTGTGCCTGAACTCTCCTTTCATCTACACTACAGTCACAGCAAACGCTTGACAAATATAATTGCTGATAACAATGAAATTTAATGGGAAAGTTGTGCCAGGCAAAACAGAAAAATGAGCAAATTGGAAACTGAAAAAAAAAAAAAAAAAAGCAAAATTAAAAATGGAAAAATGGCAATGAAATGGTGGTCTTAGCTTGTTACCACTAATTCCTTACTGAGCTGTCCAAGTCGAGCCTTCTCTTTTTTACCGAACAATCGTCCTATTGAAGACTTGATTCCTTTCTTCTTGGGAGCTTTGTGCAGGGAGTCCTGACTGCTGCTGACACTGCCAAGACCAATGCTTTCTGGCTCCAATGAAGCAGGCAAACTACTGCAAAATGATAATGAAGAAATAGAATAGATAACATGTCAACATTTTTATTTTCTTCTGAGCAGCTCTGCAAATAAATTGATTGGTTATAATTTAGTAATGATCTCCCAAAAAGTGAAACAATCACATCTTTCAATTATTTGGCAACATACAGAGCAACAGAAAACCATACTTTCTCTGTCAGGCAAGGCTGAAAATAAATATGTTTACTTTGTGAAGAACAATTTATGAAAAATGCAGTAGTCAGCATTCTGATTTTATTTGTAGGATTTGTAGCATTGCTACTTCCAGTAGTCATCAAAACTGTACCTCCAAACAGAAATACCCAGCATGTACTTTAGCACTGATAAACATTTTCAGGGTCATTGAAACAGACAATGGATAAGGTTTTTTCTCTCATGATATGAGAAACAGGGAAGAAATCAGGTAATTTTGGAATAGTTAATCAACATGACTTGGAAACAGTAATATGTGGTAAACCGTGAAGTACCGATCCATGTTACAAACATTTTACCTTCTGGCATCATTGTGGTACGAAGAAGGAAGGGTATGAGTCATCCTGATGGCTCTGGGTGTTGGAGGAGGAGAAGTTTCACATTTGATTGTGGCTTTATCTTCACGCCCGTCTTCTTCAACTACTGCAATCTGGGGGAGAGAGACTCCAGTGAGAGAAAAATTGCTTTTCAAGAACATTTCAACACACGCTGCATGAAATTGTCAATTGGACTGAAGCATGTAAGATTTCAAGTGAAATTTTTTTAACAAATTATAAGAGTTGGTTTTTTTGAAATATGCTATTGGGAAAAACAATTGCCTAAATATGGCAGCTTAAAACATATATTTAAAAGAAATGAGATTATGCTTGTAGAAGAAGTTCATTCCTTTTATGCTAAAGAGGTTGGTGAAGGTCTACACATGAAGCCAATCTTAGGTGTAAGTGGGTCCCTTGCATTAAACAGGAATATTCAGGTTAACTAAGTTTCTCAAGGATGTAAGAGAGAAGGTGAATACAGGCATAAACAGGACCACTCTGTACACAGTGTGTTACCAGAATAGTCACTATGCTTGGACAAAAGGGAAGCATGGACAAAAAAGAATTTTGTCAGAGCATATGATGATTTATCTTAAATACCATCTTCTGTCATGGAGTTTCATCATCAGTATCAGTTCTGTAAACAACTTTATATTGCTCCAGAAGATTTCAAGGAATCTGTCTGTAGTTCCTCCAGCAAGAAGAATGGCCAAAATACATTTGAAGGTAATAATTTTGTGTCCATACTTCTTTAAAAATAAGTATCCCTTTAAGTTTGTGCTGTTGAGGCTTCTACTCCAACATAACACTGGTGGGCCTTGATTCTGTGGCTTAGCTGTGACCCCTGGAAGCCATTCCAGGTAGGATTAAAATGATTATGTTCAGGCATTGAATGAAAAGGAGAGGAGGGGATGCAGTTGCTGGCAATGGACCCCTGCAAAGATTTAATTATCTAAATAGCAAAGGAATATGACAAATGAGCTCTCCCAAACTTTAAAAAACCCCAGTATCATACCTTTCTACGATGCTTCCTCAGGTCGCTTGGCTTAGATTGGTAAGAAAAGTGGAAACAACAAAAAAATAATGATTAATAAATAGTACTGACACATAAAAAAGCCTCACATTTGTTGTTCTCCCATTCACGAAGTGGGAAGTAAAGATTAATTTATCAATCTCCATATTATATACTAATTATACACTTGATGTAATAATGTAAAATAACCCCTGAAAAATATGTCATTCTGGGAAAATAGGTTTGGGTATTTTTCCTAAAGTTACGCTCTGCTTCAATTTCATAAACTTAGCAAAGAATTGGACATTTCAAGGCTATATTAGCACTTTCTATTTTTGAGTTTTCATGTAAGTACTTATGTTATCCCCAACAGAGACTTTTTTTTTTAGAAGTTTTGTCAAATATTGCAAATACATTGGTGTCCCACCAAATAAAACCACAAAATATCATCACCAAATACCATGCCTGAAAAAATGACTGGCATTTTCAGGAAATGAATACATATTCACCTATCTTCTTCAGTATTACCTGGCAGCAGCAGACTGCTAGACTGGGTCTTGTTCAACCCCTTTTGCATTTATATTTTTGGTAGATGTCTCATTCATTTAAGGAAAGCTGCAGATACTCTGCAGAATTTGTTTACTGCATGGACCTGGGCTGTGGAAACTCATGCAGTCCTGCTTCTCCAGCCAACCAACACAGGGTCATTTGGCAATTTGAGTTCTAGAAATCAGACTTCTACAAACCTCTTCCCAAGTCAAAATTTTACTTAGAGGATGTCTGACAGACTTGTGTCTGTTCCGGACCAGCAAGGAAGTGATATTGAACACTGAACTCCTGCTGAAACAGTGCAGGGCAGAAGTGTCCTGAAATGGTTGATGAAGGTGAGCCAAGCTGTGGGCTGTGCTGCTGAGCACACGACGGGGGGATGCTTCTACTGCTTATGGCAAGTCAAGAGTTCAACTGCAAGCCAGACAAATCCATCTGAATTTTAGCACAGTTAGAGCTGGATGCCAATGAGACCACGGCAACCTGAATTGCAGAGGCTATGCTGTCTTTCCATGTTTGACTCTGATGAACCTACTGACCCAAAGCTACAGTTTTCAAATCCAGGCAACCAGGCAGTGCGGGTGGCTGCTGGTCAGGCAGTTCAACCATTGCCATTTACCCGCAGCCAGACTGCTGACTTTGAATGTCTGGGGAAAGGGAACCAGACTGTGCATTTGGGAAGGTGCTGCTTTGGTGAAGTAGGTGGCAGCACAGCAGCCTGCACACTCACCTCCTCCACAATGACCTGTGCAACCAATATTTTTGTTTCTGTTGTTCAGTAGTGGGAACTGGGGGCAGCAAAGAATAAGTTACGACTGCCTGCCCGGACCTCCTCCCTGCTGACCTCAGATCCCAAGGTGGGAGCAAACACCATACTAAACTGGGACAAGCAGAGGTGGGTATGAGTAGTTGTCAGTTCCCAGGAAAAGGGAATACTTGGCTAGACGATCATCAACAAAAGCCCCTACTCCCAGCTGAGAAGAATGAACAGCCAAGCTTCATTTCCAGCTGCTCTTAGCAACCTTTTCTGTTAGGAAAGGATCCACAGAGAATCAGTGCTACTGCTTCCCAGGAATGGACCACAAAGGGACATTTGTGACATAATGATTATCAGAGAAAAAGCAAATAAAAAATGGGCTCATGCATACCCTATTCTATTCCCTGTATGAGATCAGCAGAGTGGGCTGATCTCATACAGGGAATTTGATTCTCTCCTGGTACTTGAAGGGATTAATTCAGCCCGGCTCCTAACTGGTTTGTAGCTCACAATGAACCCTGCATCTGTACTCAGATCAGTATCAGAGTTGTACATCTTAAATATGTTGATGCATACTATCTTCAGATATTTGACAGATGTACTGTTTCTTTTTGTCTAGGATCAAAATTAAATTCCTTGTAAATCCCTTTCCAAATTGAACCAGAAATTTTTGAATGTGTCCTCAAAGATACAGCAATGTTAGAAATTATTGGCACAGTAATTTCATGGTGGCTTGATGTCTATGAGTGAGCCACCTGTAATATTGAAATATATCAGTTAAATGAACTACTGGAAGCCAAAGAACTTATTTCATTGTGCCATGATATATGGTCATGAAGAAAGCATAAAAGTGCTGGAAGTATAAAAGAGTATACCAAATATAAAAGTATATCCAAATGATCACATAAAAGTAGTGGTGGAGTGTCTGAATGTCTTTAGATATTTCCTGGAAGTTTAAACTCAGCAATAGTTCCACAGACTATTGTGGAATAACCGTATTACTTAAGAACTTTCCATTACTAAACATTTCTACATACAAGTAATTCCAGTAATTCCAGTTCTGTTTCTTATTATTTCCACAGCCTGTGTGCTGAAGACCCTCAGTAATCCTATCACTACGCCCCTAGTGAATCACGCAATGCTCAAAACCACTATAACAAAGCCCAAAGACACCAAATGTCCATATTTAGAGAATTTGCTATCTGTAAGGATGATGAAGATGTGAATGAAGAATTAGAGAGATGAGCCGGTCATACAGTGAAAAGATTAAGTACTTAATACAAGAAATATCACATCAAATACTGTCATAAGGTTTCTTACCAGTGTCATAACCCCCATTCTGTCCATCTCCCTGGCTGGACTGCGAGGGGTGAGTTTGGGAGTTGAGTGTCCGCTGGGAGGAGATGAGCTTGCAAGGGACGATGCTGTCACTGAGCCAGTAATGGAGGTACCTTGGTGGACCCTGGCTAGATTTAAGCCTTCCAGACTCACACTGGCCACTCTGTTCTCTATCTCTTCAGCACGCAGTTCTGTCGACTCTTTCTCTTCTTGGATTAACCTTATTAAGTAAAAGAAGAACTCTCTTGTAGTGTTTGTCTCTTCATATCACCAGAGCAAAACTAGAAACCATTTAATTTCAAATGAGATTTGAAAGTAAGAGCAAACAAAGATGAATATCATAGATAACTAAAAAAGACCCTTTTCCAACGTTATTTGCCTAATCAGTTATCAAATTATTTTTCTCAACTCCTCCATCCTCAAAACCTATTTGAAGAATGTGTCCAACAGCAAGGCTTGATGTATAACATTTCAGGAATATTGGTTCCTTTGCAAAGGAGCTAGAATCAGACAGGGGGGTTAATAACCTGATTTACCATAGATAACTAATTCCAAGCTTACATTGGCTTCATCCGATTATCTTTTGCTAAATCACTAAGTTAAGAGTCAAATGAAATTGGGCCTTTAAGAAGAGAATTGCTAAAATAATCCATATTAATAAAACAAGAGAACACATAGAACAAATTGTCTGTTTTACCTCTAACAATTTGATGAAAAAATGATAGCAGTTTCTAAAGCCCTGTGTTTTTAAGTGAATTTCATTGAAATCGCTTTCTTGTTAGCAAGCAATATAAGCTTCTTAAGCATCTGTCACCTCAACAGGATGCTTCCATTGGGTTCTTTAGTTTTGTTTTTTAATTGTGATTGCACCTAGAATGGAAAAATGTCTTTAAAATGAAATATTTGTTTATAAGTCCTTTGCCCCTAAACCTGTGCTAAGAGTAGTCTTTTTTGAAAAGAGGAGGAAAAATTATGAAGGATCAATGTTAAATGAGAGAATACAAAGTCTGGGGAGGCTGAGACTGTGAACCAGACTTTTCTGAGTGAAATGAAGCAAGTACAATAAATAAAACCATAATATATTGAAAATAGAAACCTAAAAACTCCTGTGCTGTGATAAATCATCTTCCCTAACATCCATTTCAGAATTTGTATAAAACTTCTACAGTTCTTTTTGAAATGATGCAGGGAAGTAACTTAAAGGGCATTAATATTTTGAAAGGGAATTATAACAATGTTTTTCATTTTAGTAATCTAAATCCTGAATAATCTCGTATAATAAAACAGATCTAAGGCAAAATACATTTTTAATCTCTTTTGATATCTCAAAACATTTCATAAACCCTTATAGTGTTTGTCAATTAAAAAAAAACAAACCAAGACAACATGAAATGCAGTACAGTTTATAAGACTATCCTTGTAGAATGGTTTTCCTGAACTGTATAAAAATCTATAAAATTACGTATCTAGTCCTTTACAATACAATCATAAAAGCTTATACTTCAGTACAAGATTAGCAGTTGAGGAAATAAACTACTCTCAGTAGACTTCAGTAAAAATGGTTGTATAAAAAGTACACTTTTGCTTCCCTTTTGAGGCAGAACTGTACCTAACATCTGAGTCAAGACCATGGGTTAAGTATAACAGTGATCTGATTCAGGGTGGCACAAATAATATCCCACTTGTCACCTGCAAGTACTGTTCCTTGTGAAAACCCTTTACTGTATTACTTGTTAAACTGCAAAAGACTAGTATTGTTTAAAAACAAGTATAAATGTTGCATCTACAGCTTCCTGAACTGGCCACAGTGCTGACTTCTTTGTAATACCAGAAAATATGGATAAGGTTCTTTCATTTATGTACACTGTTTTAAGGAGATTTACCTTCCCAACACCAAAATACCTCTTTGACTCTGTATCTTGACAGGTGTAGGAAAAAGTTTGAGAAAACAGTGTAATCCTATCTGAACAAACACATTCTGAGACAGTAAAAAATGCAAAGCTCTAGATGTACAATAAAAGGTTTTTCCCTGAACAGAAAAATTACTCAAATTCAACATATTCCAACAGACTTCTCCCTTTAAAGTTACCTTGATCAGAGAATGATTATGTTTTGCCAAATCAGTCTGTCTTGTTTTGATTGTATTTCTAACCACAGTATTTCTGTTTCTAGTATTACCAGAAGGTCCCTAACACATTTACTAACATTTCCTTCATCTCCTTTCTAGGAAAACAGTTGCTAATAAGAGGATGTTTTTCATACACCAAGTTTTTTTAAAGTTGCCCTTACTGAAAAACATGTAAGAATGCTTTAAGCTTAAAATATAGTTTCATTTATAACGATCATTTAATTAAAATACATTATTTGATTCTCTACCATGCCACTAAATCTGCTCAGATATTATTAAGATATATTCTCTTCATTACCTATATCCAAGCACTATAATCCAACTTGCAGCATGAAAATCATATTCTGTGTCTACACAGAAAATCAAAACCATATCTTAGAAAACATGGCTTATATTAGATTTAACATAGGGATAATTGCCAGAAGAAAGCATGAAGAGCACTTAAATAAAATATTTCTGATAGGAGGTTGTTACTGAGCAAGTGGAGCCATGCATAACAGTGAAAAAGACCTTGAGAACAGTAATCTGTGAAATCTGCCATGTATTAGCCTCCTCTAACTTCTCTTCAACTGGCCAACAGTTCTTCACTTGGAATGTTTTTTGAAAGAAATTTCTACAGTTAGGAAAGAAAGACCCAGTTATCTTCACACAATCAATACTCTCCTCTGGAAAGCAGGCACATTATCAATCCTCTAAATGAACAAGTTGTTGCCTAACTGCTATGAATGGTACCTGAACTCAAGCACTAAAGGAAGCTTGAAGCTGTAACCACAAGTGCATCGCAGCTGCTTCAGGCTACACACCTGATTTCTTTGTTGATTGCATCTAGCTGCTCCTGAAGCATCATGGCCAGAGTCTGGGCATCGGAATGGCCACTTGGTGACAGCAGGTCCATGGAGCTGAACAGTGTTTCTCTATCGTCGTCGTCGATGTCCGACATCTCAGTGTCGCTTTCAAACGGATGACTGCTCAGAACACCGATCTGCTGCGTCCTATTCCACTCGTGATCGCCAAGCGATTTTACCTGAGCAGGAATTAAGACATATATGGCTTATGTCAGAGAAAACTGCGAAGTCAGACTCCAAAAAAAATGGGAAAGGAAAGCAACTAACTCTTGAAAATACTTATTCAATTGTTAGTGCTCCACTAATGATGGCAAGATTACCGCAAATAGCATAAAGTATTTTCACATAATTGTAATTTAGGTATACAATTTCTATTAGGAAAATTTATACAAAAAGACACTCTGGAAAGACAAATAATCAGGTGTGTTTGCATTTTGATGTCTGAACTTCAACATCTTCTGCCGACATTTAGTACAATTCTTTGAGCAGATATAGAAAAAAAAACCCCGCTCTCTGGGTTGGGTTTTCTTGTTCAGTGGGTTGTTTTTTCTGCTGTTGTTTTCTTCCTGGAAGAAAACTCCACAAACCGTAATCTTAACAGCCTCAAATATATTCTCTTATCAGGGAATATATGAGAAGATATTGGGGATTAACCTTTGGTTCATCTCTGCGTACTCCCATCCGGCCTCTTCTAGGTCGCCTTATCACTTTAGTTGACCGATAGTCAGACTGGCTATCAACCAGTGAGCCCACTGAGTACCTCAGCTCTGTTGATGTGTCCAGATGAGGTCTATAAACAGAATTGCATAAGTGGACTGAGGGAGTAATAGGAACAACAACAACAATCCAATGACTTCCAGTCTAGCAACACAGATTTCTTTTTTCAAATAAACTTTTATGTATCACATAATAAATGAGAAAACCACATCACAAAACATAATTTAAAAGTGAAAAATTGAAATAATTGTATGAGAAAATTTAGTAGGGAGAAACAAAATAATAAAACCTTTGATTTTTTTAAATGAAAGCCATGCATAGAAAAATTTATCGTCCAAAACTTTAACAAGGAAAAGCCCATTTCAGGATAATTAGAACTGGCAGCTGAATGTATTATCCTTTATATTCATAAATATGCCTGAGGTTACTCTAAGCATGTTACATGTTTGTGAGCGAGCATATCGATTAAAGCTTTCCTGCTGCAAGTCTGTGCTCTACATTATGAAAATATTAGTGAACTGACCTGTGATGTTTAACATTATTTAGGAATTACTAATCTTAATTTGATGACACTTTCAGTGCTTTAACTCCCAATTTTTCTTATAGCCCTGGTAAATCTTGGGATTGAGGTGACTTATACAGAATGACTTCAGCACCCCTTTTCTTGTTTACAAACAGTAGTCCCTGACCTCTTTGTCCTTAATCAAACAGCAGCACCGTAAGTTCACTACATGGTGCAATAAAAGCATCCTAACCATGAGCTGTGGAACCAAGGTGGAAGAGCAAAGGCTCCATGCACCGTTTGAGAATTCAACCACAGAAGTAGAAACCTGAACAATTTCTGTTTCTTAACACACCAGCAAACTCCACATAAAAATATATGAGTAGCATGATCGCAGTAAAAAAAGGAAATGTAACCAAAAAAAAAAACCCATAGGACAGTGACTGTTTTTATCTTCTGTGTACAGTAATTGTCTCAATAGAACTTTGTTCTCATAATCAATAATATTTGGCAGTTGTGAAGCAAGTTGGCAGGAAAGAAGAAACAGTCCAGGTTCCAGTCTCTAGCTATTCATTTTCATCTGCTGACCAGCTTCATTATTTTCCTGAAAGCACAAACTCCAATGCAGAATTGAATACAGGCTGAGAATAGGAAGTATTTAATGCTCAGAGCTTGCTATGCTTGAGAGAGCTGGGAGTTTCATGTGGTCAGGTTACATAAGGGAAAGTATACTGTTTAGCAGAACCTGCTGAATTCCCAAGATATTTAGATAGCTTATCAAGTTCCAACAGCCCTTTGACAAGGGCTAATCAGCTCCTGTTTACAGAGCACAAGCTAATGATATTAATCTACCCAGCAAGAAAAGCTGCTGTTCTCCAAGGATGACTGCTCCAAAACCAAAGCTGCTGTTGCAGCAGCTCAGTAGCCTGTGTCCCTGCAAGCACTTTCAAGAAAAATGTGTTGTGTGCCTGTAGTCACATTCCCAAGGGAACAAAAACTCAAAAAGTTAAAAGCATCACATTCTGAATTTCATCAGCTTACACTTCTCTACATATAGAAAAATATTATTCCAAGAAATAATAAAAGGTTGAGGGAGAAACCATGTCCAGATACTGAGCAAGATGTCTGACATCAATGGACAGGCAACAGCTGATTGAAAAATCCCCAACCTACTGAACAAGAGTAACGTTAGGTGAATACAGTGCTCCCAGTTTAGTCTTGGTCCATGAGCTTTGTCTGGCAGGTTTTAAAAACTAACGTGCTGCTTGTTGTGAAAACAGCACATGGCAAACAATTATCAATAAAGCAACAATTTGATCTCAAGGGACACTTTTAAGCAAGAAGGGCTTTCTAGAATGATAAATTCTTTGCAGCTGTTAGTGGTTATTTTTATGGCATTTGTCTCACTATTCTTCCCATATTGATTTTCCATCAAAAAGAGGCACAAGGTTTAATGTCTCATTATGATGTTTTCAGATCTCTCTAAATAATGTCTTCACATTCAGCTGAAGTTCTGTGGTCTTTTGCTACACACTAAGTACAGCTGAGTTACGCCTTGCTAATAAAGAAAAATAAAAGGTATTATTTATAGAATAAATATGATCATAAATATGCTGATCAGTTTCAGCATTAAAGAGGATTGTTTCTAATTTATATTTAAGGTCTGGGAAAAAAGTTGTGTATTTGGATATACTTTTCAAAACATTTCATAATTTAAAAGACTTTTGTTATCTATGTAATATTTCAGTGTATACTCACTGATATAAAGGCCCTGTTTACCTATGAAAAAAGTGAAAAGCAGCAGTAATAATAACTGCACAGATGACACATTATAAAAGAAATACATGACCACATTTATGTGTGGTTTGAACACATCCCTGCTGTAAATGCTTGCCATTTACATTTATGTCTATTTCAGCTTAAAGTCAGAAAACTTTTGTCATAAAATATTACCTTGACAAGGTGGGTTCGATTAAAGAACCAGCCCTCAGTTTCATTTGATCCAGTTCAGACCTCAGCTTCTCAATTTCTTCGGCAAGTCTTTCCTGGAAATAAGAAGAGTGAGATACACTTACTTGTGATACATAGTACATTAATTTTATGAGATATTGTTCTTGTAAAGTTAATCAAGTAAGCAAGGATATACTGAATGTAACACTGACAATAATAAGAAAAGGAAGCTCACTTCAGTCTCACTACTGCTAACGAGATGTACGCATGAAGAGGAGGTGGTATAGCACTCTGCTGTTTTACCACTGCCTGGAAGTGTTGGAAGGACAAGTTTGTCCTTGAAACTTAATTTTTTCCTACTATAAAGCCAGGCACAATTAATCGTGTGACTCACCACTTGCCCTATAGAGACCAAGATTAACAGTTGGACTCAATGATCTCCGAGATCATCTTTTCCACACGATGTGATTTTATGATACTATGGGATTGCATTCAGGCCTTTATAGTTACTGACAGAGACACAGACTTAGAACTGCATTTTAGATGACTCAAACTGCAGCTGTATGTCTCGCTCTTGTTGAGTTGATGTGACTCTAGGATGAGGTGCTGCTGGCAAAAAATGACAATTTGCCACAAAATTGGATTTTTGGAACTAACTAAAACAACCTCACTATTTACAGCTACCACCAGGGAAAACAGCACTGTTCCCAAATTCTACAAATAATTGTTATCTACTAATAAAATGAAATCGAAGAGTTTTAAAACAAATTAAGAACAAACATGGAATGAAAATATAACACTGCTCTTCCTAGAGTTTAAAACGTTCAGTATTGCAAAAGGCTAGGAAGGATAAGGATCTTCTATATCTATAAATAATATTATCTATAAATAATATCAGTATCAGTCAGTACTATTACTGAATTATTTTCAGTATATAATTACTGAAATAGTACTAGAGTATTTTTAAAATATTTCTTGATTGAACAGAGTTACTGAGATGACTGATACTCTACTGGTAACAGTTGTCAGTTACTTAGAGATTAGTAGTATCTGATGTTATGTCCATCTATCTGAAATTGCTTCTTCAGTTTCTTCATCAAAGTGGAACAAATAAACCTTTCAAAGGGGGACACTTAGAAGCTCTGGGGTCGGAATATGTTGTGACAGGACAAGGGATAGTGGCTTTAAAGTGAAAGAGGGTAGGTTTTAGATATCAGGAAGAAATTCTTTATGGTGAGGGTGGTGAGGCACTGAAACAGGTTGTCCTTCTGGGTACTTTAATCTTGCTGCCTTTCTCTAGGTTATCTAAATGCAGATGAAAATAAAAAAGATTTTGAACAGATACCTCTTTTATTATTTTTCTCAAAGGTCTTGATTTTTGATGCCATATGATATATTTACATTAGTATAGAATGGAGCTATGTTTTTAAAATTCTATACAGTTGCTTTTACAGGGATTTAATACATTGCAAAAACACTTCTGTGAATCTGAATGCAAATATATTTGTGTATCCTACTGCACTCAAGGCAGGAATAACTTCAAAACAAAATCCTGGTATCTGGGATTGGAAGAAATATTTATAATCAATTTGACTGATTCACTAAACAGCATTAGAGGTTAATTTGCAAAGAGTGAAGAAAGGTCACTTTCAGCTATATTTAGCGTAATGCCACTGCACTTGTTAAGAATAATTGTATCAAATAAAAAAATTACATTCTCCACTATGAAAGTCCAACCAATTATGCATACATTTCTGTTAAATAAGACTTTTACAGAATTAAAACTGATAGAAGAAAAACTCCAGAGCCTGTAAAATCAATATGAATTTTGGTATTGACTTCCTGAGGCTAGGATATCAACCATGAACTTAGCTCAGAACAACTGTCAGAGATCTTCTAAGGCTATTTATTGCATCTAGGTGATTAAAGAACTCTAATTTGTGTCAGGAAGATTTTTCATGATAGCTGGGTAATTAATATTCCACATACATATTTCCAAATAATAATTCTACATATTTTGATAAAAACAGATAAAATCACAGTATTTTACAGTACCTTATCATGTAAGGACTCTTCCAGATTTTTCCTGAAACTTTCAGATTCTTGAATCAAAACATTCTAGAAATAAAAATAAGAGGAAAAAATAAGCAAGAAAGAAATTAAAGATATGTTAATGTATCAGATATCACTATATACATGTACAAGTTTACAAAGTTCATATATGTTGGAATTCAAAATTTAAATTCTTTAATGCTTCAGTTGGATTATATACTAAATTTTAAATGCTGCAAGAATCCAAAGATGTAGAAACGTGTCTTCTAGATCAGCAAAAACTTTGCATCTTGGTTCAACTGAGCAACAGCCTCATCCTTACACAACCAATTCTGCCAACTTCTTCTTCTGACAAGCCTATTTCTTGCTCCATACCACATCTTGTTTCAATGATGTAAATCAGAGGTACATCATCTGAGAAGTTCTGAAATACCCTTCTGAAAAACACTGAGAGATTCCCTCAGGTCATACAGAAGGTGAATAAGTAGAAGTGGAAGGGATTAAAGAGGGAAAATAGAAAGACCAGTGGCTTTGAATTTTTCAGGAGCACATTGTCTCACATAATGGAAGATCTGTAAATAACATTCCCTCTCCAAGGCTAGATGCTTCTTCTCCAGTGGTGACAGCATTTTACTCTTCCCAGAGGAAGTGAGGTGAAATCAGCAGGTTAAAACACTGAAATGATGGCACAGCTAAAACTGGTCATTCCCCTGTCTTATCCACTTTCTCTCATTGCCTCATGCAGCCCACCACGCACTGGTCCTTTCCAAGCTCTTCATCAGGCTCTTGGCTGATAAACACATGACTCAAAATATTCAGCATATTTGCAGCACTTCAGGGAAGGCACTTGAGCCCACTCTTGAATTAAGAGTTGAATGTGTAAGTTGGACCACATTTGTGGTAATATTGGGTGATACAAAATCAGCATGACGCCTCCACCCTGATAAAAGTAGAACATATGGGAAATCTTCATTAAGCTAAACTTTATACTGCTGTTTGTACTGTACCTTTTCTTCAAGTGCTGCCATCCTCTCTTTTAGGTGTAGTTGCAGACGCTCATTGGATTCTGTCAAAAGTCTGTCTACAGTATCTGATAATCTTTTGTTGTGCTCCTCATTCATTTTTTCTCTTTGCCTTGCCTTCAATGTAGAAAAGATGAGACAGATTGGTAGGGTCCAAAATTAACCAGTACAGACTTGTATAATTTAAAAAATTAAAAAAAAAAGGTAACTCTAACCATCTAAAAGGGTTCCACGGGAAATGTAATTACAGTTACTGATTAACGCACATCTGTTTTTGTAACAGCAGAATGTTTTCAACTCTGCAACTGGATGTAAAGTAATTATTAAGATGGTAAAGTAAAGTAGGAAGATGCTGCCATCACTGCTACAAAATTTACAATTTACAATTTACAATTAGGTAGTTTTGGGTGCTGGAGTACATAATGTAGCACTCTACTGGGAAATGAAAAGTGCACAGAAGCTGTTTGCAATACACATACTCTTTGAAGTTCCTGGTTCTTCTCTTCAAGTTGAGCTTCTAAGTGTCTCATACGTTCCTCAATGTTTCCATGCCTTTCTTCTGCCTGTAAAAAAATAGAAAGAATCTTTCTGTAATTTAGGTGTCTTTGGAAGTTTTTTATCTCAGTAAAGTTTAAACAAAACATAAAGCAAGCTACTACTAACTGCAAACTTAGTTTTCCAAAAATAAACTTTATTTAAACAGGCAGCTGAACAGCATTGCTTGAAATGTGTCAGCTACAAAGGCCTGTTACATCCAAGCATCAGCAAAACATTGGAGTTATTTATGAGCAATGAAATCAGCCAAATGTAACATGCAGACTGTGCATGGTTTGAACACAAACCTGCCATCGTAAAATTGTAAGCTCCTGAAGCACTGAACTGCACGATGGTTGATTATCAATTAAAAAAAAAAAGTTAAAAAAAATGAAAACAAATCAGATGGATTCTATTCAGCAATAGAAAGTAAAGTCCAGTAGGACTACCTTCCTACGTATGGAGATCATTTCTTGTAGTTTAGCTTCCATAACATATTGATAATCATCAGATGAGGTAGAAGAGGTTGGATCAGACTAACAAGTCAAGGAAAAGGAGAGGGACAAAATTGAAAAATCAGAACTAAAGACACTGACACTGAACAGAACACAGCACAGAATGCTTAAAAGAAAAGCGTGACTGAAAATTTAATACTTTTAACTGACAGATTTTCACATGGAATAAACTACACTGATACTTGGTGAAAAAGATGTAGTTGATGTGGAGAAACTGAAAATAATGGAATGCTAAAGAAGCTATCAACCTACACATGGAAGTTCAAGGTTAGTGATGGCTGGCTGATGACACATTACTACAGAGTGGATTCAAAGCAATACTGTCTAATCTAATGTTGTTTCTCTTTTTTGTTTAATTTTGGTAAACTGAACACCAGAACCAGACTCTCAGAGGCCAATATCAGAAATTCCTGTATAATTCTTCTACCATTCTCTAGGAATGATTACAGTGCATAAACACTACGTAATGGATTGGTCAGTTACACCACTATGCAATGTCATGGTATATTCCCTAATTTCTAGAAAACAGAAAGAATGTCAAAAAAGACAAGGCTCAAGCTTTCATATGCCATTTTAGAATACACTACATAAGGCCTTTCATCCAAATAAACAATATAGTTTTCATCCCTTTGAAAAGATCCACCCTGGTGGATCTCTTTGGAAGATCAAGGTCATCAGATAAAAGAAGAACCTATAAATAAAAATTCATTAATAGTAATGAAAAGTTATTATTGAGTATAGAAATGGTAATCTAACCGAAGATTCATTACTATTTCTGACAGAAGTTGACCTTAATTAGGTCATTTGTGGCAAAACATGAATATTCATGCTATTGTCATATCAAACAAGTCTATGTTATTATTCAAAAACTAAACCCTTTTAAAAAAGGGAAATGCTATATTGGTTTTGTTGCTATGGAAACAGGAATGTGCATAAGGCATACAGAGAGTGCTACTGATGACTGAGTTGTGAGCTCGTGCTTGTCAAATGCTATTTCACTCTGTCAGATTTACCCTCTCTCAAAAAGAGATCCGAACTCCATCTTTAGATGAGCAGACTTTAATATGCACAAGAAATACTAATTTACAGCTGTATTTTCGTGAGACTATTTTTCATATGCTTATCTACTAATGATTTATCAGATTAATTAGGAATAGGTATCAAAGTAATGCCAAATGTTCATAATAAGTTAAAATTACCCATAAATGAAAACTCAGTAGTATTACCAGGACCAAAAGTTCATACAGAAAGCAATCCTTTGATCTAGTAATTTATAAACATAAACTGCAGCTTTTGATATTAAAACATCCACATAATAAAATTCTGCTTTGTATAAATATAAGAATATTGCTTAACTTTGAAGATCACTAGTATTATTTTCATAGTATATTCACAAAACTCAGATTCTCACAAAATTTAAGGGAAAGTCTTTGTAATTAAACTCATTTAGAAGTGCAGTTCTTGTTTCTGATCATGAAGAAGGCATGTTGCGATGTACTTGAATTTATCTGTTAGCTGAAACCATTTTGTCTGTTTATTACAACTTAGACCAGCAACAATACTTCTATGATCTTTAACTTATCTCTCCATTTTACTTATGAGTTGATTTCAGCACACCAGTGCTAATGCACTGCTTCCTCTCCCAGTTGGGTAATTAGAATGATAGGGTTGAAACAGTTAAGTCTCCGTGATTGCAGAACAGACATGTTTCCACAGAGTGACCAAGTTTTATCCTGCCCTCTAGAGAATAGAATTTTCCCCTTTTCAAGTCCTGGCTGCCGCACTGGTTCAAGGTGATCCCTTAATGCATTTCCAAGGGTCATGAGATGACTTAAAATCACCAAAGCTCTGAGAAGACTTAAGTAATTCTATCTCTTTTGAAGCCATTTCACAGAGGGAGATATAGAACCCACTGGGGGCACCTTCCTACAAAATTAAACTCCTTATAAGCTCCATTAGCTGACTGTGAAACTTAAAAGCAAGTTACTTAAACTTCACTGCTTCTGATGCCTTGAGAGGCCATCTAGAACGGAGGCTAGACAGTGTTAAAGGAATAAAGTAGGTTTTTATTAAAAAGCCTCCAAAGAATGCACCTTGGGCAGTACAAGAGCCTGGCCATGGCTCCACCCAAGATGGATGACGTGTCACGTGCTTTCACACTTGGATAAATTTTGGTCCATTTACATATTGGGGTTAATTAAGCTTTGGGTTATGAAGTCCCATCCTCCCAGACTGCTCTCCCCAATTCACTGTTGTTTATACTTTTTGGGCCTGAAGCTGCAATGGTGTCCTTGGTTCTTAGGCTGGAAAAGGATTGTTTTGTCTAACTGAACTGTGAGGAGAGCTTGCTAACACTTTATGTGAAGTTCAGAGTTACACACTAAGGTAGTACAGTATCTGAAAAATATGAAAGCTAAAACTTAAGGCATCACTTCCATACACTTAATTGCAGCTTAATGCAAAATATGAAGATAACCAAAGTAAAACCTCTAGGTTCAAAGGGATCTCATTCACATGCTCTGAAACGTGGTGCTAACCTGTCCTTGAAAAGACAGTCTATTTAGTTAGCTGTATAATTTACCTTTCTTTTCAAAATAAAATGTAAATTTTTCAGTCCAAACTATGCCATAATACCTTATCTGTCTAGCAGATCTTTTCAATACAGGAAATAATTGTGATATGAGGTCTAAAAATTTTCAGGAAGTAGAGAAAGAATTAAATTATTGTCAGAATTATGTATGTTATCTGAATTCTTATACATACAACATTCTTGAAAGAGCAGGATGTCCCCTTAAGGTTCTTATAGCTACCTCTTATTTCATGACTTTTTGCTGCTTTAATAATTCAGCAAGGTATATACTACCTTTACATCTCTTTGGTAGAACAAAGAAACTTGAAAATTAATTAAAATTCAATAAGCCTTAGAATCAAAACAAATGTCATTATTCTAAAAACTGCAAATATATTAGAATATTTTATGTTTCCTTTATGTACCATTTGTTCTGAAAGTGTTATTCTGTATTACTCTAAAAGGACCAAATTATTTTATAGCCAGAATATTCATAATTAGGCTCCAGTGTTTGTCTGGCAGAGAGCAAGCACAGGTGCACAGACTTAGTATCTACTCTGGGCTCTAAATCTGCTTAGGGATTTTAACCACTGGTTATTATTTGCCAACTCCAGGCACAGCCTCTTGCAGCAGGGATGGGAATCAAAAGGGCAGACAGAAACACATGTACATACTCCCATCTTCTCTGACTTGCAGAAACCCACGTGCAGACAAAGACCTCAGTAACCAGTGTCCCCAGCTGGAACATACTCCCAAAATGAGGGTTTCAACACCTCCCATCACCCTTTACATAGAGGAAGGCTCCCAACCAGGTCTCAAAGAGACCCCTCCAAACAAAAAAAATCCCCATTTTCAAGTCAGCTGTTAGCTAAGGGATTTGCAAACCCTTCCCTAAGGACTTCCCCAGGCCATGCACTTAGGATGGGTATACCTGGAGCAGTTACACTCTTTTATTGTTCATGTGTCTTAGACCCAGAGATTATAAGGAATAAGCTCTTTGAGAGACTTGGCAGCCTACCATAAAAAATCTGAATGTGTCCATCTCAGCCTTGTAGTTTGGGGCACAAGGCAGAGATTGAGACATTGGCGCTTGTCATGCTTCTGTAGCAGACTTTTAGGCACACACGAGACAGCACAGACTACTGTGGACTCTGAGATTCCTAAAGAAAATCTGGATTTCTTCCAACTTGTTTTACTAAGAATTAATTGAGTTAAAAACTGTAAAGTAGAGCTTGCATGAATACTTGCTTGGCAGGCCTTACCCTACATTCTTTCTTCAACATAAGACTTGCATGCCTGTTTGCTCCTACACTGTACAGGAGGATTAATAAGACACATTGTGTGGTATTCAGCAACTAGCATTTAAAGCATTTAGCCAGAACATTCAGTTATAAATAGATTTGGGAAATCATGCATCTTAAACGGGATTAAAACTATATGGACAAAAACTAATGATGTCTGACCCTTACGAGAAACCAGCATGTGTCTTAATGCTCATTTTGCACTCTCTATGCCATGGAATAGCCAGCACAAGGTAGTAACAGCCAGGAAACTCTGCATTGAGGGAATACCAAAGGATCTTGTGTGATCTCCAACCCTGTTAAAACTCTGATGGTGCTCCTGCTGCTAATGCGCCCACAAAAAAGATGTTGCTTTCACATCATCTGTTACTGATGGCACTGCACATTTTCTAGGTCTTTGCATCTTAGTTGTAAAGAAAGAAATCCAAATTCAGATGCAGAAATCACTTGTATAATATAGGTGCCAGATTTTTTTTTTTTTTGTGCTGAGTTACAAGAACAAATCTAAACTTTTCTAATGGTACAATCAATTCCCACAGTTTTGAGACCTTGACTTTTGAACACCTGCACTCTTCAGATTTTCTACTGGCATCTTATCCTTTAGCCTATCCTTGGAATAAGGGCATTATTCACAAAGAAAGAATGCATTACTGAACTGAGCTATGAAGTTAAAGGAGAAAATAGGTGATCATGGCGACTGAGTTGCAACAGGTCACAAAGTTATCAGCTACTTGCTCACATCTAACCTGTTACCAACGTGACAAAATGAATTGGCTCAGGGTGCCCTTTTTCTAAACCCCAACCTTTCAGTCACTAGATAGTCACACCTTCTTTTCCCCTCCTTTGCTTTCCCACTACCTTCTGTACCTCCTAAGATTAGTAAGCAACTCCCTCAATTAAGCTTTGTCAAATTTGCTTCTTTCATTTCTTCCTCCTATCAGGGCAAAATCTCCCAAGAAAAGGGAAGCAAAATAAGAGGGGTGTTTTTGAGAAGACAGGATGTGTTGTAAATGTGAAATTTTCTTTGGCTTCCATCCCCTTCAAAGATTTTTTCTTTTTTGCCTGTAAGAGGATTTATCAACTTACTTCTCCTGTTAACACATCATATTTTCTCTCTCTTATTCTCAGAGAAGTTTCTGTATTAACTATATACACTCCTTGCAGTTCCTTGAGGGGAGCTTCTTTCCCCTCTTTTCATCCTTTTCATGGCAGACATGCTCCTTTTACTTGTTTTGCAACTTCTTCCCTGCTTCAAGCAAACCACATCCCCACTCTGACACAAAACAATCATTATGTCCCATTTGCCTCCAACTCTCAAGTCATTTTTTATCACCTTTAAAATTAACTGAAGGTGTTACTATGCTAAATGTGGTTTATTATGATATGGTTTCCTCTTCTCCATCTCAGTGCTTCTCTAATGCAGCTGAAAAGCATGGCTGGTATTTCTGGTGACCAGCATCACAGGAATGATGGTGTCAAATGCTGACTGCTGTCTTGTGATCAGAGAAGTGACCTGGGGCCTCTGCTGCACAAGCACCCGGGGGCGAAGGACTACTAATGGGAGTGAGTGAATGGAAGTAGGTGGATGCTGGCTGGCCCTACTAGACCCCTTCCTTGAGCACATGCAAGGAGAAACTGTGTTTGACAGACTAACCATCTGAAGATTCTGGATGCTCCAATGTCTGTCCCTTCTGAGGAAAATAAACATTTTGTGGGATAAAGAAAGGTTAATACAGGAGGGAGGTTCTTTCTGCTAGGAACTGTCTCTTCTCTAGGGCAGGCAAACAGACCAATACTGTGAGAGTGAGCAGAAGGTGGCTCAATGAGTCATGGGAATCTACATCTTGGGGTACATGCTGAGAGCTGTGCTACTTGTCATGACCAGACAGGTACCAGTGTGATGGCCAGGCAGGACAGCAGAGTATATGGGATCATGCTGTTCCAGGTTAGTCTGCCAGAGGCTGGCTAACCCTCCAGTTGCTCACCCAATGGGCAGAACACAGTGAAAACAAAGCCAAAGAAAAGTTCAAATGATTCAGGTAAATTCATGGGTACTTATCTAAGTTCACTGTATAGTCCAAATTTTTGGAAGTTCACTCCTTATGAACTAGTTTGGGCATGGAAAAGTAGCAGAAAGACATATCACTAGCTTATATACATAAAAAAAGGAAAACAAACTAATTTTAAAAACTGACATGATCGAAGGATCACAATTTATATCCTTCATTTGCAGAATCTCAACCCAGATTTATTATGAGCAAGAATATAAAAAAACTGAATACAGAACTGCAACATGCAACTTTTAAATCTATGGGAGGTGGGATGGGGGTGAGGAATAATCACAGCCAAATCCAGAACATATTTGTTCTGGTTTATCTCCACATGTAAGTAATTGGTCTTATATTTTACCCACAGTGAAGCAGATAACCCACATTACTTAACTTTAAAATACATATAAAGCGTGTTAGGCTTAACTCACCTCTTCCATATGACTGTAACCCCATTAATCTCAGAGAAGCCACTTTCATTAGTACTAAAGGAAGGAGAATCAGTTTTGACTTTTTTTTTTTTTAGTTCAGAAACAGTAGCTGATTTGGTGGCTCCTCTTTTACTTGGTATACATAGACACTGCAGTGATCACACAGCTCAGGTAGACAGGCTTTGGGGATTCTGCAGCCAGATAATTTGAGTCCTACAGACTTCATGTTGGCATGAAGTGCAACCAAGGCAAAATTAATTAAGCATTATTCAGCCCCTCAGGCAGGATTTGCAGTCATCAGTGAATAGCTGACCACACGTAAGAGCACACCAGCTAGCTAACTTAAAACTACTTAAGTGAGCTGCAGTGATTACAGCGTCCTTGGTTCACAGCCTCATTTATGTGATCCATGAAAAGTAATGCACTTTAAACTTCAGGGCTGTCAAAGCAGCACTTTAGTAAGCTCTACAGTTTGCAAAGAAATTGTATACAAGACACATAGGCCACAGGCCTAATATTCAGCCTACTGGCCAAATTAAGACATTCTTCTTCATGTCATATATTCCAAGGCAGCACAATTTTAACTGAAATAATGTCTTCAGTTTTTCCTGTAATCACTGAGAAATGAACAGAACCAGCATTATTAACCTATTTTTCAGAGTTTCCTGCTTCGAAAACTTTGTGAAAAAGTTAGTGAAACTTAGTGAAAACTTTGATCAAGTATATCAAAGTGAAATGGGGTGGAGCATCAGCTCTGTTCACAGCTCTCTAACCACATCCCATGAAATAATGTAAGAAGACAAACGGAGATGTATATTGCAGCTTTATGGTCACAATAACAACAGTATCTCATGGAAGTCCCTGAGTGTTCTGCATGGTTGAAATGGGATTTCTTCTTACAATTTTTGTCATTAGTATATGCTCAAGGAAAAATGCAGTTGCAAGGAAAGACATGCTTGAGACTGCCAGATACTTACTGGTGGCTAATTGCTGGAGAACTTATTCAGGAAAAATCCTCTTAAAATAGAAAACAGTATTTTTAAGCTACTGAGGGCATCAGAATATATGATTATTTGCTGAATTGGAAACAACTGGGAAAAAAAAAAGTTAAAATGCCAAGGGATTGCGCTTCTGTGCACCTGAGTTTTTATTAAAATCCAAGCAAACTTATTTGGTATTTCATGTAGCTCTTTCTGCTGATTCTTCTTGCCTTTCTCCCCCCACCACCTCCCCCAATTTTCAGTCTTTGTTTCAGATTCACACCCATTCATACAAACCTAAAGTGACAGTACAAACCCTTGATTACTGAATAATGATCTTGCCTTAATAAAAATTAACCCACACAAATTGCCCCCAAAGCCTTCCTTTCTTTGTTTCTTCTGCTTAACTAAATTACTTAAAAATCAGACTTCATTAATGAGCTTCTCAGCATTTGAGGTTTCACTAAAAATGGAAAACATAGGAACTGCAAAAAGTCCATCAAATTTAAAAACAGCTCAGCACATAAATAGAAGCATTCCTTGGCAATAGAGAAAGGAAAGCTTAGATAAATCAGAATTATATGTAATAAAGTCCCTTAAATGCATTTTTCTTTGTCTGATTTTAAGGGATGGAGCATAAATCCCGTTGTATGTCTTTATGAAGCTGATAATACTTGAGCTACAGTATTAACTACATGCACACCTGAAAACATTGGGAGGCCAAATACAAAAAGCACGCTACTGAAAATTTATCTTTACCTTCTTATTTCTCTGTAAGATAGCAGCCATATAATAAATTCATCAGAAAAAAAAGTTTGAAATCCACTCAGTTTCGCATTTTTCTTTGCAGATATGTGATACAAAGAATCATTCAAAGCAAACCTTGTAAGCATGTACTGCAAATTGTCTTCATTTGTGTTGTATAAATGATCCCACCTGCCACCAGGATTTGATTTTATAGCACTTATTGCAATAAACTAGGTGTTGTTTATACAACACACGTACACAGTATATGAAAACATCCAGAAGAAGTAAGTACCTGTAGGAAAGGGACTTCCCTTGCTGCCAACCCTTAAATTAGAAATTCTTACACAGTAAAATGAGTCCTCCTAGAGTAAGTAATGCTCAATTGTATTGGAAATACATGGCTCCTTTGTAAGTGTAGCCCAGGCTAACTTACAGATAACTACTTTTCCTGTCATCAAAATGCTAAGAACTACAAACATGGCATTGAAACCATTCCCGTGCACATACTTATCAAGAAACATTTTCTTCTTTCAAATCGGCTCGATGCTACCTGTGTTTTGTCCTTGAGGAGAGGAATCAGGCTGCAAACCAGTGTTAAACAATGGGGCTTCTGAAGTGAGCCTGTTTCTCAGTACCTTAGTCAAAGCTGCAATTCTCTGAGCCAGTTCAGCCTCCACTTCAGGCAAGGTTTCAGCTTTCCTCATCGTCTGCTGCAGCTTCTGCTCAGCCAGCTCGAGACGCTCTTGCAGCTGCCTGTTTTTGTCTTCCAACTGAAAGCCAAAGATGGATAAGTATGAGAAATAAAAATCAATATTAAGGATTTTCCTTCCCTTTCTAAAGCATCAGTGAAATGACAGCAAACCTCACTAACAGGCAAGACACCCCTACTGATTTGAGGCTCAAGGATCTCACGAACGTGAATAAAAGGACTTGTAAAATGGCACTAATTAAGATGAAAAAGCTCCACTGATGGATGTGGTATTTATCTGAGCAAAACAATAGTACTGGCACCAGTAAAACGAGAATTTTCGAAATCGAAATACAGTCCATCTTCCAGAAAAATTTGCAAATGAGCTAAAACATGAAAGAAGTACAATTCTGAAAGGATAGAATTCTCTGAATAAATTGCCAAACATAATTTTCTGAATGAATGGCAATCATATATTATGGAAAGTTAAAGCTGACATTTCATTCATTAAAATTAAATCTCATTTTACAGAGGTGAAATTGAGTAAGCTGTGATAACTATTAAAGAGAAATAGGAGGATTTTTTATAACTGCAGCATTTTCTGGCCTACTGAGATGAACCACACAATGAAGATTTTTTTATGGTTGCTGCTTTCTTGTTCAATCCAGGTAGTACAAGACAAAATGAAGGAGGGGTGTGATTGTGGATTCTTTTTTAATCCTTCAAAAAGCACGAAAAGCTAGGCTTTTCTCATCTCAGTGCTGCAAATCAACTTTAAGCCTGACCATATATACTCTAAGCCTAGTTGCTTTGATTCCTGCTTTGAGTAGGCAGAACTCTGCAGCACAACATGACTTCCATTGGCAACAATGAGAACTGAGATACAAGTACCTTATTTTTTCCATTGTTGGGTGTTTTTTTCCCCTGACAATTGAAGATACCTCTTAAAATAGTCTAAGGAAGCTGGCAAAAGCTGGAGAGTTTGAATTCTGATGGTTTAGTTTCCCTGAAGAAGTAGTCAAATACATATATACACACAGATACAGGGGGATGTGTGCATGTGTGTGCAAATATATCTGCATACAATTATAGAAGCAGAGATTATCACATCACACAGGCTAATTCCCCATATAGCACTTTAAATTGTTTAAAGACTTGCTAGGAAAAAAAAGAAGTCTCATACTGAGGCTGGGTTTGAATGATACAGTGTGAATTATATTCACTTCATGTTTGCTTTCAGTTTATATCATATTCTTCAAATTACAAACCAGTGTTTGATGCTCAGTTTACATTCCAGATTTGGAATTACCATGGAAACAAAGTATCATGAGAGAAAGCTGCAGAGTCATGTTATAAGCTTTGTTAAAACACATTCACAGTTAATTTAGCTTTTAAAAATTTTATTTGCACTCCAGTCATCTGTAAAATCATTAGAATATATTGTATGCAAATTTTGATCTTTCCTGTAGAAAGGAATTTTTTTAGCTCAAGCTATTTTTTAGAAAATAAAATTCCAAAACTGTTACATAAGAAGCAAAGATATCCCGCTACTTAGGGAATAAGACTGTGAGCACTTATGCAAGACTCAATGGGAAAACACAGTTATTTTCCAACACTGAATGTACACATTGAAATTATTGTTCACAGCTGTAGTAGCTGATACAAAGTTTAGAGATGCTGAACAATTTGGGATTTTTTAGATTAACTGATCTGTTGATTAAAACTGAACAGATTAGCCTAACGGAAACCTCTTATCGTAAAATTACATCAATTTTCATCATTCATGAAGAAAACAAGTGACGAATGCAGGCAGAGCACCTGACGCAGGATGGCCTCCTTGTTTGCCAGCTCGTTCTCTAGCTTATCATTCATGTCGTGTATGGAGGTGGATTCTCTCTGAGCACTGAGGTAGCGCTTCTCCAGCGTAGTTATTCTTTCCTCCATGTCTTCCTTTTGTGCCATAGCCTAACGGGACAGAAAAACCCCCATCAGGAACCATGCAATGAAAATGCTACATAATTTTATACCAGTTTAATTTTCATGGAGTAGACAGGAGTGTAAGGTATGCTCAGCAGTAAATCTTCAGTTTTAAAGAGAATTCTTTGGGATTTCTTGTAGCTATGATACAGAATCACAGGATCACCTAGGTTGGAAAAGACCTTTGAGATCATCAGGTCCAACCTATGACACAACTCCACCTTGTCAATTAAACCATGGCACTGATACTATACCCAGTCTTTTCTGAAAAGCCAGTGTAACAGAAAGATAACTAATGCATACTAAAATAGATTCTAGAAGCCAACCGTCCACACATATTGAGAATATCTGCCTAAGAGGTGATAAACTGAGAAACACCACAAATTTAAGAGGAGGAAAGAGATGGAAAATTAAATTTTATTTTCATTTATTGAGAGAAAGGAATAAATTTCTAGTACTATTCCTTAATTTAAATTTTCTGTCTCCTATGTTTAAGGGCTTTCATCAGAGCTCAGCTTTTGCTGCTCATATGCGTTGGCCTCTATCAGTTTGTAGCAGATATCACAGAACAACAATCAAGGAATATGAGGTGAGCATGGTGAATTCCTTACCTCTCTAATGTCTCTCTGATATTTACTGTTCATTTCCTCTGTTTTAATGAGCTCCTTTCTCGTAGTCTCTGCTTCCTGCTCTACCTCTCCCACCCGAGAAGACAGTGCAGCCAAACGCTCCTTCATCTGTGCCATTTCATAGTTTTGCTTTTCCAATAACTCCTGAAGTTCAACAACTTGACTGGCTTCATCATTTGAGTCTATTGAGCCATTTGATAGGCGCTGTTAATGAAGAAGTGACATTGATTAATTATCTTTTAATGCGGGCTCTAGCTAAAGAATTTCTAAAGCAAAGATTATTTTAAAAATTAGCAAAGTGACTAGGAAGGAAAAAAACATTTTCCTTCCATGGTAGATAAGACTGGTATAGTTATGAAAAAATAGCAGAAGATTAATTCATATCCATGGATTCCAGCACGTACCATCACAGAGAGATATAAATGCTTGTATTAAGAGCAGAATAATACACATAAAAAGGTTTAGTTTGGCATTACGACTATTTGAGTACAGATTACAACAATACTTCTAAAAATCACCAAATTGCTTTCATTGGTCTGAACTAAACTTACACAGCATTTTAACTTAAATAAAATTAATGTCATTTGCAAACTATACCATGCTGCAGACAGGAAACAACATTAATAAATCACAAAGTCAGTGTACCAGAAAGTGCTTTCAGTCTGGGCAACATACTGGTGAAATTTACATTAGAAACAAGTTCTGCTGAGGTAATTTATGTGCTGCTGAAAGCCTTGGTGTGAATATAGTTATAAAGAAAAAGAAATCAAGATTCTGTAACGCATACTGCATTTGGGATATGACCTCAGCAATATGATTTATATGGCAAATAAATTATTTCAGGATAGAAGTGCATTTACCAGCAGGACTTGCTGGTATTGCCTCATTACAACAGATATTCACATTTACCTTTTCTAGCATAGGCTAAGCCTATGGTTTCATACAAATTTAATTTGCTCATGTCAAAAAAAACAGGCATAAAGAACAAACAAAATCAGAAATATTTGATTTGACCTGCAACATGAAAAAGTAAAACCTAACCTGTTTTAAGTGCCTAACCTGTCATTAACTTTCTTGATTATGTACAATTTTATTAGCAAAATTTATATTATGAAGCACGGGAGCAAAGTATTTTGCTGTAACTATAATTTTAAACATGAAACACAAATATTTGTCCTAAAAGGTGCTTATTGTCCTTCAGGTGATAATGTGTATACCAATGTATATATGAAAAATCCCTAGCAGGGTCTGGGGGAAACCAGCTTTCATTAGCACTTTGTATTATAATTGTCAAAATGTATTTATACAGAAATCCTCTAGCACATTCTAAGAACATTATTTAATGGCTTTAACAGCATTCTTCTCTCAATCAGCCAAAAAATGAACTCAGATCAAGATCACTTGCCCCACTGTTCATCACTGAATAAAATTACTTCAAAGATTCACTACATGGAGTAACTCAGTTGCAAAGTTGTATTCTTTATACTACCTAATTATATTTTAGATATTTTATATTAGCTGCTGAGCCATCATTGATCTACTTTCAGGACACCATGGTAAGATGGCAATAGCAAATTAAAAACTTATTTACAGTTAGTTTGATATTTTGGAAGTGTTCAATTCGTCTGCTTGAATCAAAATGCTATTAACATGCAGCAGTCATAAACTAAATAGTACTCAAATACAGGATGAGACAGCCAAACCATCATACTTTGAAAATTTTGAAAATTTAAGATAAAGTTTTTATCTATGATAATTATTATCTGTTTTACAGTTATAATCTCATAGAGCAATTTTAGCCATTTTCACAGGTTAGCAAATTTTATCTTGCATGGAATTTACCCTACAGCTCTATGAAGAGCAGTCCAGGAATGCTGCAAGGTTATAATATGCCAAATACCAAATCTCAAATGCAATAAATGGCATGTGTTCATGTACCTTATGTGACATAAACCCTGGTAATTTTGAAATGGCAACCTGTGGTATCTGGGAGTATGTTCACTGCAAGAGAAGTATTTGCTTTTCATTAATGAAGCTCTTTTCCTTAAGATATGAATAACTAAACCACATATAAATTAAATTGGAAAAAAAAATTTCTACTAATTTACTTAGTATCCGAGACTTCTGGAAAGACAAGTGATGCTGCAGTTAGAATTTGTCTCTCACCACTAAACCAATGCTGTAATTGACAATTATGTATGCATGTATTTTGATCTATGCACATTAACTTCCCTCATAATTCTTTGATGAACTCTTTTCACAAAGTGCTTTAATTCTAATCACCCTTCAGCTTTGCTTTACATTTTTCCTATATTCATATATAGAGCTGGTTGATATTTAAAATTTCCAACTTATTAAAAATGGCAACGTTTTAATTTTCCTTAGTAAGATCAGGATAAAAAAAAAAGCTTTCTGTAAAAACACAAATAAATTTTTTAAAACCCAGTTTAAAATCTGGCATATTTAGAATTTTAAAGCATACTTTGAAAGTTTACCAAGGGATTTGAACTGACATTTTGTCACTTTTATGCCTTGTTACTACTTTATGATATATCCATTATATAGGTATATCACATACAGCAATCACTTCAAAAGACCACAGGTAGAAAGTTATTAAGTATTAATTCAAGAAATAAATGATATAACATTCTTCAGTTTTTAAGGAGGGTTTTTATCAACAGTTATGGTAATAATTTCCCTTCTCTCCCACAGGAAAACAGCTTGAACAAGAATGTGAAAATATGCTACGTCAGTAGAAGCAAAAGCCATTCTGTAGATGGTGTTTCAAATTAATTTTCTGAATTATTGGAAGGAAGAGGAACCTCCCCATCTCCAGAGAAATTTCCTACGGAATAAGCTGGAAGGACAGAACTGCAGTATCTTCTCTAACATCAGTTTTATGAATAATGTCCATGTTTGATTCTTTTTCTTGTTCTTTCTCTGGCTGAATTTGTCTTATCTGGTTGAAATTTTTTGCTTTCTGGTATTCAAGGAGCTTCTTGTTGATGCTGTGCATTGATTGCCACACATCACAATTAATAAATTGATTACGATGTTTTTGCTGTATATTAATTAAAATCCTTTGTAAATATTACTTGAAAGTTTGAAACAATGAAATTGAACAGACCTCTGCTAATTATTACCTGAAGCACTAAAGGAAACCTTTACAGAAAAGCATACTCAAAAAAAAGTTTCAAAATAGACATTCTTAACTTTCACATCCCTATACTACCCCAAACCCCCAAAAATGGAAGAAATAGTGTCAAAATAGCTGGGGTGGTGGAAAAGAAAGTACTGGAAGTAATCTGAAACAATTAGGAAATCTTTAAAGAAGGAATGTTAAAGAAAAATTTCTAACTGGGCAAAACATTCTAGCAGAGAAAATAAAAAAAATGTACACAGTCCCTAGATCTGTTTTAGAAGTTAAACATCCAGATGAAGTCTTTGACAAAATTTATGATGCTGTCTATCAAAGGTGGTCATGAAAAAGCTACATATGGACACAATCCTTAAGTTCAATTAGTTCTCATGAAAGAATCTAAGACCAATGGCTATTTTTCCTCAAAAAAAGAAATGTGGCAAAGAGCTCACATGCTTCAATGCTTTGAGGGTTTTTTTGCTAACTGGCTTACCCAATACAAATAATCCATCTGTTTCTTTCACATTTACTTATTTAGACTTCAATGCTGCAGAAGTGGCATCACCATATATTTTCCCCCTCATCTTTCTTGCCTTCAACAGACATGGCAGGTACACACAGCTGCAGTGTGTGCTCACCTGCTACACACACTGCCAGGGCCTCTGGCCTCTGCTCCTGCCCCTTCCCACAGGCTTCTCAGCCACAGGAGAGATCTGGCTGACATCTGAATGAAAGGCTCAAGAGAAGATTAAGACATCTTTTCTTGGGCTAGGTGAGAGCAAACAAAGGTATATGAGCAATGACATCTCTACCTTGCAGCACTTGCATTCCTCCTTTCCTGGGAAGAATGAGGGAAACAGCAACAGCAAGAGGATGCCTATTGTGGGTTTTGGTTAGCTGGGGTTTTTTTTTGCTTTTTTCTCTGTTATATCACCATATACACTAGATAAGTAACTGATATAACATAAATAACACGGTTGTTACTATGCATTTTAAATATACTCTTCCTTCATAAAGAAAGCCTTTACACTCACCCAAATATAGTTAAACAAGATAGGAGGAGAAATAGAAAGGATGGAATGATGGAACGGATGACAGTGATTGCACTAACTATAACAGGTGAGACAGTGCAGAGACAGGAATGAGGGGATAATAAGGATTAAACAAGAAATATTTGGGGGGAGATGTAAAATTTTAATTTCTTAAGGTCTGTGGAAATGGAGGAGGAAAGTAAATGCTCCCTACCACTGAAAAGTATGAAAAGGAAAATAACATTGCTGGAACATGGTTTTCTTTCTTTCAAGATCCAAAAAGCACAGCAGTAAGAAAATCTGCTGCTCACTCAGGAGTGTCAGCAGGGAGAAGGACAGCAAATTGGAGCATTACAAATGCTCCACTTTATGGTTATAAATCCCCCCTACATTGCTGCTTCTCTCTACATGAGATAATAAAAGGAAAAGTAGCTGCAAACTAGGTTACTGGAAAAAGCCAAGAACAATGGTAAAAGGAACACCATGAGAAATTGTAAAGTAAAGATAATCTGGAATATTGTAGTCTCTGTTAATCTTATTCATACTGCCCTTTCAATTAAACCCTAGCAAAATAACACTGGAGGCAAACTAATTGGAGTTACACGTAAGGTAAAATAACAATAATAAAATAAAACAGTAGGGACACCAGTCTACAGGAGTTCACAAAAGAAATGGTAAAGTTGTCCCATTTTATTTTGTAGGAAGAACTAATCTTCAACTACATATGTGGTAAAATGTACATGAAAACCTAATTTTTTAAAAGCAAATCCCAAGTAAAAAAGCACCTCCAGGTGATATCTTCTCTTCAGCTGTAAAACATCTGACACAGGATATTTGGTCTAAATACTATCCACCAGTTATGTATTTTGTGCTAGACTTTAACCTCAGAGAATGATGAGAAGGAAGCCAATAACATCTCATGAGGTTATCTCTGAACAACCTGCTGCAGAGACTGGACTCATTAACTTGACAGAACTCCTCATTTGTGCCTCTTAGTTTTGGTAGTACAAGTACAGGTGATTCACAGGATGCCCATATGCACAAGCATTTCCATGTCAGAGAACTAAATTGAACTCTGTCTAACCATAAGGTACCTTTGAATAATTGAAAGTAATCTGAAACTTCAGAACTCTGGTCTTTTAGAACTCCTAGAAGAAACAAGTATTTTTATGGTGTAAGCACTGGGTTGTGTGGTTGGGGTTTTGTGTCTGTGTGTATTCTCCCTTTTTATTTGTGGTTTTGTTTATTTAAGCCTTAAAATTGTGTGCCTTATGTCTACTCTTTACTAGGACACTGTCTAGTTGGTCAATAACACCAACTGACACTCCTTTTTTAAAGGAGTATTGGCAAGTTCATTGCACCACAAATCCCCATTGCACCATGGTCCTCACATGGAAATTTGGAAAATTTTGTCCCAAACCCCAGGGGAAAAAAAGATTTTTGTTTTTATTTTGAGCTCTATAATGATGGAGATACTTGCTCCCTTCAACTTAGAAAATCTGGTCATGAAGGCCACATCATTAGGGAAGAGACAGAAATACAGTTTACTTCACAGGTCAAATAAACTTATCTGAATTCTATAGTATAGGAATATCAAAAAGTAAGTCAAATAACCACCAAGCTAAATTATACAGGTCATTTAGTTTTATGAAAGCAAGAGTAAAAATCAATGTTGCAAACAGTAATACTGATGCTGTTTGAGATGTAAGAATAAATAAGTTACCAGAGGGTGCTTTTTACTATGGTGTAGAGTTATTCCACCCCATTCCATTCAAATGCCTCATGCAAAACATTCAAAAGAAACTGATACTAACAGAGACACATCGCTATGCAATAAACCAATCCCAAAGGACAACTAAACAAGCAAAAGCAGCATGATCATCATCCATGTAACCAGCACACAAACTGGAGTGTGTAAAGCTATGCCAAAACCAGTAGCATTAAACCTAAGCTGTCATAGTCATTTCTAAGTGGTTGATTGCCTCTGTGTTTGAAAATTATTCTGCTCCTCTAGGTTGTTTCACACATTTTGGTCTGTGTCAGGCAGTAATCTGATCATTAAAGGTCTCCTCTTCAATTACTCTGAATTGTCTCCAACCTCTAATTAGCTATCAAATGCAATATTCTCTCAACTGAAATTTTGCTTCCCTGCCCCACTACAGATGTAAAAATAGCTACCTTCTCTAGCACTTTGCTCTCTAAACATCCTCACTTTCTTGCTCTTTCAACTGAGCCATCAAAAGACTCCTAGTTTTGTTAATTTAAAGATCTAGAATGTCTGTTTCCTGATCAGCTTTCAGCTCTTATTCATCTTTCTGATGCCTGTGATCATCTGTCCCACTTCAATCCTTTTGCAGAATGAGGGAGGGGAGGGCGTTCACTTGATGGGTGGGCATTTTTTTTTTGTTGCTGATCACTTCCAAAATGCCTGCCTGTTTCTCTTTTGCACTATTAGAAGACTTTCTCAGCTCTCACAGACAGAATTAGTTACTGCTCCTTTATTGTAAGGGCTATCTAGCTACACACACTAACTCAATTCTCATTTGCCTTGACTAACACCTTTTCCTTAGTAGCCTCCCCATTCTACCATTAGAAATTATCTTCTGGCAACTCCTTGCAGTAAATCATCCGGTACAGGTCAGTCAGCCTTGCTGACAGCAATGCTGTCAGCCATCACAGTACTTGAAATGTGAAATTCCCCTGCAAAATTCCCCCTTTAAGGCTGTGTTTTAACAGGCTTAATATGTAGTAGCTTATAGGGGTTTCTACTATGTAAAAAAGAAAAGAAACTTGTATGAATGAAAGGCACACTAATATATATGAAACAAGCAAAGAACTGGTTTCTTGACAAAGATCTGAGAAATCTACTGATTTATCATTTAAACTATGCATAAGTAATGCAGCTCTCAATGCTATAGTGTGGGGCACTAAGTATTCATAGACATGCAGCCAAACTAAACTATTAAGCAGAATGGTACTTACAAAATACTTGCCTAGACTCTTTCTGAAAGAACACTGCATACTGCCCTTAGATTCATGAAAGCTTCTAATCCCAGGTGCAGCTTTTATCCATGTTTCCTTTCACCCAATACTCCTCAACTCCCCAGGTGTGTCACGCCATCAACCTTCATTAAGTCCCCCTCAGCACATGATTCTTTAATTAGCTTTATCAATATTAATCCAGACAGAGATTATTAGAAAACAAGAAGGATATCTGCACTTCTTGTAAACAAACTCATCATCTGCTTATCAAATGTGTTTTGTATTATTTCTCTAATGTAGAATGTATAGTCTTTGGGGCAAGAATCACAGCTCCCAATATTTTTATATACCACATTTACACATAGGTCCTTCCTTCACTCCTTTCTCTGCCATTTCACTATGCTGCCAGTTGAAAGGAAAGAATTTTTATTTATTCATTCAAAACAAAGGAGTGTATGTGATATAAACCTTTCCCAGTAAAAACTGAAACTGGATGTTTTCTGCAGTTTTCTGTTAATCATTAAAAAACATGCATGAGAAAATCCAAAAATAATCAAGTCCAAAAACCAGAACAGATTCTGATGATTGCTCTGAAAGACATTTTCTACTTTTATTAATAGTATTTGATTTGCACTCTGAACATTTTAGCCCACTATGTTTGCCTTGGTAAAACACCTTTTACTCCTACAGGATAAAATGCCTACAATTTTTGTCAATGTTTTCACAGATTTTTGTATTCATAACCTACTGATTTAATTTTGAACATTTGATTTAATTATTTTAATATGTTGGTGTTATGAGTAAGAAGAAAAAACATGATTCTTAAATAAGCTAAATGGGACAGCCTGAGGTTTATTATAAAGCAAGATAGACCCAGCTGTTTAGTTCTTGCAAAAAGTAAGTATATAAGGCTCTGAATTCCTCACAAAATATAACATCTGGTCTTCATTGCACCAGAAATATCGGGCTCTTTCACCTATCCTGGTATATGTATCTGTTTCCATTTGTTTCTGGTATTGTTTTGAAGGGAATTAACAATTTCTGTTGGTAAAACTGCCCTTAGCATAGGTAGGACCAGTGTGCTTCCAAGGAGAAACATCCTGATTTACACTTCACTGAAATACTTGGTTTTGTGCCTTCAGTGTAACAGAAATCCATGCTGAAGTGGATTTCTGTAAAGCAAGAAACTTTTTGATACATCCATGGCATCTTTGAGGATAAAAATAGTCATTCCTCAGGCTAATTAATCTCTGATTAATCTCAGAAGAATTATTGCAATGATTTTTTATATATTTGAATTAAAATACATGGAACAGAATTTAGGAATATTCTCTATAATATAATAGAGATATAATTATAGAAAATATAATTATAGCTGAAAGGTATACTGTAATGGTGGACATTTAAGGTGTACAACATCAGAAGACCACCTCTTTTTTAAAACAACTTTAATGCTTCCTAATTTGCATACAATCACTTCTGAAAATACTGTTTCACTGAATAATTCAACTTTCATGGTTCTTGTGGAAGCTGAAATAAATACCAGTAGGAAATAATGAGTTTATTTGAAAACAAACTCCTTATTCACAGTATCTTATTTCTGGCTGTTCAGTCCCACCATTGCAGCATCCCTAGTTGCTTCCCTAGTTTTCCCAACGTGTGCCTTATTCACTGGGAGCTCTCTCTTTCCTGGTGGGAAATCAGGCAATTCTCCTTAGAGATTAAGTGAAGGATCTAGGTGGCAGCAAGTGGTCACAGATGTAGGCAGGAGAATATCTGATAACAGAAATGGTTGCATCTTAATTCCCACAGCAGGTGATCTTTGTCAGGTGTTCTTTGAAACAATTTTTCAAAGTCCGTTAAAGCTCTTCTCTTTGTGCAAGTTGGCTTCTTTGCAAGTTTCTATATTTGCTAGCATTTAAGTTTCTTGTTCCTAAATAATAAGGAATTGATGATGACCACCAAGGTAAATGTAGAAAGGCAGAGAGCAGCTAGTGCAGAGGATGTGAATTAGAGTGCACTGGTTGATCTGCTGTCAATACAGCCTCCTCTTAACTCCCTACCCAGTATGCTTTCATTTCCATAAGGAGCAAAATCTAGTAAGCAGAAACCTTTATTTCAGCTTAACCTGACCAACCTAAATTGTTTTTATTAGGAAGCATAGAAGTTTTCTGGACATAATATTCTAGAAACATTCTAATAAAAAACTGATTATAATAATATGTTACGTTGGATTTCATTCCTCTCATTAGTGTTTAAATATGCAGATTTCTTAAAGGATGGATACTCTTATTTCCACTTAGTTCTGCTTGTAAGCAATGAACCTAATGGCTCAAATCAGTTGACACTGCCTGCAAAGAAAGTGGGAAATCAGAGATTTTTCACAGTGTAGTTGTATTTAAAAGCACAACTAAGTGGGGTGAACCCTGATTATCAAAATTTCACAGATGTGTCTGTGAGTAAGATTTTGCAGAAAGGGGAGTGTAGCTGAACAGTATTTGTTTACTGTGTGTTTCTCAACCATATCAATTACTCAAAGGAAAATACACATAAACCGCAAAATGTGTAAAATTAATGCCTGCACTGTGAGTGCACCATTGTAAATTAGATTGACTATAAAATAAATACTGATGACAGCTATTTTTTTTGAAGTATGATTTATGTCATTGTTCATCATATGGCATTACACAAAAATGCACAATTAGAGATCCAAGCAGCAGCTCTACTCATTTCAGCTGTCTGCCAAATGTTATGTTATGCGATCATTTTAATTTATTAATTCTGAAGCAAGAGAAGAAGATGCTCAACTTGGTTTTTATCAATGTGGAAATCTAAGGCTAAGGAGAAAACCTTTTTTTTCTAAATCAGTCTCTACATTTTGTTGTCTTTAAGCATTAAGCAGCAAATACTGGGCCTGAATTCTATATACCTATTTCCTACTGAAGGAGTGCTAAGAAGGTTCTCTCTATAAAAGCATGGACATGAATTTGAAGAATATCTATAGGCAGCACAGAGAAAAGTTACTTTTTCTAGTTTTTAGGTCTCTTTTTGCAGGAACATTTGCATATACAGCCTTCCACATATACATGCCACTACACCTTGCTCTTCTGAATGCAACATACAAAGGGTCACTCAGCAGCATAGAGTACTTGTAGCATAATGCAAAAAATTCCAAGAAAAGTTCGTTGTAAGCTATGGATCTAACTTAATAGATCCCTATTAAAGAGCAAGACCTGCCCGTTTGCATTTGTTTTCCATTTAAACTAGCTCAGTTTTTCGTATTGGTTTCAGCAGGCAGACAATACTCTAAATGGATATTCCATAAAATATTCACGTTACTAAAATCTAAAACCTGGTTATTTATCATACGGATTGGTAGATTTAATGACAACTAACATTTTATACCTTTTCATGAACCTTTTGCCCTGGCTCCATTCCTTCAATGTGCTCTGATTCAGCAGACCCTTCCCCAGCTGCCATTTTCCTTTGAATGTGTGCATTTTGTTCACGCAAAGCTACAATCTGCAAAATAAAGAAAATAAGTGGTAAATATATACAAGAAACTAGAAAAATACTGAGCTGGAAATTTTTAAAATCTATTAACAATTCAATCTTATGTTGGCCATTTGTAGTATTTGCAAAATCAGGTCATTATATGCAGAGAGGTTTAAAACCAAAACATACTAACATCTTCATGCCACCAAAGGATACCAAAGAACAAATGACATGATAGTCAACACTGTCTTGTCTTCTATCCTGATTTTGTGGTAAGACACTTTTTTTTAGCTTGCAAGATGAAACAGCAGTTAGCCATTGATTTTTTTAACTCTGTGAGAACAAGACTTACTCTTTTATATAGAATTCAATGGATGCCGAACTTGTGCTATAGAAAAACAGTACCAAGTGATGTAAACCCAAGTGATGTAAAACAAAATGCTAGTTTTCTGTCAGCCTCCCATCTGTTAGTAACAGCAACATACATTTTACATGGTTTTTGTGAAGAAAAGTATGTACGTTAACACCCTCTACTATTCATTGACTGTTCTAGCACATATACAAGTAGTTTTTATTGTATTTAAAATATTGGTTATTTTTGGTAATGCTGCTAAAATTCCCATGCAGCAACTGGAAAATAAGATGCTTTCCCTCTGACTTTGTGGCTTACTCTCAGGCAATAAACAGCACAGAAAGATTTAGGTCCTAATTTTTTTTTTACATTGTATACTATGACAAGCTGGAAGATCTGGCTAATATGAACAATTAATTTTGTTAAATTGCACAGTTTGATATCTCTGTATTCTTCTGCTTTTATGAGCACATACAGTAAACGGTTTATCTGATGAACATAATGTATTAAACACAGCAGAACACTGGTAGGATGCATAGATGCCATTTTTGGAAAGCTGGTGTAAGTTTAAAGGCTTCTGTCACCATATTTTGTCTGCATAGGTCCTGAGTCAGAAACACCCTAAAAGACTGTCCTATCCTAGAATAAAAAAGCATGGGGTAGGAGGGAGAATTTTAGGTAGTGCTACCTGGTAAGCATGTGCAGTAGCCTAGATTTTGTGGAACATTTACTAAATTAAATTCAATTAAATTTAGTTCTAATTGTCATCAAGATAGACTTACTTTGATGTTAATAGTTTAATTTTAATGTGAATTTTTTTTTCAAATGTGTTTAAGTGATATTTAAGTGCTTATTGTAAAGACCATTTGAATTACTCTGACCAACATTTGAGATGTAAGAGCACCACTTTAAACAACTTTTCCTTAATATAAATGTTGAAAATTGCTGTTATATGAGATTCTGATGAGCAGGCTGATTCACTGCTCACTAAAAATTACAAGTTGCAACCCCTGTAGAAGTCATATACTCCCACTGATTTCAGTGCCAAGACCAAGACTTGAAGGCAACATTTCATCCAAACAATTATAGGAAACTACAAGAGTGGGAATCAAAACTGTCTAAGACAATCTATGTCTTTGGAGGTTTCAAAAATACACTGAACTTTAAAAGATTTTGCTTAAATAAGAGATTTACGTCTGCCTCAAGTAACAGAAAAAGGACTGGTATAATCTCATTAGCATTGTTTTGCTTTTTACACAATCAGTAATTCAATATTTGCGGTTTGTTTTCTGAGTAGCTTCACTCACTTATTTTTCTTTGTGGTTCAAATAGTTTTCATATCAAAACTACTGAAATTATGGCTTCCACCAAACAAAATTAGCCATCAATTAGTGCTAAAAGATACTTTCAGGTAGATAAAGTGAGATACTTCAACACACATATTATAAAATTCTGATTAATGTAGATCAACTATACATAACATGAAAAAAATGTAAAATCATAGGCTATATTAATTGACAGGCATCAATATATCTGGATTTTTCATAATCTTTTGCTGATCCATTAAAAAGCAAACATCACCATGCCTTCATTTTGAATTATCACCTGTATCTACACAAATCCTTAACAATCCTCCAGCTGAATAAGAATACTCTTTAAAGACTAGTGCAAAACATTGTCATTTTATCACGTAATCAAGAGAGTTTCATTTTTCTTAGCCTCTACGGGTCTTTAGGTACCACCACTTTTTAAGTAAATACATAAGAAAAAAATCAATTGCCCCTTTTAGATGACAGGCAAATAAAATAATGCAATGTTGTGTATCATTATTTGGAGGGATTTCCTTGATTTTTTTTAACATTTGGAAACAATCACTTTGCCAAAAATCCATCATGTTAAACATTACGGTTTCAATGATTTTATTACTGTAATGAATGCAGAGCAAATGTATACAGGAACAACAAAGAGTTTGAAGTCTGGCACATTGCAGAAGTTTCAGCTCTGGGGTAGTCATCAGATAACAGATATAAACTGTGAAGAACCACACAGCTAAATTGTTTTCATACTTGTTCTATTCTTGATTTAATGAATATATTAAGGCAGAATTAGTTCTCCTAAGGAAGCATGGAAATTCTTCAGTATCTTACAAGTAAAGATAAACTTTTGCTTTTTACTTTGTTGATGCAAAAGTTTTAAATTGCTATCATACTCCTTTTTATTACTTACTTTTTTCTGATTTAACTTTCAATAATGTGCAAATTTTTTGCAAATGTGCTCATTTAATCACTGAACCATTTGTGTAACACTTTAAACAGGTTGCCAAAACATGGAAGAATAGTCAGTGATCTGGGTAAAGACATAGATTACTAAATTTTTCCTAGGTAGACTCCAAAACCTCTTAAATTCGAATGATCATTACAACAGCAGGCAGCAATTATAGCAGAGATCTAGGTAAGAAAATGATTGCTCAATGCAGATAAAATTGCATTGAGCAGATAAAATGCCTATCTGTTCTACTGATGTTTTTATGTTTATGATATCCAGCTTAAAATATCTATGACAAAATATGTCCACAGACAGCTTTCCAAGTACCGACATACTATCTAACCTCTAATGTTAAATTCCTAATGGTTTCCATGCTATGTTCTTTGTTTTGGAAAGTAAAAGATAATATTCTTTAGGATGGCATCACAGCTGCTGAAAACAAATCAAAATACCCTCCACCTGTGCCCCAAGGCAGATTAATAGAAAATAAATGTGGATAAATATAATTATTCTATTTAGGATTGTTGTGCCCAAAACTGGACAATAAACCTAAACACTGAAGTCCAAATTGTATTTTCTAAAATATGATGAAAATACATCACATTTTTGTCCATATCAGCTTCTGCTTGTGGATCTCAAATGATTATATTCCATTTTTACAATCACAAACATTATTTTTTTACTTAGCACACTTGATCTGGACCACATGAATGCCTTTCAATGTGACTCTAAACAAGAGTAAAATTTCAAGTCTCTTCACAGTTGAGCCTAAAGAAAGTCTAAATTTCGTTCTCTGCTTTCTTTGCCAAGCTCATTCAGCCAAACTGATTTTTTTTTTTGATTGATAAAAATGAAGCAATCACTGTCAGTTTAAGAACAAAATGTAGAGTGTTACTTTTCTAGTTGGACCTTTCTAACTTTTGTAGCTTAAGTCCATGCAAACACCCCCTAATCTGAAAAATATTCCTTCACCTTGTTCTCGTCTCACAGGCGTATTGATCTTCAACATTCTTCTTGCTTTTGCAGGTTAGTTTTATGACTCACGAGGCACATCAAAACCTTAAAGAATTTCCATCCATTTTGATTCTATCTTCCAGATGTCAAAGGTACTTCAAAACAAATGACACAGTTTCAAAAGCCCTCCTCTGTCATAATAATTCTGAACATGACCTTACACAACTTCTGCCTTTCTGTCTCAACTAATAAATATTTTCAACATTCCTAAAGCCCAGCTTTTTGAATTTAAAATTTTGGTAAATACCTCCACTATACTATCCACATAAATTCCCTCTAAATTAGCAGAATTTTTGTCCATTATCTACAGACACTGTTGAATCATGTTTTTTTAAATGAAGATAGGATTCAGCAATTCAGACTCCAAATTTGAACTGGTCTCCATTTCCACAAATGGCCAAATCTCCATATCATGCCTATACACTTAACAGTCTGAATCCAGGTGTCAAGGGAATACTGATTTCAAATATTAAAATACAGCATAGAACAGAAGATGAATATATAAGCCAGTACTGATCTGAAGAAGTACCTGATAGAGCCATACCCATCAGCCATGGTGGTGAAAAGGACAATGTAATAAGAAAATTTCATAATGAATAAAGATAACATGAGATTATAAATCAGTGAGCCATAGCATAAATTCCTTCTATTTAACAAGGGAAACAGTCTGATTACTAACCTTAGTAGGACACTGAGGTATAAAAATAAAAGAAATAAAAGATTCACACGGTAGTTGAAAGACTACAAAACTGTGAAGGATAACTAAAAACAAAAGGAAAAACTAGGACAGAAAAAACAGCAAAATATGAACTGGGTTTATTAGATAAAATGAAAATATACTAGAACACACAAGCTATTCATGAAGATGCAGTGGATTTATTCACAGCATAAAGTCTCTTATCAGACACAAAATGAGGCAGGGAAAGCACTACTCTACACTGCAAATTAATGAATTTAAAATTATCTGAGAGGTGTGAGATCAGAATCCATTTCTAAACATACAAAATCCTAAATGACCAGGTACCTCTGCTGCTGAAACTTGCTTGAGTAGCCATTTTTTACCTCATTACTGTTTCAGTCTTCAGGCAATTAACTGTACTAGGAATACTTAATATACTTCTCTATATAGTGATAGGACAAAGCAGGATGACCTTAAACTGAAGGAGGGCAGGTTTAGCTTAGATCTTAGGAAGAAATTCTTTACTTCTTCCAGTGCCTCATCACTTTATGAACAGGTTGCCCAGAGAGATTGTGGACTCTCCATCCCTGGAGGTGTTCAAGGCCAGGTTGGATGAGGCTCTGAGTGATCTGGTGTAGTAGAAGGCATTCCTGCCTGAGGCAGGGGAGTTGGAACTACCTGATCTTTAAGGTCCCTTCCGACTCAAACCTTTCTATGATCATGAGATTCTATAAAAGCAATGAAATTATTTTAACCTTTTGAAAAGCTGTTTTTCATAAACTTTTCCTACCTTAAACCACTGAATTTGTTTATGTCATCTTCCTACATTGAAACAAATCTCAGTATGGTGCAGTATCATGGTCAGACAAACTGCACAGGACTGATGATTGGCAATATACATAGCATTTGAGAGAGAGAACACAAGATGCTCTTTAGGGTATCAAAAATAGCACATTCTGATTTCATGAACAAAACTCATAGATCCACACAATGTCTTTTGAAACAGTAGATAAAAAGGAATCTCCATAAAGATGACTTTAGTTTTGAAATGCTTTAGTTTTTCCATTCAGCAATGCAGGTTCTGAGCTTTACAACCAGGTATGTTTAAAGGGGCAAATACAGAATTTGGGCTCTGTTTTCACAATAGCTAGGAGTTAATATACCTATGGAACACACAGCACTGTAATCAACATTAGCCATACTTCAAGGGAACAAAAGAGAAAAGTATTTTCAGACTGAAAAAAATAAATTTGGGAGGCAGCGAATAAAATCATCAGCCCTAACAATGCATTTTGGGCCGACTTTGGGGGAAGAAAAAAATATTTTTTATTTTTTTAAACTTAGCACTTTGTCTTCTCTCCCACTCAATGATGTAAACTAAAAAGAATCAGTCAAATTTTCAAGTAGGGCTTTTTTAGCACAAATTTCACTTTTAAACTACAGACTGACAACCTCTCAGCTATGTTTATTTTCTATTTGCCTAGAATTTCAGTGTATTTTATTACTATTTATGGGTGAGCTTTCTAGAAACTTTACGCAATTCAGTCCTTTAAAACCTGTCCTGACATATCAAGAAAAATACTACTTTATCAAAATAAAAAACTGTGGGAGTTACGAGGAATACATATTTTCAACATATTTACATAATGAATTCTCCCTTTCTGAAGCTGCTGACCTTTTATTAATACTGCTGTTTAGCTTTCATTGTTATGGAGAAATACAAAATACGGTGAAATCATTGTCATGAAGGAGCCTTGGAGATCAGACAGTAGTAGAAAGCCAGACAGTAACGGAAACTAATCTTGTATGTTTGTGGGTAGGTAGCACACCGAGCTCCAGCCCACAGTTACACATCTTTTACAGTTTAAGTCTTCACCTCCAATGCTTCAAATTCTGTCAAAGAAAGCTAAAACCTCTTGCTTCTGCAGCTTCTGGCACGTCTTCATTATTTTATTCTTACAGTCTTGAGGTTGGCACTGCTCTCTGCCACCCCGCTGGTACGGTGGATAGCGCTTTCAGACTCTGCTTTCATGCCGCTGAGGCGCACATAATGAATGGCAACACGCAGAAATGGCTGAAGCGCTCTGAATCTGCGGCAGATCGCTAACTTTAAATGGAAAACATGAACACACTAACCCCGTGGTCCTTTGCTGTTGACGGTCTGTGCTTGTGATAACTATTGACAAGGTCCTACCTATCAGTGTTTTATGGACACGCCTGTGGAGGTCACTTGCGTTGGTGACAAGGGCGCCGTGGTCCAGGGGCACTGTACAGCTGTGGCACTCAGCTGGCTGCAGCAGGGGACTGACCGACCGCAGGACCTCCTGCCGCCCGCCTGCCCCACCACTGAGCCCTGCCTCTGTCTGAACTCGAAATGGCTGGGTCAGCAGGCACTTCTGTACTTTGAAAGTACCAATACACTAACACTGCAGGCTGGTAATAGGGCAGTAGGGTTTATTAGTCTCCTTTGCTTCATTATGGATCCTGGACCAAATTGTTACTGTGTAAATACCTGTCCTGTGCTATTACACGTACTCCAGAGCACGCACCATTTATTTCTGTAGCAGCACTTAGAAAACAGAACAGGAGCAATTTAAAGCAATGGTGCAGGTGCTATTGTGAAGAAGAGTACCTGTCAAGACTTTTCACAGGTGCATTTCAGTACATTTTCTGCAGAAACCCTTATTGAAGTAAACAAAAATGTACTATTAATTTGTCACAAAATTTGTATGAAATACAACACAGTGAAAAAACTGTCTTTTACAGAGACTAGCACAATAGGAAAACAGTAACAAATATCAATTACATGGTTGAATTATATTGTTTATTTGACACCTGCTGACTAATTTCTCTTGCTTTTCTTTTTTTCCCTTACCAAGCTCAACAAAAGAGTAGCGAAACTATTGCTCTTTCATTATTACTCTAACAAAGACTAGTATTCAAAATCTCCAGAGTTCTTTGGTAGGGTCTGATTTCCAGCTTGTCAGAGTTGAGGATGGATTTAGCAGATACATTATAATGTTCATTCTTTTCAACAATATACAAGTTATTGAAGCATGTATATGTAGTGTGCATATATATATTTAATATTTATGTTAATATATACACAGATATTTGTACCTCTAGGGCTTTATGTAGTTGCTCTTAGTACATACAGTATTTAATTGAAAAGTATCCCTGTTTAACATATATAATTCAGTTTGAAAGATGCTGATCAGTTTGAAAAAGAGTGTTTAGCTATTTGCACCGCAACTCTGTTTTCTTCTTTTGGTTACACCAATATATGTCCCTATGAGTAAAAACAGTTTTCCCCAAATGAAATTTTGTATTCTTTGTCGGCATATTGTCACCTAGAGATTTGAGATTGTTTAGATTTATTTTGACTGGACATGTCTGTTATGAAAACCACTATTCTGAATGTATATTCAGTTTTATCACATTTTCCTATACAGTGTATCTGTATTAAAAATCACTATCTCTGCTACTGACTGTAGAAAACATGAAAGTATACAGCAGATAAATAGGATATGAGAAATATCCAGAAAGGAAATGAACCTTATCCTAGAACTACAATTAAACAATATCAAAGCCATGATCTGCATGTACAAACTGAAGAAATCCCAACTTAAGTTTCATTCCCACTCTGTTGAAATTGAATCTCAGTAGAGCGAGTAACAGTCTGTATTTCAAGTATTAAACCAAATGTACCCATTTAATTTTAGTGAAGATCTCAATACTTTTCAATAACATTCTTACTGGTAGTAATTTTTTTCCCCAGGTTTCTCCAGTGAGGATCAAGGATATGGGCTTCACTGATACAAATTTTATCTATTTTTTAATTACAAAGGACATTCCTGGTACTTGGAACTTCTAAAATAATGTTTTTATCCTAGGATTATTGCAGAATGGAATCTAATATGACTGCCTTTTCTAATGTAGAGGAATGATACATATGGTTTCTTTTTTTCCTCTTCTTTTTAACCACATATTCTACATAAATAAAAGTGTCCAAACCACACTCTCCAGGTGCCAAGTTAAGCAATCATTTTCTGTAGATTGAACCAAGTCAAATCCTCTACAGCTCCTCTTATAATAATAAATCCAGTACACTGATGGTCCCCATTAGTATTAATGAAGATTATTTATTATTTACTAATGTTGACATTTCCTAATCAAACCCCAAATATCTTTCACATTTTTGAATTCCAAGTAAAATTATTTCTGTATTTATTTCTATTACAGGCATATGTTGGCTCGTTGTTTGTAACTCTTTCTAGTTAATCAAATTATGAATTTGCAGAATACTCTTAGAGCTGCATGCGGACTGTAGGGTTGAGATAATCCAATAGGAAAACACAAATGATACATTTTCTGGTTCGTATGTTAATGGAAATATTGATTAATAAATATGAACCTAGTGAAGCTTAAAGTTGACTTTACTTATTGACCTATGTCATCAATTTAATTATTTTATACATCATGTAAGGCCTATCCATACATTAAAAATTATCATGGAGAGTAATAAGCATAAAAGATACTATGATCTTGTTATACTATTTAAAATCTGGTTTGAGAGTTAGTAGATGATCTTAACAAATCATCTAATATTTAACAAATTTACAGAAAATTGATTTATCATTCGAAAGAAGCACACTGAGCAAAAGTTAAAACAATACATTATTCCAGCAGATTAAAAACAAAAGATAATGGGTATGTGTTTTGCATTTTCATCAAGATGGATCTGCGAAAAGATAATTAATGATAAAGAATCATTTTGTCTTGCAGTCCTTAATTGCAAGTCTAATTCTTGCAACGAAACTATCTTGAACGCCTCATTTGACAAATGTCAAATGACAAATGTCAAATGACCCCAAAGCTGACACAGACAAAAAGATAAGCAGCTATGTTTGTTCTGAAACCTGAATTCATACCTCCAGTGCAGGATAAAATAGCATCCATTTCAAAGTTTATGATTCCCAAAATAACAGATCAAAGAGAAATGATATATTCTTTCTGATGTCTCATGAAAGGCACTCTGTGAATACTGTGAGCAAATTAAACATTAGACATTAAAATTTTCATGGATATACTTTGACCACGTAATAGGACCTCTACAATGCATGCCAGCTAAGCACACCTTTACCTATGGTTCTTTACTTTAGGAATTTGATGAAAGTAAGGCATTTGCTAACAAGACCTTATGAAATCAGGTCTGGTGAGAGTTGCATTCCATTGACTTGTTAAGCTCCCTAAACAGATTGCCAAACAGATGACATTAAACCCAAACTGAAATTATCCTGGTGTCTAACCTCATGCTGACTATGAACAATCCTAAACTAACCATATACAAGTAACCTTCCAATTCTGTTAATCTCCTGGAATTTTCAGGTGTGTTGGCAAACGATTGTGAAACACCTCAACCACACATCTGGCTCGTGTGATCCCTGTGTTCTCTCAACTTGTATTTCTTTGGCTGCCATGCCATTTCCTCTTTCTCCCTTTTTTCCTGCTTTGGGTGAGGAATGTGTGGTAAATTAGAGATCCACAAAATCTGTGCTGGAAACTCAGAGCCTTCCTATTTTGTCATTCCCTGGAATAAAGCAGAGGAGATCTATTTATCAATCTCTGAGGCATCTTCTTCAGCTTCACAGAGCTCTGTCATATATTGATATATTTGTTTGCTGTTGTGCAGAAATGTCAGGCATGCTCTGTGATCCCTCTTTACTGATTAATATAAAACACTGTACAGACCCCCAAAATAACTCAAATAACTCAACCTCATGAGATCCAGAAAACTGTCCATACATGCTGATTAATTGCAGAGTGGTTGTGTTATTTGATGATGAATACTGCGACCTACAGTTATTTAGCTGCAGGACCTCATGGAGAGCACTGTCACCTCCATCCTGCCTGCAGCCCCAGCCTCTCCTCCATTAGGAAGCCAGGCATGGAGCTGGGGTGAGGGGACATGTACCCAGTATTTAACTCCCAAGCATGGAGTTAGAACACAGTGAGTGTGATAGGATGCAGACAGCGTTCCAGGATTTGTGCCGGGTCCCAGAACAACAATCGTGCGACAGAATGTGCAGCTGAACAGGTGCCACTACAGCCATCAGCTGTCAAAAATCAAGTTATGCAATTTAGCCAAGTCCATCTATCAATACTTATGAACCCATTAACCACTGGATTGCATCCTACTTTTTCTGCTGCAGAAACAACTAACCGGTTATCCCAGCTGAACTAATCTCTGTGCTTTTAGGATTCAAGAATATTCAAAGAGTATCAGATGAGCCTGAGTCCTATGAGACACTTCACAGAGCTCCTGTGGTAGTAAAAAGAGTAATTGTTGCTTGCCACATCTATTGCACTGGTCACTGTGTACCTGGGCTTTACAGTAATGCTGCCCAGCCAACAGCTGTGTGAGCAATGGACACCATGAGACAAATTTATACTGTTAAGTGCTATGGAGCAGGAACCATGTTTCAGTATTTTTTTTCCCCATAAAATGGTATCCTGCTCCTTTACTGGAGCTCTGTTGGGAGCATTGTAATGCAGTAATAATCATAGTAAAAATGTGCAATAAAAGCATGGCAGTCAAGACGGAATATACTGTTACTAAATAAATGACTATATGTTTATATTTCTGCAGCAATCTAAATTACAATTAAGATTCAGCCACAGTTTTTAATGCATAGAAAAATACAATCTCCCCAAAGGTAAAAATCTGAAGACTTAGGCCACAAGTATTAAAAAAATGAGAATATAACATTTAAACAGAAGGACAGTAAGAGTATTTGTAATAGAATATGTAGTTAGATTTCTTATTTTTACATTACAGTAGTAGCACCTAATCTGTTTTCACAATGAGCAATCTACCAAAAAAATGCTTTAAAAACACAGACACAGACACACACAAATGAAAGAATATACTGGAATAGGTTTATGCTCATTTTGATGAAGATGCTAATTTTATGGAAAGTTTGTTCTTCAAGGTCTAAAGGAAACTGAGAATTTTTAATCTCCAGTCATCATTTATTCAGTAAAACAAGGCATTAAATCACCCACGTTCCTAATCATGGGAGACCAAGGTTTCATTAAATCAAATATTTCTGTCAGACATAAAAATGAAGTAGATTTGAAAAGATTTGCAAAAAATATTTAAAACATTGATCTCTCTGCTCTTTTAATGTATATTTAAACAATTGCTTCATAGCTGCACAGCAGGTTTTGGGAGAAGAGTAAAGAATGAGGAAGTAGCAAATCACAGTTTGACATTGCTTTTTTACCTTTTGCCATGATCCCTTAGGCATTATTTTACTAAACTTAAATTTTTATTTTCCTTTAATGCAAATAATAGCTTACAATAGTTTAAGAGCAAAGTATACATGCTCTTATTGATACACAGGGATGTGTCACAGCAAAAATCTGAGAGGCTGCAAACAATCTCAGGGTATTTTTAAAATAAATCGAGCAGAACAAAACTCTACTCATCAATGATAAATCTGTGACACTGGGATTTACTCTAGTCACAAATCTTTATATAAAAAAATCCCATAAAGAATTTTGCAAGTAAATAAAATGAAGAACTCATTAGCCATGACACAAAGTTCTGAGAAAAAAAATCAAAGTTGCAGTGGAGACCCTTAGTAGCTAGAATTTTTCATCTCAGTGCAAGGGTCTGAATCCTTCCTTAACAGCAGTAAAACTCTGAAGCAACTGAATACATTCATACTTGGGATATTAGAATATTTATAAAATATAACCAGAAATAACAATTGTATTTATGACATAATATTCTAAAGAATATAAAAATACATAGAAAGAAATATATGCAAGCTAGCAAACATTCAATATCAAACATATTATTAAAACTATTAATCACACTGTCTTTGTGAAGGAGTAAAAACCTTCAGCTACATATTTCCTTAAGTGCTCCATGAACACGTGAGCACAGACCACAAATCATTTCTTACAAATTGGTGTCTTCTAAAGAACACATAGGAGGCATTCAACTTAGACAAAAAGACAGTGCAAAATGAGAAGATGACATTGGCATTTTAGGATTTGTTACAGGTGGCCACATGCTAAATGGAGGGGAAAGAGAAGACAGCATTTCAGGATGTCTTTTGAAAACACCCTAAGACATTTGGGCAGCAACACATTTCTGCTCTGCAAAACCATTTCAGTGAAGAAGACCAAAGCTGGTGAATGTATTTAGTATATAATTTCTGCACTGCACAAACTACACTGTGGTAAACACACAAATAGGCTTAAGTCACTAAGATTTTTGTATAAAAATACTAATACCTGCAAAATCATTATCTGCTGTCATGGTAGAAAATGTATGTTCTTTTAGTAGCCAAAATCTGAAGATTTTTGCCTGTGGTAGAAGTTTATGGAAGCTGTACTAAGAAACCACTCTTGCAAATGCAGTAGTGACGTTCACCTTAAATATGTCAATAGAAATTATTGTTCTTCAGTTCCTATCTGGAAAATGCATTGAATCTTAGACCTGCTCTGCTCTGTATTTTAGTGAAACACGAGATTAGTGAAAAAAAGTTATAGCAATGCAAAATCAATCCTGCTGGCCTCAATATTCACATAGGATTTTAGTGTTTTTTTTTTTTTCCTCTGAGAACTCAGATTAGAATTAATTGAGGACATAAAATGAAATAGTTATGGCAACTTACCTGACTATTTCTTGTGCCTAGTTCTTTTCACTCGTAAAAAAATTAGGCAATGAAGGCTGTAGTGCTGCTGTATTAACTTTCAACCTCTTCAATTGCCATGCTACACATATAATTTAAATGTGTAGAGAAATAAATTAATGCTGTAAAGCATGTAGCATAAGAAATAATCACCAAAAAAATCATCATTTTGCATCATTGCCACATTTAAAACTTAAGGGCAACAATAACTTTCTGCAGAGGTAACATTTAATTAGATGGCTAAGGTTAAAGACAGATTAAAAAGCAATTACATATAGCATTTAAAATTACATTTCAAATCAAGATATTTTTAATTATGTGCAACTTTGCAGAAAAGATATATTTTGCTACATCTACATAGACATTTAAATTAAAGTTCAGACCACAAAGAATATCTCTTCACAGTCAGACCTCTGCAAATCTATCGCTTATAAAGAAATTAAAAAAAAAAATTAACATGTAGGAGAGAGTTCAGAAAGTAGTAGCTTGCAGTTGCACCATTCTGAGAAAATATGGTGAAAGGAGGTACTATAGAGGAAGGGTATTTCAGATTCTTTGCAAGAAAATGTATGCCTCAAGTCACCAGAAACAGATATAAGTCATCTGCCCGGCCTTCAGAAAAAAATAAGGTCCCTGAATTCCACCCAATTTCATCCAAAGTTTTGATATCCATAATTGCTGAATTCTGGATTGATGAAATTTTGTGTAAATTATATGTTCAAGAAATGCACATCTATTTTTCCTAGTGAACTATTCCTTTTACAACACCTTCGCTCCAAAAATCACTTTGTATTGTATTTACACAGAAAGCCTAAGGCCATCAAGAAATCCCTGTAAAAAATGCTTTAACCTAACTGGAAATGAAAAATCTAGGCATAGAAATATGTTTTCATATGCAACCATGGGTAAAAAGGAAATGCCACATTAGCTAAGACTTCACTTTGAAATACATATATATATTAACTCCTACAGAATATTTCATTAGCAGTAATGGTACCATAGTCATGTCTGCAGCATCCCTCATGGTCAGAGCCAAAACTGTCCTCAGCTGTTACCATTTTACTGCATTTTTTACTCTGTTATTGATTTGCCCTGTACAGCAGGTTTGGCAATTAACATGGTATTTGGAAGTTCTTTCCTGAATAAGTGGATACATTTTTTGCTGTCTCTGGTATGGAACATAAAGAATCGGAAATTTCAAACCATCGTCTCTTTTCAGTGATGTAAATAATTTATGAATGCTTTCATAAATGCTATAAAATTAGCATTAGGGTACCCTAATGAATAAACTGACCCACTGTCAGGAAGAAACCCACTGCCTAAACAGGAGAATGTATGCAGTTATATGAAGCACTGAGCTATGATCCAAAACTCCTGCAAGATCTCTGAGCTCCAGGAGTTAAATTTAGCCTCAAAGTGAAATAAACTTTTGCAGAAGCAATTGTAATAATGAGGCCTTAAAATGAAGCCTGAGTGTTTTAAAATATAATCTATGTGTCAGTTGACAGAGGCAATATAATGTTACTTGGTATTTGGAAATAGCATTGGCAATTGGAACAAATGCTGAGGAAAAGCATATGGTAGTACAGTGATATAAACAGTCAAACCAGTAGTTTCCTTAACTTAATATTCTGCAGTCCCAATGTTTTCTGGGTTCCTAAAGAGTATCTTTGAGGTAAGTAAAGCTATATTTTTCATGCCACAGTTTCTACTAATGAGGAAAGACGGAAAAGCCAGCATATTAACTGGAAACAAAAGAGAGTTTTGGAATGCCACTTATCATATGATTCTTATTAACACAGAGGGATTTTGAAAGGGATGGATAATTGTTTCAAATGAACAGGAGAAAATGTATGTGCAAATAAGGCACAGCCATTAAAAAAAAAAAAAAAAATCCAGTATTGCATTAACTATCTATAAAGCTTGATTTTACAAAAAAGCCTTGAAAAAAGATTTAAAGGTTGTTTGGTCTGGTTTTTTTTTTTAACTATTTGTTGAAGACTCTGGGAAACAGGGAGATCTGTTAATGGAAATTGCAACAGTTGTCATTTAACTCTGCACATTGCTGCAAAAATGGATTTAAAAGTGTCACTATGGGTCATGGTCTACAGTCTATGTACCCTTGAGCTGTGGAAGCTGCTAGCACTTGGGTTGCTGGGAATATATGGCACTAATCAATAACCTTGGTGTGTTGCTTGCATGTGTGTAGTTTAGCATACTTTTAACAAAGATTCACATTTGTAATGGTAATAGGAGTATTTCTAAAGCTGTAGAACAAAAGTAGTTATCTTGTCAGTATTTTCAACATAGAAGATAATTCCCATTAGCATCATGAATGACAAAACTGTGAAGATAAATTCACTTCTCCTGCCAATGAGACTCATTCTTCTCAAATTAGCGTGTAAAAAGGAAGCTAGTTAGCAGATCGTTGTTCAACTTCGCAAATATTCATAAACTCACTGAAAAACATCACATTTCCCTTGAAAAATACTCACAGAAGAACACTATTATACCACTGAGCTTTGTTATTGGACGTCCCACTTGCAGCTTGTCTAATTGCTAACTGCAAACTATAAACCTCAGCAACAAAACTATTTGTAGAGACCATAGGTTATATGGAAGAAGATGAGAACCAGCATAATTTTATAAGCACCTATGGGCTAAGCAAAATGTTTTACAGCAATTTTAATTTAACAGTATCTTCTATTCAACTTGTCTACAACAGACATAATGAACAGGACATCTCCTAGTCATGAACTAGTAATGCCTTTGAGCGTAAGCAGAAATGAAAAAAAAATGCAGGATAAACATGGAATTTTATTACTGCAGTTATCTTGCCCCTGTCTGCACAAAAACTCACTAACAGCAATCCAGGTTGTGCTGTGTACAATGGCCCCCTCCACAATTACTAATTAGCTGCAGCAAAATAAAATATATAGTCAAATAACCTCTTGCCCTAGGAGAACATATATTTAAAGAATTTTTAATCCACCCATTAATAAAATATAAGCTTTAATAAAATATAAGCTCATAAGATGAAAACCCTTCTCTATTACCCTTGTGTAACTACATGTGAACATTAGCTACACAAGCTAAGTTCCCCCAACAGGTCCAAATGTCCACCCCAATCACTCTGGAGTTCAGAGTTCAAGATGTGTTACTATTGCCTAGCCAATATTAAGTGCTTTGCAAGACGCTGTTAGCAACTAAAGCTGAAATCAGCTTTGCCAGTTAGCAATGATTTCACTCCCTTTGTTATGTATGTAATATGCCACAAAGACTGTTAAATGAGAGCTTAGTTACCATCTAATGATGGAAAACTACAGTTGTTCTCTCCCAGTTTTGGGGTTTTTTAAATATAAGAATATTTCCAGTAAGTACTCAGGAGTGTGTGCAGTTTCTCACTGTTGCTGTGTCAGAGCCACAGCCACAAGCTTTCAAGAAGAGGGAATATCTTAACATATATATTTCTGCTACTTTTTATCTGATACTTGTCATATGCCTAAACAGATTTTGTTAAATCAGGGAACCTATTTACTGTCATCATTTTATGTTTAGATAGAGTCCTGAACATAGTACACTCTTAGATCAAGTATGAGAAAATGGATATGAAACAAAATACTAATTATCCTGGGAGAACAGACACTAAGGCAGGACTACAGAAATTACTGAAAACCATATATTCAATTCCCCTAGAAATTTATCCCACTTATTTTCATATATAGTACAATCAATTTTTAAAGTGTTTTATTGCTGTTGTATTCACTGTGGAATTTAGCATAAAACTGGACTTAAATACTGCAGTGCTCTGATTAATTTTGTATTACTCAAATAACTAATTGTGTGAAAATTATCTGAACTCTTGTACAAATGCATAAGTGTTTGAAAATAATCTGCTTTTTCTCTTCCACATCTCTTCCCATTTCACTCTTTCTTCATTATTATTTAATTGAATTTCAGCTTTAACAGTCTCTCAAAGGAAACTGGAATAACAATATTCAGATTGTGGTAATGGTCATGTTAGGCTTGATTGATTCCGTGATCTTCTAAATGTCTTCAGTGTCACATAGACACAAACATTGTTCAACATTCCTAAGGATTTGGGGCAAGAAAAGCTATGGAAGTCCTATTTCAATTTAATTTCCTTGTGCATGCTTTTATTCCTTACTGTCAAAGAAGTTTCACTAAATTTTTACAATTCCAAATAGCAAGGCAATTCTCTAAAGACCCAGCCCTATGCCCAGTCAAGTGAACTTGGATTTAATTGGATGATGAGCAGGAGGGATTGGAGGAGTGGAATGCATCTCAGTTGGCTTGACTGACCAAAAGGACCACTTGTTATTTAATAAACGCTAGTGCAATAACAGAATACACAACACAGTGTAACAATAGTATTTGAACACAACTTTTCTGGATCCTTCTGAAAGTAGAATTTTATTTTTTAACAGATAAAGTACAGTTACTTCAGAGAGCAAAGGGATAAATCAAAATATCCTATTAATAGGTTTATAGTTTATCATACTTATAAAAAAGAAGTACTAAAATCGTTATTGGAGATCCTACTATTAAGAAGTAACTTTAAGAAAGTACCTTCACACATTTAAATTAGTTAAGAATAATTTAGGAATCTCTATCACACATTATTCTGAATTATGGGTTTTCCACTTTTCAAGAATTGTTTGGTAGCGTTTGAGGTTGTGGCTTCTTACAGTTTTTGTCTTAACCCTGAATAAAATGACACCAGAAAATGGCCATAACCCAAAATAGTTTTAATCCAACTTGCTTATCTGGTTTATTTTTAACAATGTTAAAAGCACATGTCAGGTGGGTTGAGAACACAAGGGGAATGGTAAAGTCACCAGCAGACTCCATTTTTTATATTTTTTGGCCTCAAAATTACCTCTCTAGGGTGCAAACTTTCTTTCTATATGTGTGTCGTGTACAGCTGTTCAATACAAACATGTTTTGCTGCTTACCCTTTCAAACAAAAGAGAACAGTCTGCAAACAGGAAAAAAATCTCTCTTGTCCAAGTTCACAATAGTTACATGGCAGCACAGAACACCATGATACACTGCAGTTAAAAGGGAAGAGACAAACCTGCATTTCACAGTCACCCATAATCCTTCCTTCATCAATGTTAACATTAATATATTGAGTATATATACATGTGTGTGTGTTTTACTTAATTTTTTAGTAAAATGGAAATTCAGGTTATTGAATTGTTTATAGTATCTGACATATTTGTTGGTTCACTCCTTTTTCAAGTCCAATAAGAAATCTGGGAATCTGTCACTAGCTCTTGGATTTTGGCTTGCTCACAAGGGAAGAGAAGGAGGGAATAAATTAGTAAACAGAAGGTTGTATTAATCTCACAACCACCTTAAACAAGCCTCACTGAGAATGTAATTTTTCTTTAGTTTTGTTTCATTCTGGTTTTGTTTGTTTGTTAATTTTGTTTGTTTTTTTTTTCTAACAGTTTTGAAGAAAGTGACAGGGAACACATGGGACAGAGTATTAGAGAAATTTAATCTCAAAAGGGGAGAAAGTGTTTCATGTTACCTCCTGGTTAGCAGCAGCTAGTTCTTCTTCCAGTGCAGAGACTCTTTCTAAAGAAACCCTCAGTCGTTCCCTTACCTAGAAGAAAAATCAAAATATGTGCAGTAACGTAATTTCTATTAGTCTTTAAAGATTATATAATCTGCCATATGCTCTACTGTATGCCCTGCCACTCCATTTGCAGGCATGTGTGTTGCACCCTTTCATGAGACATACTGTGTAGTAAACATTTAAACCTAACTATAGGAAAACTTAACCCATTAAAATTGGTGCCAAACTTTAAATGCCACACTGCTATTCCACAGCCTGCCCATAATTTTATGGAATACACTGCAAATGAAAATATTTGAAGACCACATTAGGCATAAAAATAAAACTTTCACAAACATCTTTTACAAAGGATAAAGAAAAAAACATTTTCAGATGTTTTAAGTTCACTCCATGGAAGATAACTAATCTGTTTATAGTAACTGAATGCAATAAATTCATTGAAAAATAACTTGTAGCATTGCCTTCAGGCCCACATACTAGAGATCTTTTATATCATCATGCATTTGTTTCAGTTTTGCAAAAAGCCATAAACAATGTATACTCTCATAAGCAGAAAATTCCTCTGTGTTTGTGCCAGTTTCATAAATAACCTATTCTGTTCCAAGCATGATTATGATCTCAATTATTATTATTACCAGTATTTTAATTGTTGCTAATTATTGATTATTAATAGTTAATACTAAATTAATACTTAATGTGCCTGAAGACACAATCACAGCTGATTTGAGTGTTCTGGCTCATTGTCAGCTCGTGTAGCTCATGCAACCTAAGCCAGCAATGTAGCTGCAGTCTCCCAGTACAGCCAAAGGCAAATCAGACCTGAAGTGACCTCCAGTGCTGTGTGTGACTCTCTCCTGACTGTTAAGGGACCTTGTGACTATCCTAATCTACAGAACTTCATTAGGCACCTCACAACAAATGAGTTTATAACCTGGCTGATCAGTCAACACTCAAGGTATATTTCTTTACATGTTTCAGCTACACTGCAGCAATGCTGTTCCAGCCGCTGATGCACAGGTGTTTAAGGCTATTAGCAATGTTTGTAGGGTAAAGTAGCATACTATATTAAACCAAGAGTTGTAGCTGGAAAATAAAGCAAAACAAAATCAGTCTTTCATTTACAAAGAAACATGATGCATTTTCATTGTTTTCATGTCCTTGACAAATACAGGAGATCCCTAAAACAGTTGTATATGTCCTAACGCTTTCATATTTTTTCCAGTGATAGCTCTTAGTCTAATAAATATTACCTTTCTTTACAAACTTTATTTTCATTTACTACTGATAGAAATGAGATTTTGCAAACAGATTCACTATATCCCAAGAATGGATTAGACTTTAGTAAAGGAAAATGAATTAGCAAAACTATAACACAGCATGTTCACTTGACTTTAAAACTGACTAAATCTAAGATGAAATACATATTCAGGAAATGAACACTTAAAACTATTCACCCTAAGAAATGCAAATACAGTTTTTGTCCAGTACTTTGAGACTTTTGTTCCTCTTTACATAGTTTATTTAAAACCACTAGTGAGATGTGTAGACCTGTCTTCAAGAGGCCTGATTTCAACTTCTCTAACCACAATAGGAGCTGATACACAAAAACTTCTTAACAAAAATTTCAGATTAGATATTAAAAAAAGGAAAGGAAAAATTACAACCATGTTTCTGGCTTCAATCCCTTTGGCTGTAAGTGCTGCCTTGGGACAAGATGATTGAGAGAAAATTCACAAGCAGGCAGTTGTTAAAAGTCAAAATGAAATACAATGAGTTGGTAACTTTACTTGATTTTTTTTCTGAAACCTCCATGTATTCAAGCCAAAGTGTTTTATAAAGGAGAATGTACTTTAAAAAATACATTATAATATGTCTAACGCTGCCATTCACTTTGAATGGTGCTAGAATTACTGAGGATGTCACAGCTCTACAAGGAGCTAAAATCAGAAGAATTATCCTTAAACTTTACACACTGTGGCACTGTAGAACAGAATCATAGTGAGTTTTACACAGCCATTTTAGAGCTTGTTAACAACACCCTCTAAACAACAGACAACTCTGGAGACACAAATTTTTACATGGCACTTCAGCAAACTAGGTAGAGAATTAATGTTTCTATTCTGACTATCGAGCTATTATATTCAAATGCATTTCTTTTCATTCTTGGTCTATTGTCAGTGACAACTCTGAACATTACCAGTGTAAGACAGAGCAACTGGAAGAGAAATTTAGAAGTTGTTTCCTTTGTCCTGCCTTGCATTACCTTACCTTCCTCCCACGTACATACTTAATACACTGCCTTTTTTATAATGACCTAACCAAAATTGCAGTCTTATGGCTCTTATTTGTTCTCTGAATCTAACAGTTGTTAAAGGAACTGAAAACAACTCTGCCTTGGAACAGAAAATATCTTTTTCCCTTTCATCTGACCAGTGAACAACAAATTCAGATTCACATTTGCCATAGTGTCATTGGAAAGGCTGCAACTAATTCTTCATTTTCAAACATAAATAACAGCTGTTAAAGTTGAGGGAAATCTTTGATTCTATTAGTAAAAAAATTAAGACTTACATCAGCACTCTGATCTGAAGAAGAAATCTGCTCTTGTTTACAACCCAGCAGCTCTAACTTTATTTCTCATTTTACATTTCTTAGTCATACCCAAATGTATTGCAAAGGATTTTTTATTGGATTCCCTCTTCAAATTTATGTTTACAGCAAAAAAATCCCAAACAGAACCATCCTCATTTCTGAGAGATGCAGGAAAGGTTGTTGTTCTGCGTCACTACCTTGTTAAAGAAAAAGGAACTGGAACAAATGCAAACTATTTTTATCTGACAATTTTTGTTTGGGGTTTTTTTCACATGATGAATGCCAATTAGTGATTGGCATATTATACTGTTTTCTAGTTTCTGGAAGTGACAGTAAGTGAGTAACTATAGTTAATAAGAATTATCTTAGTGAGATAAGTGTATCATTTCAGAAGTTATTCTGCTTCTGCTCAAATTTCATATGATTCTTCAATGTATTTCTATTTTCTTGGGCACATGATAGAGCTTTACTAAAAAAGGTTTCACAAAGTAAGACTAATCAGATGTCAACTGATCTAAAAGAAATTCTATCATAAACATTTTTAAAGGACAAATAAAGGAGAACAGAAGGCTCTAGGGAGGACTTACAGCATCTTCCAGTTTCTGAGGGGGCACACAAGAGAGCTGGAGAGGGACTTTTTACAAGGGCAGGTAGTGACAGGACAAGGTGGAAGGGATTTAAACTGAAAGAGGACAGATTTAAATTAGATATTAGGAAGACATTTTTTACTGTGGTGAGACACTGGAACAGGTTGCCCAGAGAAGCTGTGGATGCCTCATTCCTGGAAGTGTTCAAGGCAAGTTTGGATGGGGCCTAGAGCAACATGGTCCAGTGAATGGTGTCCCTAACACAGCAGGGGGTTCAAACAAGGTGATTTTTAATGAATTCTTTTAACCAAAACCATTTTGTGATTTTATGATCTTAGTCTCACAGACACAACAGAAAAGAGTTGCTCTCTCCATGTTAGAGGGTGTATCCAACACATGCCCAGATGACTGGGTATTCTTCTGGCTTGTAAATGCAACCACATTATCTTTAAATGTAACATAGTCAATGTCATGTTAGCACTGCTGTCAGTGCAAAATATCACCCATCTTTCTCTGTCTCCTAGCAACTGCTTCCCACTTTTTTGCTTGCTGTCAAATTCTTTCTTCATTCTCTTCAGATCTGCTGCCCATAAAGATCTTTAAAAAAAACCACTTGCACACTAGAATTGAATCACTTTTTTTTCCATGAACAGTCTATTGAATAAAAGCTCTCCTAGTTACCTGCTAATGAATAAAAAGCTAAAAAGATAAAAAGACAATGCTGACACAAATAGGCTAATTTTGTTTGGAAGAATATTAAGTATACTTTTCTGCCATTAATTACTCTCGAGAGAACAGTGGGTTTTTTATTCTTAGCTAAGACGGTAACATCTGGTAGCTGCTTTCTACTGTGAAGATCAACTGGACACTTTTCTTACAACACTGACCAAAAAACTGGGTTTGGAGACATTGCTTCTTTCTTCTTTCCAAACACACATATTAAAAGTTGAACCCAAAGTTTAAAGCAAAATAGGAAAAAATGTCTGCAGAACAACAAACATGTTCTGATAGATATTAGGAGTCAAACAGAACTGCAGAATGGCACAAGTAATACAATAGTTTTTCTACCTTTTGTTCTTCCTGAATTGCATATAAGCACTATGTATTTCCTGATCTACTCAATGTCTGTTCTAACCACAAAGTTAACATGAGATTTTAGTTTTCATTCAGCTCTAATGATTTCTAGGAAATTCTGTCTTCGCTTGCTCTTTTATAACCAATTCCATGTATATTCATATATAATATCACAAAATATTTTGTAGTGCTGTCTTACATTAGTTCCACAACTTTTCATTGCATGAAAAAAAAAACCACAACAAAGGTATGAGCTACTTAGCAGCAGTAAGAGAAGTGTTAGAGACCTGTAGCATTAAGGACAGGGTGAATAACCGAAGGGAGGTTTCCACTCCATGAATACTGCTGCGAATTTCACCTGACTTCTAGTGTTTAAAACTTCACATTTTTTTAACAATGCTCATTGTCTGTGAGCTATAACCTAAGCTTACACTTAGGTAAAACAGTCACTGAATTTAACTTCTCCCATGACGAAAATTTAAAATTGCTAGCAGAACTGCCCATGTGCTTTGGCTTTGTATTTCTAAAAATGTTAGCATAATTAGATAGACAATTAAAAAAAAATATGTATAGCTTCTGTCAAATTAAATTTCTGAATAATAATAATAATAATAATAATAATAATAATAATAGTAGTAGTAGTAGTAGTAACAGTTAGTGTGGTATAAATTTCATTTGCTGTGACACAACTTACCCAAGGAGACGCAATGAGATTTTTCAGAGGGACACATATAATGGTAAACATTTCTAAACTAGATTAACTCTGTCATTATCCCCATGTCCTAAAGCAAAAATTCTCAGAAAATACATTAAAACTGCAAAAAGTCTGTGAAGGCTTTTGTTTGGCACTACGAAGATCTCATACAGATAATGGGGTAAGAATAAACTCTTACCACTTCCTACTTACTAGAATGTACCTACTGAGTTCAGCCAAACAGGACTGGCTCTCTCATATGGGAAGCTCATGACAAGCTTTCATTCTCCAGGGTTGTGGCATGTGAATAACGAGAAGAATCCTGAATGATCTGTCAGACTGAAAAAACTGCAATGACAGCCATGTTTTCTCAGAATAATGGAATCACAGCTGTGATCTCTCTGTGGTGATCTATCTTTTGGACAAAAGGTAAAGGCAAAGCCCAGACTTCATGTAATAGAGAGAAAGTCAATAGACTTTGAAATAAGCTAAGGTATCACTCCTGATTCTTCTTATAATTAAGCAGGCCTGCCTAGCAATTGATATATTTTATTTTTCACATCCCAATCTGTTAGTAGGTTTCATTGCATTTTCTAATAGTAATGAGGATGGTTTTGTAGTTCTTGTACCGTGCACGTAGCAATCCTTTCATGATCAATCAAGTTTTGTGGCAGAGCTTGTTACAACACATCAAGATGTTTTAGTGTAGGAAGTGAAAATGTGAAAGAAAATTTGCATTTAGGAAGAATTTTAAGATTTTCTTCAAATTTTTGTAAGTTTAAAGGGCAAAAATTCTCATGAAAATATTTTGTTATGCTTTTCCAAGAACGTAACAACTACATGAATAGTTTCAGTGTCAACATTTTTTGTGAAGAAAAATTTAAAGAAAAATTTGCATTATTCATTTGCAAAGGATCACGATACATTTCCAGTGCACTTCTGACAATTTTGATTAGTCTTTATCCATTAACCTACTTCAGCTTTGTGTGCATGCTCTGATGGGGCACTGTTTATTTTGCTGTGACATCAGTGTATCATAAATAATGTATTTTTGCCTCAGTTTTACTGTGAGATTCTGCCTGCAGGCCTCCCCTGAGCACAGCAGCAGAGTCTGTGTGAGTGAAGCATTACCCACAATACAGGAAGACAAGACAAACATGAGCCAAAGGCAGTAGGTTGACTCCATCCATGGCTGCCAAGAGACTGGCATCCAGTCTGGCAAGCCACCACGGCCTTGTCAAAACCAAATGCTAACTGGCCAACCTTACTGCCTTGTGTGATGAGAGGACTGACTCCATGGATGAGAGGAGAACAGTGAATGCTTTTTGTCTTTACTGAGGTTTTCTGTAAGATCTTCCATTTATCCCTAGAGAAACTGGTGATACGTGAATTGGTGAAATAGATTCCATGGTGCATCACAAATGGACTGGACTGCAAGGTTCAGAGGTTTGTGATCAGTGACACAAAGTCTGTGTGGCATCCCACTGCCACAAAATGCCTAACTCTAGGGAATGAGACAGGCTTTGGGAAGAGAAGGCAGTTTTGCAGAAAAGATCTAATGGTGGAAAAGGCCAGTTTGGCCAGTGGGCTGGGGGAAATGGTTATTTCCCTCCAGACTTCTGAAGCTGAATTTGGTTTTGGGCTTCCTGGTAGAAGAAAGATATTGGCAGATTTCAATGAAAGCCCACCAAGTTGGCCATGGGCTGGAGCACACAGCATATGAGACAGGGTGAGAGAGCTGGGTCTGGTCAAAGTGAAGAAGGAAAAGTTTGTGAGAGATCTAATTGCTGTCTACAACCAGCTAAGCAGAAGATGTGGAGGAAATAAAGCCAGATTCTTCTTGCAGATACAGGAATGGAAGAACTTGTAGGACAAGAGGGAACCAGTGCAACACTCAACAACAGAAACGCCAGATATGTATTTTGGGAAAAAATTACAATGAGGGTGGTGAAACACCAGAATATGTTTTCTGCCTAGAAATATTCAGAAGTTATTGGACAGGACCCTAAGCAACCTGAAACAGTTGGCCCTGCTTTGAGCAGGAGGTTAGGCCAGATGTCTCTGAGGAGCTCCAACCCACACTGTTCTATTAGTCCCTGAAAACCTTCAATGCATTTTTATAGGTGGATTGATATCTTATTTCTGAAGGGTCTGAAACAAATCTAACTTATATAATTTTTCTGTCACCATGCAGAATATATGACTCACATGCCATAAAAAAAATTTTAGCACATTTGGGTGCATGCAGTCTTTTTTACTTTCATTATTTTTAAATAAAAATCACCATAATGCTGACAATTTGTGAAAGCATTATATTATCAAGTATCTGGGCAATATATGCAATGTCTTTGATCCAATCCTTCCAAATACACTGTAACAAAACCAGGTATTTTTATATAGGATTTGTACTTGAAAATAATGTGTGCTGTATAATAACTTATAACAAATTATTTAAAAATAATTTATTAAACTATTTACTGGACTTATCTCAGAATTGTTTACAGTAAAAATATGATTTATTGCATCAAAATAAAAAAGGTTCCACACATACATAAACAGCATGTCAGAAAAGGTAATTTTTACCAACCAATTTTAAAAATTGCTTTATAATGGAACATATAATCTGTTAATGTGATTGCAGATGGTTGACTTTTCTACCCTTCTAATTGTCATTACCACCGGAACAGGAGTCAATTAGATACATGTCTACCTGTGTCATTCCAAAATTTTTTAATGTGCTGAATACTGATTTTAACCTGTTACATTTAAAATAATAGAAGAATAGAATTTTCAACAATGTAAGTCAAATTTTTCAATAATGCAAGTCAAAATATTACATGTAGCTTCAATCTAATTCTGTGCAATAGTTTTCAAAATGGGATGTAAAATAAACTGCATAGTACCAAAACACTAAAACATTCACAACAGAAAATGTGTAAGAGGTATACAACTGCTGTGTAATCAAAATCTATTTCAAGTTTAGTTCTTACTGTTTCCATACTTATCCAACACAATGTCAAAAGTATAAAAGCTGGAGAGCTCCCTACCCTAGTTTTATCAATATTTAAAGTGCTGGATAAAAGATCAAAGCTCAGAGCATAAACCCCATCAATCCTCAAAAGATCTTTTTAATTGTGGAGGATTTTTTAAATCTTAATGACATCCAAAAGCTTATTACAGTGGCTGGAAGTCATTATATTTCCTTTTCTAGATTTTCCTTAAAGATGTTTTCGTGATATCTGAGTAGAACATATAACCCAGAAGATATACCTAAACACATAAGAAGTTTTGATTTGGTCAAAGTTCCTTTGAACCTGATAGTTAACCGAGTATGACTCATAACCCACAGTGTCTCATCTTTTCATTACCAATGATATATATATTGCTATATATCTACAGCTACCTTAGTTCATTAAGTCAAGTCAACTTTCTGAGTATATTTCTGAAAGTTAAATTTGTTACTGTGAGACCATTAAACTGGTTCTGTACAGTACAGCTCATCTGTGCAGTCAATGGTTTCAGATGCTGTGCTGCACAATGCCGTCCCTGCTCACCCAGCCATCTCAAACAGAGAAGCAGCTCAGCAGCAGCAAGGAGCAAATCAGCCAAAACAGAGCCCATAAGGAATGAGGTTCTTTGCTCCTGAGTCCTGTTCCTCACGTGCTCCCTGCCTGTGTAGTTTTGAGGCACTTACTAATTCAGATACATCACCTTCCAAGCATAGTGTTTCTAGATTTGAACTAGATTCCTGAATTCATGTACACAATACTCAAGGCAATAATTCATAATTGTACCAGGTTTCATTCACTTTGAATATAGTCTTTCCAGCACAGGATACATGAGGAATGCACTGGAAAGATCCTCTTCATTACCATTCCTTGATGCAGTTATCAGTGCTTTTTACCTTGATTTGCAGGCCCTTCACCACGTCTGATAATGAAGAATGTACTACTTACTTTAGGTTGTAAAGGGAACACTGTCCTTATGTAGCCATGGCTAAAAAGATCTCTGAAATTTAGGTTTTCCTCCTAAAAATATCTAAGAGCCAAGTTCCCTTATGTAGTTAGGAACATCTCATTCTGCCCCTCTGTGTGTTTTTAAAATTTGAGATATACCTACATTTTCATGGCCATAACTTAAAAGCACATTTAACACCCAATAAATTCCACAGAGTCATCTTTATTTAGTGCTAAATAGGAGAAGCATGTCTGGTAGGGGTGATATTTGCTTATTTTGAAAAGTCATTTCTATTGTCTACAAGAGATAGCTGAAGTGACTTGAGTGCATTACAGCTATTGGCCATACATTCTTACCATCCTTATTTCTCTGGACACCTGTAAACACTCAAAGTACAGGATTTATTCCAAGCAGCAAACAAACAATACTGTTGCTCTGCTGCATCATAAAGCACAATTAGACAAGTCAAAGAGTGTATTTAGTAAGCTTTTTTTTCCATACTGTACCTTTTCATCCAAAGCCTTGTGGTGCTCAAACAGAGATTTCAGAGCTTTGAGGACCTCAACTTCACTGGAAACTCCTGAGGGAGATTGTGCTTGCCTTTTCACCACTGTCATCCTCAGGGACCTTTCGTGTCTCGAGACAAGGCACTCCAAATGCTCCAGTAACAGCTATTGGATTTGAAATAAAAAGTTATTAATTTCTGCGCCCCTAAATGCCACAGAAATTCTAACTATGAAGTGCATGATACCAAACAGCAATTTTCTTGGCAACCTCATTGTAGGAGAGATTTCTGGAATTATTAGCAACATTTCATGCTTCTAAACCAGATAGAATAAATAGAAAAATAGAAAATCTACTTGTGATTTCACTTAAAACTGTGCTATGAAAAGCAAGACCAACAAATCATTAAGCATAGGGTCACTATTTTACTGAATTAATTACATATTTACATATAATTTGTGATAGTAATTGATGAGTATTGACAGCCAAATAAGCAAAGACAGTCTAAAGAATCAAGCAAAAATATTAAATAAGTTTACAATTAATTCAGCCTAACTGTAATGTATTTTCAATTTATCTTGAAAGCAACTTAACAAAATATGTAGAAGTGGACAGTGTATTTTACTAGATTTTTAAGACTATTTATTAGAACTGCCACAGCTAATGGTTCTCATCACTAGCACATGCTTTAAAATATTCATTGTCTCTGTGGTATTAAAAACACAACAAAAACCAGAGGAGTCCATCAACATCTGTAAAATAGACCATAAATAACATAATGTAAAAACATATTATATTTAGTTTCCATTATACTCTGAGGTTAGAGGAAAAATTAAAATGTTATGTTGATGTTGTATAGAAAATTCCTCATTTGCCTATACTTTCATAGGGCTACCATTGCTGGTTTTAGTGCCTGAACATTAAAGAGACTTGGTTAGCTGTAAGGTTAAATCAGGGTAGCTAAATTCATGAATCAGAATGCATGTTAAATGTATTGTAATTACAACAAAAAATTATATCTAAGTCACTGAACTGGAAATCTGAAAGTTACATGGACAATTGTTTAATATTTCTCCTTTGATGTGATTCTTAATATAGCTACTATTAGTAAATATATATATTTATCTGTAATCCACAGTTACTCTCAGTTACATAATGGTTTTTATTCTTACATGAATTAATAGACATAGAAGAGCAAAAGGAGAGGGCAATTACATTAGAGATGTAGTATGTTGATACTAAGTCAGATTAAGAATGATTATGGTTTGGTGCCATCTTTGCTTCAAACAGGGTTTTCATGTCTGGATTTGCACCTGGTTATTATGCTGCAATAACAATATTCTTCACAAAAAACAATGAATGAATATGTGAACAATGTTAATACAATGAGAGTTATAATTTATGACTCCCAGTAGTTCAAGAAAGGAGGGTCTCCCTATCATTTCTGAATCCAAGTTGTGGCCTGTATTTATCAAAAGCAAATGAACAAGAAATTCACAAGCTTTCTCATCCCTGAAGAGCTAACAGCAGATATAGGTGGATTTTTAATTATTTGAGGCAGTCCAAAGTAGTATACAAATTTGAAGAGACCTCTTAATGATAGAGCCATCAAGAATTCAGTATGGGACTGTGGGAAGTTTGCAAATTAAATCAGATCAGAACATTTCCCAAATATTTACAGAGTATTTCTGTAAACAGTAGTACTTCAATAAACAATTAATTGCTATCATAAATCAAACTAAATTTCTGAATTTTGGTCTAAATTCTTGTATCATCATGGTTTTTCTAGGCCATCTAGTTTATCTGAGAGAGAGCTGGAGGAAAGTAAGTCAATAGCTGATTTCTAATTCTTCAACCTACTCTCTGCCCTGTCTCTTGAAAGAGTTTGTGAGGGTGCAACATTTCCTTCTCTGTGCAGCCTAACTCTGCCCCACTTCACAGCCCTGGAGTAGCCAGAATCTGACTCTGATCCACGCTGTGCACTTAGATTTCACAGTCATTCCCCACAGTCATTCCCTTTTAAATACTGATTCTATTAGAGCCTGGCTGGTCCTGATCAGTTCTCTCTATGCAGAAATTTTTCAGTGCATCATAGCTGTGCCTGGATGAGTCTAAATCCAGCCAAAAGGCTACAGATTTCTGAAGAATTGGGAAAAAAAGGAAAACATTGATCCACAGTTGATCAGTTGGCCATTCCTTCCATAGGTCTGTAGTTGTTTGATGCTCAAACTGACACACACTAAACCAATCCAGAGTAACCTTGGCAATCTTCTTTTCAGCCTAACTCTGAGCAAATTTATCGTATCTGGTGTCCTACTACCCTAAATGACTTATGTCCCAGACAAATGCTGTGATGATCAGGGACTTCTGCGTGCCTGCATGCAAGACTTAGTTGGAAAGGAAAACAGAGAAGTGATGGTGACATGGAAATCTTGACATGGAAAAATATTAATGACAGAAGGAATTACACATAATCTATAGCAGAGAGATAAATAAGGAACACACAAAACACCTCCTAACATACATCCAGAACCTCTTTTTGAACTGGTGCAGACAGACAATCCCAACAGGGAATGTGAAGTCAGCACCGACAGAAGACAAGAAACTTGCTAAGCAAAGGCAGAATGGAGATCAAAGGGAGTGATGAAGAGACAAAACAGGTTAAACAAGGTTTTCAAATATAAGAAGAGAGCAGAGTGGTGGGAACTGAGAATTTCTAATGGGATTATTGTGGAGGAGTTTGCTATTTGAGATGAACAGTACAGCACTCTAGCCTTTTGCAGAGGTACAGATAACATATTTAGGTTACGTTACTTCCATGTTAGAAACATGCATAATACATAATACTAAACCAGTGACAATCACCCATTTAACATACACAAAAGCTAAGTTTGTTTTTAACTGAGAACTACCATTTCAGAGGAGAAAAAGACATATTCCAATATCTGCATACATTTCATAGTTGTTACATAAATCAAGTGCAAAATGCTGTGTTGCCTATTTCACTGTATACAGATTGTCACAGCTGTGTCAAAAGACCCATGGAGAACTAAAACAGTGCTTGTGAACATTTCATGATTTTTCTTTCTGTTCTTATTTACTCAAGTATTTGCAGTCACTCATTCTTCTGGAAACTACCTCTGAACACTGGAATTTTCCTTACCATCAGCTCTAGGAATGCTCAAGAAGGCATGCTAACATAGGTTTCTTGTTTGTAAAAAATTCTTATTTTTGCTTTTCAACAAGAATAATCTCTATTTCTTCACAAATTCTGTGAGCACTGCTAACAGCAAAACCAGCTGAGCAGGGAATACTATTAACCAGGTCTCTTAGTGAAACATTACTCCCAGTTCTGCTGAAAGGGAAAAAACCTAAGGGGGAAGACATCTGACTGTGACTGAGAACCTGATAGCAAATCCTTGCCCCTTGCTCTGATGAAATGCTTGGACTCACAGAATAATAGAATTGTTTAAGATCATCAAGTCCAAACATTATCCCAGCACTACCAAGTCTTCCACTAAACAAAGTGCCCAAGTGCCACATCTACACATCTTTTAAATACCTCCAGGGATGGCAACCCTACCATTTCCCTGGGCAGTCTGTTTCAATGCTGTATCCAATCACCCAGATAATCTTCTTAGTGAAGACATTTTCCCTAATGCCCAGCCTAAACCTCCCCTGGTGTAACATGAGGCCATTTCCTCTTGTACTATCACTTGTTACCTGGGAGAAGACTTGTTACCTGACCTACAGCTGCAGAGAGTGATAAGGAATCCCCTGAGCCTCCTTTTTTTCCAGGCTAAACACCCCCAGTTCCCTCAGCTGCTCCTTGTAAGACTTGTGCTTCAGACCAGTTTTGTTGCCCTACTTTGGACATGTAACAATAGCTGCTGTTTTATTCAACTTTTCCCCAATTACAATTATATTATAAAAAGTGTAATAGATCTTCCATGCTTCCCTGGGAAGTGGAAATGTCAACAACACTGACAGAATAATGAAGTGTCTCAGGGCTACAGTGATGAAGGAAGGGAACATAAACATAAAAGATTGACATTGAAGATGATGGTGTGTCCAACCAATGTTTAACATCAGAAGGAAATCACAATAACTTGTGGGCATGCTGAGGACTTTCCTCCACATATGTAGTTCAAGAATTAATTTCCCTAATAGTTGTGAGAACATCACAAGATTTCATGTCGAAATAACGTTGTAACAATAATGGTAATTAATGTAAACTACAAAATAATTGTCAGAAATAGCTTTAGGGATTTCAGTAAGTTGCAACTAAACTCTCGCATTAATAGTGATTATGGGCTAGTGAGCATTTTCTGCTCCCTCACACTGTCAAGATGTCACAGTTGTCAAGCACTCAGAGGGACAGGCAGCTTGCAGAGAAAAGAAGATGAAGATCAACAGCAGCAGGTAGGACACAATCACCCACGCATCATCGCTATGCTTTTCCTACTGGAAAACATAAGCTTGACAATGAATTATGAAATAATCTGACAAGTGAGTTTTACGCTGGGCAAATTTTAGGATGCTCAAGATGCCATGCTGATAATTGTATCTTATGTAAATAGGACTGTTTCTGGAACTCTGGACTTCTTATAAGCATAAAAAAATGTATAAAAATAATAATTTAAGGACTGAAAAGTGCTCTAGTGCATATTTTTTGAATGAATGTAGCATCTTTAAAGTGTTTATTAGAACTAAGTGAACATGAAAGGAGAAAATTTTTAAAATATACCCAGCTTCCTGTATTTCTCAAATCACTTACAAAGCAATAATGGAAGTGCTTGATTTCTGTGGAACAGAAATGCATGGTTAGATTTAATGGTATAAACTACATTGGTGTAGATTGTCACCTACTCTGCTCTCCTAAACCATACCATCATAACTACATGGACACTGATTTACATATGGAAAAGGAAAGAAGTTAAAATACTTATTTTAAGGTCTGATGGGTCAATAAGTTGAAATTAGAGTGACTCAGTAGAGTTTGCTATTACAGGACCTGGATTTTAATCAATATAAAATAGTTTATCTTAACTTTCATTATTTTCAAAAAACTTGTTTGTAGAAAAAGTTCACAGCAGGATAATATATGGAGAAATTAAAGAATCAGCAGATGGTAATGGAGAGAAAAGGAGAGTCATAAATAATGAAATACAGGGAAAAAACATAAAAGAAAAGACTTTTACTGAAATGAGACAGCTTAAGGTATTCCTTAGAGGAATGAGGTAACCCTCTAAGAAGATAATTCTCTTATGAGGTTCAGCTTAGAATTTGTCACCAGCACAGGAAAAATTGAATTTTCTTTCAGTCTGCGTTTAGAATTCATATTGTTCAGTGAATCTCCAGCTCTGATGTGAGCAAAGAAGACAAGTAAAATAAGCAGACATGGGGTTGAAGACTACCTCTAAAATCAGTCACAAAATCAGTGATTTTCTTCAGCATTGTTCCACAGTGATGGAAACAACTTTTCACCTGTGGTCAGGTGGTGTGACCTCCAACAGCTACACTGGTAAATTAACAGTGAAAATCTTTCTCTGCAAAAATAAAGTTACAGTCCAACTACTGCAGTGTGTCCCATGTCTGTCCTTCCGTACAGAAACCAAAGTGCAAGCAACCTAAAACCTTAATGAAAGCACATGTATGTGAAACAAAGGTGTGAAAGAAAATGTTACAATCACATAATAATACAAAGTAATAGGAAGAAAAGGGGTTTTATAAGAATAATGAATAGAAATATAATAACTATTACACTACACAGATCACCTAAAACCACAGTTATATAAAAACATATAGTTATTGAATAACTATACATTACATTTACTATCTGTTGCTACACTACCTTCAGACAGAAGTTCTTTTTTTTGAAAGAAGAGACACATGAATCTACAAGATAGTTAATAATATAGAGGCAATGATATATACTGTTGCTTATATTATTGAATTAATGTTTTGCTATTTGCAGAACTTTAGGAGACAGACATACTTATTTTCATATGTACAGTGTTTTTAGACTGTAAGAACTCCTCATATTTAAAAAGGAAATAATGTACCTCATTAATTTTCAGCAGCTATGGAACTGATTTAATTAAAAGGACCTATGAGAAAATGAGCTAAAATAAGTAAAACTACCCTTTAAAATTTATTCTTAGACTTTCCCAATACAGTAGAAGGGAATTTGAATCATAAAATATACGGTTAAGTTCTGTAACTATATAGAACCTGATCTATAGGTATATTGAAACTGCAGTGCATAATTGTAGATGTTTCATAAACCATTCAATAAGGAATGGAGACAATAAAACATAAATAAAATTAGATATAACTCAGCCTTGTTCACTTTAATAAGTGCTTCATCTCCTAAGGCATGAAGCAAAAGAGAGTTAATGACACTTTGTTACTGCTGTTTCATTTATGAACACGGGTATAATTTTTTTGTTTCTAAACAGTTAGAACTAAAATTTCAGACCAATTTGAGTAAAAAATTAATACTTTATTCAAAAAGCACATGTACGTGTCTGGTCCTTTTTTGTTGTTGTAGGGAAAAATCCATCATCAGATTAATCCATAGCAGTACTGTAACATATTTTTTTCAGCTACCAAACCAACCCCCAAATTTCCTCATAATAATATTCTAATCTAGTAAGTTAATCCTGTGCATTTTTTCTACTTTTAAAGAATACAAACTGAGACAAAAAAAATACTTTTGATTTAAACAGCCAGTGTTATTTTATAATTTCCATTAAATAACATGCTAGATCACACTGACTTATCTTCCAGCTTCAGAAAAGATGCTATCTCTCTACATGATATAGGTGATCATTCTATCTAGACAATAGACAGAGAAATAACTGTAAGAGTTTCTATTAAGATATTTTTGTATATCTTTGTTTTCAAAGTCCCATACAATGGTCTTCCAGGGAAGCCTGTCTTCCTGTCAGCAACACCACACAATCAGGGCTCCCACACTTTCTACTTTGCCTCATGTATTGATAGATTATGTTGCCATCTTCGTTCTTAACATGAAAATATTAGTACTGTAACATGTCAGAAAAAGTTAATTATCATAGGCAGCAAAAATACACATTCAATAGCAAATGCCTAAGAATGCTGCTAGAAGGATTGACTAGAAACTTGATTAAATACTGGGGTAAGATTTAATTTCTGGTATTTTGGCTGAGATCTGAAGTGCATGTGTCCCAAAGAATGTAATTCCATCATGGTCTCTCTCTAATACATGTTACCATCAAGGTCTACTACTACAGCTTAGCACAGAGTGGGAAATCAGGATGTGAAATTAATTTTGTGTTTTGTTTGTTTATGTGATGAGCAAAAACTGTGTGAGGCTCTTGCCAGAAAATAAAGAAACACATAGGTGTGGGTCTAGAGTAAATAAAATACTGCCAGTTAGGCATAACTGAAAATGTAAAGGGGACCTGGAAAGCTAGTGTGTACTCAGGACCTGACAGAATTGCCACTTTCATTCCTTTCTCCTGATACTCAGTTTGAAGCAGGAGAAATCAATCAATATCTTTTTTGCTGTTACCCCAAGGAGATAAAAGGTTGGATTAAAAAATTCAGAATCTGCAATTTGGAACTGAGCACCTTCATATAAAGTGCTAATATAGGAAGTGCTGCTTGGGACAATGTGGTTGTCGTGAGTAGTTCCACTGTGTGTGGTTATGCATGAGTGTGTCCTGGGGGCTCAGGTGAGCCTCATTAATGTAGCCAAGCTAGGGCTGGCCTAGGTGTGAACATTAGAGGGATGGGCAAAAGATGCATTAGTTGGACTTATATATGAGAAAAGACATTTCATTTTCTCACTGTGAAAGTGTATCGGTGGTCCTCCAGATATTTTTATTTTATTAGAATCCTCGCTAAATTAACAGAAAAATTTTGGAGCAATTTTTTTCTTACAAAATATTAATGCTGTTTTGCATTAATAACACCATAAATCTCAGTTTGCAAAAGTGCCTCTTTATAGGTAATGTCTTCCCAATGAATGCTGCTGGAAATCTCATCACTAGCACATCATCGAGACTGTGTGTTGGAAACAATAGCTTTGCATCTAAAATTCTTATCTTTCCCTATTAAAGGAGTGTCCCTATGGAAGACACCATGACTATTACAGGCAACTCTGGGATATGTTGTAATATATGATAGCTTAAAGCCTGGCAAGACAATAAATATGACATGATGGGGTAATAACTTATTAATGAAAATGCTAGAGGTCAGGGTAAGGCATGTCTCTGAATTTTTTCTCTCTCCTTCTCCATTAATATTTGGACTCTATCTTCCCCTTGGTTGCTGTAACATCTCCTGCATTCCCTATATTTTTTCATAGCCTAAACATTTTGATCTCTAGCTTCATCCTCCTTTTGAAAACACACTGTTAGCATTTACTAATTTTAACTACAAGGACTTGCAAGGATTATAACACTGTAACTTCCATTTGTTGATATTAGTTCTCCTGGAAAACCTCTTACCGAGTTTTCTTTTACGTAGCACAAGAAACATAACAATGGATGATCTTTAAGCTTCTTGCTCTGCAAAGAAACTGCCTATGACAGAGATCAGTCTGACTTAGGAGATGACTTGCAGTTGAGTCATCTTCCTTTTCTCTCACAGTTCTTTGGCAAGTGATCTTAGGCTGTCCTAGAATTTTTGCTAGTCTGCACTGCTTATATCAGACCCTCACTAAGTATTGGTGCACAGCAGTTTTAACACACTAAAGCTGGTGTTCAGTGGACTTTGGAGTGAAATGGATAAAGGACTTTTTTATTAAATACTAAAATAATACACACGTAGGAGTTACTGATAATTTAAGCAGCTTCAGAAAGTCTTCAGACTTTTCTTCAGCTGACATGGTTTTCTAAACCTGGAAAATGCAGTGCAATTCCTACATGTTTCTCAAAATTAATGAATTAATTAATGGGAGAAAAAGTAGGTCTCACCTATACCTCCCATAAGATTTTCCAAACGTATCACCTCTAAGAACTTTGTGCTAAACGTGATCATCTCCTGAACCTCCAGGAAAGCACAGAGGTAGATGGGTCAACTTTGCCTCTTTGTAGGCATCTGTTTCATCTGTTCTCCCTTGAATTTCTGAACTCTATGGCACTCTGTGGTGCTATAGGTGGGAAGAAGAAAGCAGAGAGTAAGGCCCTCTCTCAGGTCTTTTGGCACGTACACTGTTAGGTTTTCTTCAAAATCCAAATATGCTAAGAAGAGATGTTAGCTGAGCATACAAAGTGCTATTAGTTTATTAAGAAGAGGAAAATGGGGAAAGTTACACAGATCACAGAAGAACGAAATACGGATATGAGAAATCATCCTTGGTGTTCAGCCTCTGAGATCTATTTTGTATGTTCACTACCAGCCTGACTCCCTCCTGATCCGGGACTACTCCATCTCTTTTTTCACACCTTTCCACAAACACCATAAAGTCTCCTCTGGTACCCTCTTGTGTTTCTAGATCAATTCTGCCTTTGCCCAGACACTTTTACGTGTAAATTGTTTTATTCTGAAAACAATTCTGTCCATCATTTGAGAATTTTCAGAAGGCACTGTATCATATATTCTTTTTCCCAGACAGAATAGTATTTCTGATTGAAGCAGAACATGATAAATTTCAGGATTTAATCTTGTCCCTGCTCAGCTGCATGGCAAATGACATTTACTTCAAGGGTCACAAGGCTGCATGTAGACTAAACAACAGACTGCCTGTGGTACGTGGCAGCCCCCATCTCACCCTTATTCAGATTGAATCCATGGCACTGAATCTAAGGTTGGTTGTCCAGTTGTCCAAAACTGGTTGTCTGTTGTAACCTTGCCTTTTGCCTTGATAAGAGATGAGGATGTGTGCAGGCTACTCAGGCTTGGAAGGCTGCATGAGTCCCTTGCTTAAAAAGACATTTAGACTGAATGACTTTACCATGTTACATACTAAATCTCCTGTAATAGTAATTGTTTGCAATATATCTGGCTAAAATACTCATTTTCTTCAGGACTGTAGTGTGGTAGATATGTCCTGCTACTCAGAATCTCCTTTACTCATGAAAATGCTGGTATTTTGTCTTCTTATTCATACAAATGAAGATCTAGATTTATATGTAAGTTTAAACACACGTGATATTCAGAAAATGCTGTATACTTACTCTTGTGTTGTTTCTTTCAGCTTTTAGTTCTGAAATCTCTTCCTCTTTTTCAAGCAGCTGTTCCCTGCATGCATTTAATTCTTTTGTCAGTGCAGCAAATTCCTGTAGAATAAAATTATATATGAAGTTACTCAAGATGTAAGCACTAGAATAATCAAATCCATGTCCATTCTAGAGTTTGAGGATTTGAATAATATAGAAATTATAGAAAAATGAAAATAGAAATCATCAACACAAACTAAAACAGCATATGTAAGCTTCAGCATGTACCAAAATCATTTGAAGTCTAGACATAGCTAATAAAAGGTAATTACTGATTTAAGTTTAGAAACAACAGAAGATTCAAAATGATGGAAACGTCTCCCATGCATAAGCTATCAGAACCACACCAGAAGAAGAACAGAACTGGCCAATTTCATAGCAACAGAGACACCACATTTCACACATAAGGAGGTTCAACTCAACATACCCACTTAGGAGGGCTCTTGCCACTCCATAAGGCAGCCTTTGCAATATGGCATGTGAGAAAAAAGTTAAGGTATTCACTAATCAAAATCTACCTAATATCAGATTAACATAAGTAATATATGAGTTGTGAAAAAAATATTCTACTTGATATTGAAGTTAACCATTAAAATGTATTCAGCCATTATAGTGAAAGGCTGTGATGACTCAGAACAATATTTTTTAGTTGGTATTAATTTCCTACGAAATAACAACATAAAATGAAACTGAATTTTAAGCTGTTCCTGATGTTAAGTTTTATGCATGCAACTAATAGGTATTCTAAAAAAAAAATCTTTTACTTGTCAAAACTTCTATTAAAATGTCTTGAATTTACCATTGCTGTACCTCTTCAACAATACACATAAATTTTTGTCTATACAAAAGGCAATTGTAGAGTTGTCATTAATTTCAATATGGAAAAGATTTCACTCCATATGTGTTTATTTTGACAGGCATAAGATATACTAAGCTGTAGTGGTTAATTTTATCCATTATAGCAAAAAGATGCTACTTATCTCACAAACACAGTAAGGTAAAGGATGAAAAGCTTTTAAAATTTGTGATCATGTTTTGAGAAAAAAAATGTCTTGAACAGCACTGCTGTTTAACAAAGATGTATACATATTTTGAAATACTAGGTTAATTTTAATATGACCAGAACAGTCAGTACATAAGAACTCACCAGCCCACAAGCAAGCAGTTAAACTGCACTCCAAGAGAAAGAAGTTAAAAAAAAAAAACCAAACATGTCCAGGTGGTTTATCTTCTCAGCCAGTAGGATGAAGCTGAGACTAAACTTACTTATTTAAGACAAAAGCTAGTGATGATCTCAAAAGGGCTTGGTTTGCTGCTTCTCCTCAAGCTGCAGAAAGCAGCTTTTATCTGAACTAAATGGGTGTTTAACAGAACTTTGGCAGGTATTCTTAGTCTCATTCTGCTATAGTCAAGTTTTTAAGTAGTTAGCAGTATATGGTAATATATATAAAAAATTATTCAAATAAATTTCAAGTGATATTCTGAAAACATGTAACTAAGAGTGTTTTTTTTTTTCATTTTCCAGCAGCTGGAACTGGAAGCACAGTAGACCTCCATGCAAATTGCATGATAAGGAGAGTGTTGTTCTGAATGGATTTTGTTTTAGACACTGGCTATTGATCACTTGAACCACATAATGATGTTTTGTGTCCTACTTTCTAACCAGTATTTGCTTTTTATATCCTATTGGTCAGGTACATTTAAGGCTACACAGTATACTTTGATGTTAAAACCCTTACCTTAGCTTTGAAAATAAGATTTATATTGTAACACTCTTCCCTTGCTTGTCAAAAGTATCATTAAAATATCTGCCTGTAGGTCTTAAACTAGGATTCAGAAACTACCAGTGCAGCAGTGTTATTCTGTTCAGATTATTTTAAAAAATCACCTGTCCTTAAGGTTTTAAGTAATGTTACATACTGAATTTAAAAAATCATAGTTAATAGAAAGCTAATGATCTCAAGTCACATTGAATCAGAATTCTGAAGCACTAAACCCCACATAAACACTTATTTCTACAGCCCTACAGGGCGGAGCCCATTACTGATTTACAGACACATGGATTAGCATCTATAATACTTTCAGAGTCTCACAGAATAAACTTTCAGTGTAATCTATGGAGTGTGTTGTTGCTGTTTATGTTTTCTCATTTCTTGGTATTGTTTCAGCTGGAATTAAAATAGACATTTTGGCATATGCTTGGGCATCAGGATGGGTGACAGGTGGTGGAAAGGATTACAAATGTCATCTGGTGACTTACAGTTCGAGTGCTGAACTACAGTAAGGCAAACTACTCTGGTAACATGCATTTGCTGCCTTCCTTGCCAATAAAAAGAGATATGTTTATCAAATTGCACATCTTTGTTGTGCCAAGGCAAGCCTGCTTCCCTAATGCTTTGGTCAATATAATCTCAACTAACAAAGGAATGAAGTTCCTACTAGTTTGCTGAGCAGCATGGAGTTTATTCTTAGTGTAATTTTGTCTGGTCATCAGTGTAAGTTTTCCCTTGCTTTTAAGAAAATCATTATTTAAAATTCTTCCCCCAGAGGGTCCCATACCTAATGTAATGTTGTTTCAGCCTCCAAATATCTTCAGTTTATATTCATAATATTTATTAGCATCTACCTTAGCTGGGCTACCTGTGTCCAGTGTTTTAGACTTTGTTACTTGAGTGGCCAACATTGTCCTTTCAAGACTATTAATAATTCAGTTGCTGCTGCTGCTCTCTGAAATTTCTCTGTGCTTTTGACATACCTGCAGTGCAAGCACTTAAAGCAAGCAGTCACCTCTTCATATGTCTGGAGCTCAAGTGGCCAACTTCATCTGAAGTACTAGAGACTGCTCATTCATCAAGAGCTTGGAATGCTCCAAGTTGAATGATGACAGAAAGAGGGCTTTACTCCGTGTGTTTATATCATAAGCCTCTTACAGGGAAAGTCTCAAAGTAAATGGAGTTTTCCCCAGAGCTTTACAAATTATTATTTCTGTCACATCTGTTTTGATAAATTAATAACTGGGATAACACCTCACAACTTCAAAATAATACTTCCAAAACTATATGTAAAACTTATTTTAAAAATAACCTATTTATCCAAGATACCCCTCTGACCAATGCTCCAGGAAACATTTTTTCCTCCACAAGTTCTATGCTAAGCAAAGCATATTTTTGTTTTAACATAACACCCAGTTACGTAATAAATGACATGTGATGATCATGACCTCTGCTCATGCAATTCCCTCAGATATATATATAGGGATCAAGGGAATACTGTCATCTGGAATTACTGTTTGCAGCAGAAATCTTGCATGGTCAGTGACCACGACAGTCAGTCATAGTTTGGGAGCCCTGAAGGTAATATCTGTTGCATAACTAACAGGAGTTGACAGGCAAAAGTGCACTCTTAAAGCTCATATAGAAGTTGTATGGCAGTAAAGCTAATTAAGAACTGAAGTGAATTAAAACTCTATGAAAATTATTCAGTTGATTGCACTGATTTTATACTGTACCATGACATCAAGATGCTTGCAATTTTGTCAAGATAAATAATCTGAGAATGTGCATTGTTTTCCTCATCTGAATAAACATAATCTCAGAGCCTGTCTTTTGTCAGAGCTGCTTGTCTTTTTCTCTTAACACTTGGCCTATGAAGTTAAGCCTTGAAAACCAGTTCAACAGAAATTTGTAGCCACTAAAAGGACCACTAGGTGTTACCAATAAACAAAATTCAAGGACTTCCCTGGTGGAACAGCTGGAATACATTTGGAGGCTGGAGGGTGCCTGAGAGAGTGAGATGCCATCGGGACAGGAGGGCTGGCAGCGCTGCCAGATGTGCTGGCAGCAGGACTGGGCAGGGGAGGCAAACTACAGCTCTCTTACCATTAAATTTCTGCCTCTAGGGGCTGGCTCAAGAAATCCTGCTTTCATTGTTTGTTGTTCCCAGGAAAGGCCTGCAAGATTTATTTTTTATAACCAAATACACATAAAACATATATAACTAGTCTCCAAGTTGAGGGTATGTCACAGAAATTATGAGATCTCATATCTCCAATGCTCAACTGTTCAGAATATGATCCAGTCCAAACTGAGCTGAAATGGAAACACAGTCTCTCATCATCCCCACAAAAAAAATTCTGAAATAAAGTCGAAATTTTGTGACGGTAATACCAAAAACCAAAATAAAAACACGTAAAATTCAGTTTTGGAGACACTGAGGAGATTCAACTTAAAATCTCCTCCTCTGGATTTTTCATCATTGAACCACAGCTCATTTCAGGAATGAGTAAGTGAACTAATCTCTGCATGGAAAAAGAATGGTAGGGGTTTATAATTTCAATTTTACATTCAACACAAGCTATGTCAACCAATTTGCTTTCCTACAAATTTAGATGTAATTCATTTAACACAGGAAATCTACCTACTACAATTCCCTCAGAGTTTTCACCTTTTATATATTAAGTTTTCATCCAATCCATTGGGGGAGGGGGGTAGAAAAAAAGGTATCTTCTTTCTTTTCTTATTATTCTGCCACTGGAAATGTTCTTGGAAATTCTCCATGCCTTTTAAATGACCAAGGAATTTATATTAGCAATTTTGGCAGAACACAGACTTCATCCTTGCTGACTCTTCTTAACAGAACAAAACACAAAAAAAAAAAAATTGAACATAATTCATTATTTGTCTTCTTGCTACAGAGAAGTCATAATAAATATTCCTTGATTCTAAACTAAGTTGAATGAAAGATTTTCCCCATCCCTGATATTCTTCAAGGCCAGGCTGGATGGGACTTACAGAAACCTGGTCTAGTGAAACGTGTCCTGCCCATCGTAGGGGGGTTGGAACTAAATGATCTTTAAGGTCCCTTCCAATTCAGGTCATTCAATAATTCCATGATTCTATGATTTAAACAGGTGGGTTTGGTGTCAGTTGTCTAAAACGTTCATTGTTACATTACTGCTCAAAATGAGAGTTCATTTGCACACAAATTTTAGGTTGGATATGTACCCTCAAATACTGTATTATAACAGGACCTGGGTAAAAAAATGGAAATCTGTTTGGATCTCAGGACCACAATTTTGATCTCTTCATACACAAAAGCAGAACTTTCAAAACTGTAGAGTAGTCTCTGAATTAGTCTCTTAAAACTATCAGAGTAGTTTGCACTCTATGTGTAGAGTGTTTTCTGTACTTCTCCACAAATAAATGTAAGAAAAACTGATTTAGTCTCTGTTTTCCATATTTTTTAGTCACTGGAATTTTTTTTTTTTGCCACCCCTTCAAAAAAATTGGGATAGGGAGTAATTCTTCTTTACAGACAGTGGCTCTTCCAGTGGTTCTTACAGAGACATTAATTGTGTTTCAAACTATCAAGGATTTACCAGCACTGGTTTGGGTTGCTTAGTGGTCTGCAAGACATCTAAAATGTGGGATGTAGGCTTAAGTGTCACAACCTGAGAGTTCCATTAATTGACAAAGGAAGACGAAGAGCTGCACCAGGGGAGGTGTAGACTGGATGTTTGGAAAAAAGCTAAGCAGGAAAGTGGTGGAATCAATGCCACTGGAAGTGTTCAAAAAACTTGTGAATGTGGCACTTAGGGACATGGTTTAGTGGTGCACTTGGCAGTGCTGGGTTAACAATTGGACTCAATGACTTTAGAGTCGTTTCCAACCACTATTTGATTATTCTAAGACAACAAGAAGATTTCTGTTATGTAACAGAGAGAAGTGAGTGTCCTGGTTTCAGCTTGGGTAGAGTTAATTTCTTCCCAGTAGCTGTCACAGTGCAGTGTTTTGGATTTGGAATCCAAAATGGTGAGAATGGTGTTGATAACAGCTGATGTTTTGATTTTTGGCTAAATTGAGTTAATCCTAAATCAAGGACCCATTTTTTTTTTCCTTTTCTCATGCTCTGCCAGTGAGAAGGTACACCAAAGAAACTGGGGAGGAGCACAGCTGGGACAGGTGACCTGAACTGACCAGACATCACAGAATGTCATGCCCAGTATGTAAACTGGGGGGAGATGCTGAAAGGGTGGCTGATCTGGGTTCAGGAAGGGGAGTCTGGCATTGGTCAGCATGTAGCGAGCACCTGCATTGTGCATCACTAGTTTTTTTCCCACTCTTATTCTTATTCACCATTATTATTGTATTTTACTTTATTTTCACTCATTAAACTGTTCTTGTTCAACAAACAAATTTTACTTCAATTCTCCTCCCCATTCCACCAGGGTGGGGGGATGACAGGGGAGGTTGAGGGAGTGGCTTTGTGGTGTTTCATCTCCAGCTGGGCTGAAAACAATGACATTCAGCAACACAGTGGACTTGGGACCCCCCC
>VZSE01012280.1:158042-189983 GCA_013398275.1 Promerops cafer
AAAAAAAAAATTGAACATAATTCATTATTTGTCTTCTTGCTACAGAGAAGTCATAATAAATATTCCTTGATTCTAAACTAAGTTGAATGAAAGATTTTCCCCATCCCTGATATTCTTCAAGGCCAGGCTGGATGGGACTTACAGAAACCTGGTCTAGTGAAACGTGTCCTGCCCATCGTAGGGGGGTTGGAACTAAATGATCTTTAAGGTCCCTTCCAATTCAGGTCATTCAATAATTCCATGATTCTATGATTTAAACAGGTGGGTTTGGTGTCAGTTGTCTAAAACGTTCATTGTTACATTACTGCTCAAAATGAGAGTTCATTTGCACACAAATTTTAGGTTGGATATGTACCCTCAAATACTGTATTATAACAGGACCTGGGTAAAAAAATGGAAATCTGTTTGGATCTCAGGACCACAATTTTGATCTCTTCATACACAAAAGCAGAACTTTCAAAACTGTAGAGTAGTCTCTGAATTAGTCTCTTAAAACTATCAGAGTAGTTTGCACTCTATGTGTAGAGTGTTTTCTGTACTTCTCCACAAATAAATGTAAGAAAAACTGATTTAGTCTCTGTTTTCCATATTTTTTAGTCACTGGAATTTTTTTTTTTTGCCACCCCTTCAAAAAAATTGGGATAGGGAGTAATTCTTCTTTACAGACAGTGGCTCTTCCAGTGGTTCTTACAGAGACATTAATTGTGTTTCAAACTATCAAGGATTTACCAGCACTGGTTTGGGTTGCTTAGTGGTCTGCAAGACATCTAAAATGTGGGATGTAGGCTTAAGTGTCACAACCTGAGAGTTCCATTAATTGACAAAGGAAGACGAAGAGCTGCACCAGGGGAGGTGTAGACTGGATGTTTGGAAAAAAGCTAAGCAGGAAAGTGGTGGAATCAATGCCACTGGAAGTGTTCAAAAAACTTGTGAATGTGGCACTTAGGGACATGGTTTAGTGGTGCACTTGGCAGTGCTGGGTTAACAATTGGACTCAATGACTTTAGAGTCGTTTCCAACCACTATTTGATTATTCNATGTGGCACTTAGGGACATGATTTAGTGGTGCACTTGGCAGTGCTGGGTTAACAATTGGACTCAATGACTTTAGAGTCGTTTCCAACCACTATTTGATTATTCTAAGACAACAAGAAGATTTCTGTTATGTAACAGAGAGAAGTGAGTGTCCTGGTTTCAGCTTGGGTAGAGTTAATTTCTTCCCAGTAGCTGTCACAGTGCAGTGTTTTGGATTTGGAATCCAAAATGGTGAGAATGGTGTTGATAACAGCTGATGTTTTGATTTTTGGCTAAATTGAGTTAATCCTAAATCAAGGACCCATTTTTTTTTCCTTTTCTCATGCTCTGCCAGTGAGAAGGTACACCAAAGAAACTGGGGAGGAGCACAGCTGGGACAGGTGACCTGAACTGACCAGACATCACAGAATGTCATGCCCAGTATGTAAACTGGGGGGAGTTGCTGAAAGGGTGGCTGATCTGGGTTCAGGAAGGGGAGTCTGGCATTGGTCAGCATGTAGCGAGCACCTGCATTGTGCATCACTAGTTTTTTTCCCACTCTTATTCTTATTCACCATTATTATTGTATTTTACTATACTTTCACTTATTAAACTGTTCTTGTTCAACAAACAAATTTTACTTCAATTCTCCTCCCCATTCCACCAGGGTGGGGGGATGACAGGGGAGGTTGAGGGAGTGGCTCTGTGGTGTTTCATCTCCAGCTGGGCTGAAAACAATGACATTCAGCAACACAGTGGACTTGGGACCCCCCCCCCCTCCCTTTTTTTTTTTTTTCAGAAATGTTGGCAGTGACTGAAGTTTTGAAATGTGTACCCATTTATGCACACAGAAGCACACAGTCAATGCTCTTGGAAGAAAGATAAAACATTTCAGAGGCTCAGAGCCCATGTAAACATCTATAAGAATTAATAATTCCAATACATCCACTGAACACAAAATTGGACAAATGCAGAAATGTTATTTAGCTTTCCATCAAGAAGAATTCCTTCCTTAAATCATCAGTAGAATCTACATCTGATTTTGAACTAAATCTTGCAAATATTTACTTACTCAGCCATCCCCTTCTGGGTAGAAGAAATCATCTCAAGCTAGTAGTGTCTCTGTGCATGGCCTACTACTGTGAATAAGTAATTTACTATGATGACTATGTTCCCAGAGTAAGAGAGATATAAATGCTTTTTTGAGCAAACAGAAAAACACTCAAATTCCCTTTCAGTACCTGAAAAAAAATACACACAAAAAGCCCCAAAAACTTGCTTCTAGAAAGGAACCCAAAATAATAATAGAGAACTGAGGATTATGCTTGATAAAATTTATGTATCTGATTAAGATAATTCAAACTTATTGAATGGATAGGAATACAAATATTTTGGTGTAGCTTTGTGGCCTATGTAACCTGAATTTTATAGAAATGTCACCTAAATTCACCAGCTGTATCATGTTACTTTCATGATTTTTAGAACAAGAGTACCATGGTATTCAAAACTATATTTCAAAATTCAGTCAGAAAGAAGCTTTAAGTGCACCTGTTTACATGTTAGTTGATGTGACAGCCATTCTAGATAATGGGAAATTCAAAGATGATGGGAAGAACAAACCACTGTCAGGACTTAGGATGTAATCTACCTAATTTTGCTAGTACACACTTGCCATATAAAGATTAATTCCATCAGATTTTGGAAGTCAAAGAGAATCTCCACAACAATATGAGTATTATGGCAATGGCTCAGTTTCTGGCAATGATTTTCCTGCACAGGATTACTTCAGGAAGAAATCTGACACTACAGACAGAAGATATGGGCATAAATATGCCATGGTAGTTTTCACTTGAATCTAAGGCAATAATAATATGAATATAATTCATATGGTTTTAGCAATATAACCACAAACAGTGATCCATGCATAACCCTCTAATCAGTACCACACAGCCAAACATAAATCTCTTTTCCATTATTTCCCAAATTTGCTTGAAAAATTGTCATATAAAAGCGTAAATTTTATATGATACCAGCCAAAAATTTTACATGATACCAACCCACTTGGCTTTCCTGGCTTCTTCACAGTTAAATTATTTTTATTGGAAAACTGCTAAATAAAGTAAATGAAGTGTCTGTTGGCTTATTAATATTTTCCCACTTCCTCTATTTAAATAACTTAGATTTGGTGCTCTGTATTGTCTGTTGTGTACTGATGTCTAAAATTTATGCTTTCTGAAGAATAATGTCCACCCAGCAGGTATTGGTCTGTTAAAACACTTACAGTAACAGTAAAACAGAAGAAAAATGGGGGGAAAAGGCATAATAGAATTAACAGCAGATTTTTCTTCTTTTTTAATCTAGCATCTCCTGTGTTCTGTAAGACTCTTCAGATCATGATAAGAAATGTAAGCTGACAAAAGCTTAAAAAAATGTCTCAAGCACGAGATAGTAGGTGACAAAAATTCAATGTTATTTATTTGTAATCCTTAATAGCAGGCTAAAAAGCTTGAGGCTTCAAAGGACATTACAGCCTCCACCCCTTAAAAAAAAGCAGATACTTTAATGACTATAAAAATATAGCTTTTTAATACTTTTTAATATTTTTATTATAATGTAGCCAATCCAATTATACCAAATGAGTCATTCTCCCATATTTATGAACAACAATGAACTTAATGTTTTTTTTCTTTCCCCGTAAAAAAGGCAGATTGAAAATTTAAAGGTCTCTTGTCTAGCAGATCATGTAAACTAGATTGGTTTGGTTTGGAACAGACATCACAGTGAATGACAGTAACACGCCCTGTTACTTTCAAATAGCACTAATTGTGTCTGTAGTGCTTTGCTCCTGACTGATAGGAGCACTGAGGCACAGAGGGTCTATGAGCAAATTAAACATCTGTCGGACTAGTACTGAAAAGGGATGGGATAAAACATCACTCACATAAACACCTCTAAACATAATAAAGCTGAATTTGTAATTCAGGTGTGTGAATTTTAAAAAGTTCCTAATCTTATATAGAGTGTAGGATGAAACTGCAGACTGCATTACGATGTGAATTCGGGATGTTTTACTATATACACTGGCCTGTTTTTTTTGTAGAAGTATTACTCATGTGCAGCATTATGGCAGCACACTTTCCAGAAGTGGGATGAAAGTGTTGTTAGTTGCCACTGTAGGGATTTTTTCCTTAAATCATACTTCTGTAGTATGGAATTCAGTCAGCTATATAATAAGGGAAATTATACCATCAATGTTTTTCCATTTAATAATAATTGCCTTTGCTTTACAGATATTCATATTCACTTTTTAAAAAGTGAATAAATAATTTGCAGATATAGCTATGTTGCAGACTACAGCATATCATCATTTTCAAGTGACATCTTTTAGCATGAAAGTTATTTATACCAATATGCCTTTATTGGTTAAATATTGTACTGCATAAAACTAATGACAATTTACTCCTCCACAGTTGGAAAATTTTTCATCTAGCGAGAAATAAAAGGAGCAAAATATGGTCTAAAATGACAGACTATGACTAATTTTAAAAATAAGTTTATGGAAAATGGGATTGATTTTATTCAGACTAATCAGTTACATATTTTTCCAGATATTTAAAGATGTGAAATGGTCAGAGAGCAGTAGCATAAGCACTCAATAAATTGCTGCATTGAAATACAAGACTGCAACCTCCCCCTGCCAGCACAGTCTGATTTTATGCTTACCATCCTACTTCATTTTTTTTCCCCGCAAATTTAAAATAAACACAAAGTTACAAAAAGAACAAGCCTGGACAATATGCAAATTACTGAAGTGCTTTACAGACTGTACAATGGCTTCAGCACATCAATGAACACATACAACCCTCATTATGAGGCAGATTGAGGTCAGTACGTGGCCTGGAGAAATAACCTAAAATAAATCCTGACAGAGAGGATATATGAAGGGTGACTATAAGAAACAACACATACTTACCAGTAAACAGAATATGTCTTCTGTGATAATGTTGGATGAGGAATGTGTAGCTTTTTTTGGTGCCAATTCCAGATTCCTAGTCTAGTTTTTTTTTTAGCATCCCTGACTCACTTTCCAAACTCTTTAGTTTCCTAGCTTCAATTTGCTTCTCCCCAGAGCAACTTGTTTTCTTCCAGGCAAACTTGACAAAATACAGCATGACCTTTTCTTCCCTCTCATTTTGTGTAACTGTCCTGACACTTGTCTCGTTCTCTGCTTTCTCAGCATTGACTCTGGGTAAATTTTATCCATGATCACACATTCAGTTATTATTAATAGGTCAACAAGTCCCCTGTTCTGATTCAGAACCCAACCTTCCTCACACAGTAAAATCATACTTTTTACCCTTTCAGAATTTATACCAAATAATTAACTTTAGATAATTTAATACTCTAAATTTATTTAATTTTTTTTTCCAGAATTTTGCTGTTTTCCAGTTTCCAATTTTTCATGAATTTACTCGGTGTAAAACTACAGAAAAAGAGGAGGATAAAGATAGTGCAAACATACTTAATTCTATTTTTTTAATAGCTTCCAGACTTCAGAGTATTAATCATACTAAATTCTAACCAAAAAAATCATCAAGTTAAAAAAATTGGACGTTTTGGAGTTCTTTTTTTCAGAGAAAGATTTTTTACAGAATCTACTAATTGACTTTATCCACCAACTGATCTTTATGTATAAACCGTATTTGATCTTTTCCTGGCAAGAATGATTGCTAATGGATCCTTGAGGATGCAAATATTAGATGTTCTATATATGGTCACCCAAGAGCAGCAAAAGTGAATAAATGTACTTTTAGGATATGATTGATCTATCATTTATATCTTTTATATCCATTAACATATTTTGGGTTGAAAGGAACTGCACCTTTGAATTCCTTTGTTTTTTTCCTCTGTAGGGTTTCTACAAAGACAATTGGGAAAGCTACCTCTTCTGCACTGTAGATGGCTCCTTCTGGTCTGACCAGAAGAACTGTCCCAGCAGAACTAAAGCTTCACTGTGAGAAGTAAATAAAACCCCCAAATAAAACTGGTGATCAGGGATCACTTCATAATTGGTAACCCTGGGGGAAATAATCTTGCCATCCCCCTTGCTCCTCCAAAAAAAAAAAAAAGTTGAAAGTAAAAAGTATAAATCTGTAGTAATTATCCCATTTTTCTAGGTGCTACTGTTCAACTGGAGCCTTATGGGGGTTTGGTTCTTAGGGAAGACAACAAGGCAAGTGACCCAAGTCCCAACAAGGTTAAACTGCTGACAAAATAGTTCAGTGCAGTGTTAGGAAAACCCTCTATAAGAATAAGTAAGCAACAAGCCTGGCAGTGCAGGAGCAGTGTGGTGACACTTTCACTGACAATTGAGGCCAATGTCTGTGAGGGCTTATGGTCTTGTTGTAATGGACAAAGGTGGGATAAATGACATTTGGAAGATATTTCCATTTTTTGAGTCCGTGACAATGAATCTGTATATATGGTTTCACAGCTGTGAATTCCACTTTATCTGTAGATCCTTTCACTTATATGACTACAGTGTATATTCTGATGGTACTGCAGTTACTTATAGTACTTTCTTGATGTGTGAGCTGGAGATAATTTAAGCCACGGATTTCACTAATCTGCTTTCTGTTTGATAACTGAAAACGTGACTTTTTCTTCATATGTTGACTTGCTTTTCTTTCCAGTTAGTCCAGTTAAGAGTTAGCTATTATTCACAAATTACAAATATATAGCTCATAAAGGAATCCCAGTTTTGCTTGGGATATACACTGAACCTTGTTTCATATACTGAAAATCTGAACAGCAGTCCTTCATTTTGTCTATACTATTATTGCAAAAAATTTTAAAACTTCAGTGGTGAAAACAAGATAATTAGTCACAGATGTTTTTCATCAGGAAATATGATGAACTGGTAATTACTGACATAGACTTTGTCCTGAGGAAAAATATACAATGTAGTTACAGATGACAAGAAAACCAAATTAAGGAATTGTGTATTCTGTATTAGAAATTGCATAAGCAACAAAGATCTTATTAACCTCTGTGCCTTTATTGGAAATAAAGGAATAATAAAACATCTTAAAATTATGTTAATATTCAGACACTGGCATCTATTTTTTTTTTAAGACTACAGTGTAGTTGATACAAAACACTTTGAGGTTTTTCAATTCTCTTTCTCTCTCTGCTCTCCCCTTCTGCCCCTCCTATTTCTATCTCTCTCACTCACATTTACTGTTTAATAAAATCTGTATTATTGACTTTGGCGTATGATCTTGTTTGCACTTTAATTTGAGCAGAGGTATCTCTTAATAACCAGATCATAACAAAGCAGTAGTTCAACACATAAGAAAAAATACTGCTTATCAAGAGCTCTGTAGTACTCCAGTGGTTGTGTTCAATAAATACGACATTTACATCAAAATACAGCCTTGTTAGCAATACATTATTTAGCTGCCCACTGGACAGGCACGTGGTCCAGAGGCAGATTCTGCTCAGAGCTCAGGCAATTCCTGCATCTTTGTCCACATCTTGTTATTTAGTCCTTCAGGCACCGACAGTGCCTGTGCAATGCAGAACAGCATGACTTCCAGAAAAACAGTACTCCAAAACTGGGACGCAGTCCATGACTTCTAGGAAGTGATGAGTTACCTGTTCTGATGACAAATGCATGCACATCCAGGAGTTTTGTTGCATGATTTGCCAGACCTACCCACATAGGTGCATGATCACCTCATATAAACACTACACAATATGTAACTACAAGTAAGTTTTGTTCATTTTTCATATCATTTTGATGACTCCACCTAACACTATTCATATTTCTCCATAAAAAGGAAAAACCAGAAACTGACAAACAGAGATTTATATATTTTTTAAAGTTCTATTTAAAATATTTACTATGAGACTGTGTCAGAGGAAGGTCTGCTACCTAATCTTCACACATGTACTTCAGAAACAGCTGGGCTTGTTTGAAGTGTGACTATCACTTTGAAAACTAAATCATATTTGCTGATCCAGGTCTAGTGCTGTGAACAAAAGTTATGCTTCAAACAACTCCAGTTGCCTTTGAGGTGCTGCAGAGCTCCTTTTCTGTTTGAAGTTCATTATCCTACCACATTACCACCAATTCAATGTTACATCTGTCCCCTTTTACTACATTGTATCTACTGATAACTAAATAAACACACATGATAATGTTCAGGACAGAGTATATGCAACAACTTTGAGCTCTTCTGCTCAGGAAAGCTCTGTTTAGGATTACAGCTACCACCACAAGATATGATGGAGTCATATGAAAGGGATAGAAAATAAAAATTACCTTTCTAAGGTAGTTTATTAGTGCAATTCATGCACAATCACAAATGCACACATATAGACTATTAAATACTCTCACCAGATATGTTTAAATCTCGTAAAAAGCTAGACTAAGACTATAATAGTCACATATATCTTGCAGAAAATGATACCTCACTAGTTCTCCATTCTCTAAGAAATGTATATGCCACCAGTGGAAAAAAAAAACCAGTGGGACTTAGTTAAGTGTAGTGAAGAAAACTGCTAATTACAGCAATTATGCTATACTTCACAAACTTTGATTTAGAGCCATAACCCTCTCAGTCTGAAGCCCTAAAATCCATGTCATCTCAAAAAGACAGTTGTCTAGAATGTATTTAGCATACAGCCAAAATACACGGGATATATCTGTTGCAGGCAGACAACTAGCTTAGTACTTGTAAAATCACATTGTTTGACAAGGGCTGTGGCAAGGAGAAATGAAAGAATCCCAGGAATAAGAAACAAAGTAGTCTTTGGAGAAGAGTCCAGAGAGTCTTATTACTACCCAACCTCTACATCCCAGCTGCCCATAAAACACTGTCTCAGTTGGAGCCATGCAACTACAGCTCAGCCCAGCTTCAGCTCTCTCACAGGTACCACAGCTATCTCACAGTTTGTCTGTAAACCATCTGTGGGTAATCTGGCAGGAAAAATCCTTCTCTGGGGGCTAAACCAGTTTGGAAAGGTAACGAATGCTTCAATAAACTTGGGCAGAGCACTCTGTAGTGTTGCGACCTGCTTGATGAGCTGGAAATCTGACTTGGTGTGCCAAAACGCTTGCTGTCTGAGCTATATTTAGCATGTAACCATCATATTACTAAAAGTCCTAAAGGTATTTATGTAGGTAATCATCTATTTTAGCACTACTGGCATGCAAGAAAATCAGTTCACATTACAGAACTGAAGATAACACCTTGCAGCACCTCTTTTCCTTCTCACTTTTTTTGAATCAATTGGTTTTCAATATTCTGTAAAGCTGTGTCTTGTCTAAAATTTCCATTTCCAGCCTTTATTATTTAAAATTTTATTAGCGATGTTATGAGAAAGTAATTTTTATTTAAAGTGAAATATATATGTCTTATGTCCTTAGAAAGCAATGTATTCTATGTACTTAAATTCTTTAAATTTTGGAGTTGTTTTTTCAGCTGCATTCAGTGGCCAAAAAAAGAGGCTAAAATAACTAAAATTCAGTAACAGCATTTCAGTGTTCATTACCCCCTTAGACCTTTATGAAAAAAACCCCAACCCCCTCCTCTCCCCAAAGTCCAAACAAAGCAAACCCCAAAGCATTGTGATCATATCAAAACACTTTCTCAGCTCAAAAACCCCACTTTCTCAGGCATGAGAACTGAATGAGGAAATTCTGCAAAAAGAGAGGGCATAAAAAAGCTATCCATCTTTGCACTTTATATACACAGACAAGCAAGCTCATAACTGTAGAAATAAGATACTTGAAAACATCCTTGCCCTCTGATCATGTTGAGCTTTGCATAAAGTTTTATTTTCTCTTTTGCCTCAGGGTGCTATTCAGCTTGAGTTTAATTTTTTCTACAAATTACGTGGAGATTTAAAAAATTTTGTCTGTTATTGCATAGCTTATGTAAAACTGTATGAACATATGTGCATGCACCGTTCACTAGATCTTCAGATAACATTATGCCCAGGAACTTACACGTATCCTAATTTTTAAATAAAAATTAAAAGTTAATTAAATGTCTATTAAATTATTCTCTGAAGACCTTCTCTGTAATAAGTGAATAGTATTTCATGGATATCTTTATAAAACATTTAAAAACAAATCTTTGTTTTGGTTATCAGAGAACTAATGAGGTAATGGACAGAATCATTCATATGACTGATGCCTTCTTCACCCTTACTCTGTGCAGTATCATAATTTTGTTTTATCTATTGATGGAATTTCCTTATTAGGACTTCTGAATTCCACAAGACTTGACCAAAAATGTGAATTTTAGAAACTTCATATTTATTATCTGAATGTGGTTAACTGGACTTGTTAAGGAAAAAGGGAGAAATGCACATACATATTGCTTAACATGTTGTTTCTGTTCTTCCAAGAATATTTGTTGTAATTTGCAATGTTGCCAACTCTGTGTGATCGATCAACAAACCTCTACAATGAAATAAAGCTCAGAGAAGACAGACAAGGATGATAAACCCAAGAAGCTGAAAAAAGAATTTCGGAAGTAGCCACAGCTATGATGCAGGAATTTACCTCAACAGCAAGGGGACCAGTGGGTGGCCTTTATTGCAGAAAAATGGCTGTGTCAGTTGGGGGTCAACTCATTGTGTAAATGGACTTCCCTAAAACAACAGACAGCCTTATTTTCCTGAGCCATACAGATCAGCATGGGGGAGCTGTATGTATGGCTCAACCCAACAATTTTAAATACTGAGCAAATAGCAAAAGGGACTTTGAGGAGAGCAACAGGTTTAAGCTGACTTCAACCTACGCATTCCCTTCCAGCAACTAGAAATGCCCAGTGTACTGATTTCAGATGTCTCTTTCAAAAGTCATTAAGGCTTAAAAGTCCACTAGTAAACTTCTTTTGAAGGGAAAAGAACTAAGCTATCAAAACTTGACAGAGAAATTTGGTACTTTCATGTTTTTTTAAAATATTAATAAACCTAAATGTATCATCCCGTGACTCCAGAGCTTTGGAAAGTTTTTCCATCAGCAGTACAATAGTAGGAAACACTTTCTCATTGAGGTCAAATGTACTGAGCATTGCCTTTGGCTGATCCAAGTGAAAATAATAAAACTTTCCCTTCTGTTCTTATGCTATAACACTTCATGTAAAGAAAAAAATTATATGGTATTAAGTAATCCTTGTAAGTTTGCACCAGAAACCCTACCTCAAGGCCTATTTCATCCTACTGTGTGAAAGCACAAAAAGATGTATTTTCTTTCCAAAGGAAGTTACAAACTAAGTATAAAAAAAGAAGCAGTAAATTGAGAGGGACAAGACAGAGACAACATGACAACATGACAGATAATTGGCTTCAACTACATAATGCATAATCAATTTTCCTGGTAAATCAACTGGAATGGGAAAAGACAGACATCACAGCTACCTGGGTTGACAAACAAATAGCAATCCCTGTGGAGAGCTGAATGATACACTTTCACACAGTAGCATCTAGAGTTTGCTGGGTCTGTATTCTGTGGTGTGTGTGCTCTCCTTCAGTGCTTTGATTGCTGCTGCCTCCTTTACAGAGTTTTGGACCACCAACACGGGCCACGCTCATCTTTATGTCAAAATAACATTGTGACTATAAAGACAGGAAATGCATTCCTCCTTTTTCTGAGTTACAGTAAGGTCTTCTTTCCAGCAAAATGAAGCAGCTCTGAAAAGTGCATTGAACTGCAAGCAGGAAAGCAAGCAAAGAAAATAATGGCAGAGATATGAACAGTAAGTGAAACTGATGGGAATAAAACTTAAATATGCAAACAGCAACAGCCTGTAATTCCCAAGTTGTAGCAGGAGCTGTCCATACGAGTGGCAGAATAAAAAAACCACTCTGCAGACGGATATTGTATCATCTGGTTGATATTTAAGACTCAGGATGTCCTGCAGGGGTTTCAAGTCCCTGGCTTCCTCACTGTGCTGGGAATTCCCAAGTTTTTTGCCATAGCATTGCCCCTTACCTTGCCTTCCTTGTCCTGATCTTGGGCAAATGCTTCTGCTCAGGCCAAATAAGTTCATTTATACAATCAGAACACTCCATCTGCTCTGTTTACAGCTGGAGAGTGCATGGTAACACGAGCTGTGACTGGGATAGTTAAAAGAAGACCTCATCCTTAGTTTCCTCTCTTAAATGAAGAATGAAAGTACAGCTTGCTACAGGCCAGTTCTTCGTAAAAATGTAATTTTCCATAGAACTCTGTATAAACCTTTTTTGTTCCTCAGACATACTGATAAATGAATAACCACAAAAATATCACAGTTTTTTCATGTGGGAATAGAATATTTCAAGGCAAGACCATGAAAAGGAGAGAATCACATGCCTTCAGGGATACCTTTGGAGTATTTTGGACTAGGTAAAAAATACAAATACAGTTCACACATCCACAGTTACTAAAAAGGAATTATACAACAAGATAGTTCCTGAAAACTTGTCTCCTTACCCCTTAAGGCATATTTTCTTTGCAGAAGTAACTAAATCCATTGAATGATGAAACCGCCCCTAGGTGTATGTCACCTGGACAGCTCGTCCTGGAGATGGAGTCAAATGAGATCTTCAAACTCTACCATTGTAACAGCTTGGTCTTGTCCTCAAAGGGATGTCAGGACAGGAAAATTACCAGGGATGCTACACTACTTTTGGGCAGGAGGTCATGAGACCAGACTGACTGACTGTGTCACAGAGATCACACCTTAAATCTCAATTCAGAAATACTAAACAGATTCTGACCTGTTAATCCTAATTTCACCCTTCATCTGCTTTCACCAGTTTCATTTGGATTTGGGTTCTGAGTTAAAACAGATGGAAAAGCGTGAGAAAAGAAAAATGAGGAGAGATTACCAGGTGACTGCCCAGACTCATGACAGACTTTCCAGCCACAGTCCATATAATTTATGACAAACTCTTGTTCTTGTAAACAGCCAGGCAGGTAATTCACATATTGATTAAATGGATCTAATAGCAAAAAATACATATTGAAAAACTGCATTTTCTCAAATATAGTTATCAATCAAAATTGATTCATTTCCAAGATAAATACTGATGTTTACCTAATATTTTAAATTGAGTTGAAGTGGTTAGTTCTCGATCTATCTTGATCTGGTCTAAGAGAAATATCAAAGACATTGTTTATGGAACAAGTCAAAATGCATTATGAAATTGGAGGATGATGTTTTAAGAAGAAGACTATTTCAAAGGTTACAGTTCCTAATAAAGCTTTGGTAATGATATTTTCTAGAAAAAAGGTCAGAAATCCTTCTGAAAAAAAACAAATGTAAAACTCTTTTTTCATGACTGCAAGAAGAATTAGACCAGTGTAAGCTTAAGCTAATAACATTTAATTAATTTTCTAATTATTTTGCTCTATCAAAATAGTGGGTCAAAGAGACTCAGAGCCAAATTTTCATCTGATGAAAAAATATGATGCACAAAATATATTGAAATCAATACTAAATTACTTACATAATTCACCAGAAAAATTTGACCATTTTAGAGCTACTGCTCTCATTTTTGAAACTCAGTAAGACTTTTTGGCAAGGCGCATATGCTATTTTTATTTCTTTGATGATATAGCAAAGTGGAAACAGTTCTGCTTCTATGCTTATAATCTTGCACATTTTTGCTTCCCTTCCCCCTCTCCCTAGCAGGGATCATGCCCTTCAAGGGGAGGCACAGAATGATCTCATGACAAGATACCAATGACTTATGAGAGGAAACCAGCCTCCCAGCAAATGCTCTGCATATAAATCTAAGTTGCCATCCATACTTTGAAGTATCTTAACTGATTCAATTCTTCAAAATTGATCTATCTATTCCTCAAGTTCAGTATTAGCTGAATCCATAAACCATGGCAGAATTTAAAAATTGGTTTTGATCCTCACCTGGAGAATGTGGTCAGGGAGAGGATAGAAGAAATGAAAAAAGGCTATTTCTTCAAAGGTATTTCTCAAATGAGTCTTTAAGAATGGAGACACTAATTACTTAATGTAAAATTTCTTATGATTTCTTACTATCCAGTTTTCAGAATTATATTAATACTACTCTGAAACCAGAAATTTAGACAGAGGCAGACTAATCCTGAGAAGTTTTTAAAACTAAGATCTGAAAAGGATTATTTTTCCATTTGAATAAAATCTACAATACGTCCAATTGCAAAAATAATAAAGCCAAGTAGCTGAATATGCATCAAAATGAAGAAGTCATGGTAGTAAAATTTATGCATTATTTGTCTCAGGAATAATCTATTCATATAGAAAAGGACATATTTAAGAGAGAGAAAGTTTAGCAGATCACAGGATGCCTTGCTAGAAGTATCTTGATCAGCTTTCTTTCTGCTCACTTGTCCCAAAACACATATCTTTTTTTTTTTCCTTTCTGTTTCACTATTAAATATTTATCTTATTTCAAATCATCTGCCGCTTCACATTTCTCTCTTACCCTGTAATTATGCCATTTCCTACATAAAATACAAGACAGGGAGTAGTGAAATAAGAAGCCAATTGATGCTAAAAATTTGATATCGTTTGGTGTCTAAGACATGTAATCTGAAGGATAGAGCAATCTAGATCAAAAATAAATATTTTACAAAATAAATAAAATAATTAGATATAAGAAAGATCAGCCAAAAATAACTGATGGATGATAAACTTTCCTGAAGTTTTTTTTCCTTTTTTTTGGTGGTTTTGTCGAGGGTTTTTTTTGGTTGGGTTTTTTTTTTGTTGGGGGGGGGGGTGCTTCTTTCATTTACTTTGATTAAAAAGCATCTACAATTTAATCAGAAGAGAGTTGCAAAATTCATTGTATCACTACCTAGGTAACTTTTACTAGGCTTACTACATATGAATGAAATAACAATGGTGCAATTCATACGTCAGGGGAAATTCAAAATCTACAAAAGGATCATATTCCCATTCCTGGTTTTTTGTAAACATAAACTACTTCACATTGTAGCAACATGAGAATATAAATGTATCATTATAAGGAGATTTTCTCTAAATTTCTTTTAATGGGTTGTCCTTAATGCTCAAAGAAAATAACTATGTTGTATTTGAGATATACTGTCTAGAGTTCTCAAAATATAGACTTTTTCCCAGGCATTTCCTTTGGGAAACTGAAATCAAGTTTAATCCTTGCTTTAATATTATATTCCATCATTATTTTACAAAACATTTGGGAATTTTCAAGCCAGTCACTTCCTTGAGGCACCAAGGAAACTCAGGACACAATCTTTGGTGCAAGCTTTTTCCTCTGGTCTGTCACTTGCAATATCAGTACACTTTCCAATTACTTCTAACTCCAGTCTGCTGTAAGCATGAAACAAGTGCTTAAGTAATACTGACCTTTGAAATAATTCCTTTTCTTTCTCGGGGCATGTTTGTTTCTTCTTCTAGAAGACAACTATTAGCAATTTAATAAACCAGAACTATTGGCTGGGAAAACAATTACAACAAAATTTCCATCTCACCACTCAAAATGTAACATCTTGCTATATAAAAATACAGTAAAAGGGCTATATTAGAAGAGTGTAAGAGTGTTATTTAAGTGCCAGCACCAAGATTACTGTTGTCTAGAAGCTGAGCTCTTAGCAAGTTGAGTGGTTGAACTTGCAGTTAGGGCCTTTCTCTTAAAATATTTAATTAAGTGCAATATATAGCTTGGTGTGACATTGATTATTCCACTGACTTGGAACTAATCCATAAGTCTAAAGAGTTCACAAGTATATTTGATAATACAACTTCTATAAATTCCCAAAGAGGAATGAATCATTTTCTCATCAACATGTTAGATATGCCTGATATACAGCATCAAATCTGGGCTGAACAGAGAACTAGAAGTAGAAATGCCCAGACCACATTCAGAGTTTCATCTGCTGGAACTCAAAATGCCTTAGGAGGGGGCACCTCTCTCCCACTTTAAGCCTCTCTGAGACATCTTTCCAATAAAACTTCACATTTTTGTGAAAATATCTGCCTTTTCAGTTCGGAGAACTGTGCCATTGAAACTTCCTTCTCCACTTCTCCTCCATCTGAGATCATGTTCCTCCCCTGCAGCCACCAGCCCCTGTTCTCACTGGTGTCTCTGATCCCCCACCTGCTTCCACGCTCCGTGCTTAATGAATCATAATTATTTTCCCCCTTCCAGTCCATGGCTGCCCTTTTCAATTGAATTGTTTGTTTATCCTGGTCCAGGAAGTTTTATCCTGGCAGAGCTTCCTCCTCTGCCTCCCCTTGGTTCCAGCAACAGCATCACGGCAGCAAGAAATGTTCCCAGCTTCACTAAGCAAAAGCTGTACACCATAAACATTGCATATTTCTAAACACAGAAATAATCTGAATCTGAGCTGATTTATTTTTCACACGTCCTGGGGTGGATGGCATCCTTTCATTCTTTCAAAGGAATTTGCCAACTGTCTTTTGCCAATGAGTTATTTTCCCGCCATTAACAGCTGACAGCTCTTCTGTCTCCCTCTTCTGTGAGACAAAGGCAAATTACAGGAGACTAGTAAAGGAAAGTATCTAGAAGCATGATTGTTATCTAGAAAATTATTTCCTGTATATTAGACCTCTGCCATGAAAAGATTTTGTCCCACCTGTTTTCTGGTGATAGGGCTAAGATTTTTCTCAGTAATAGTCCAAAGGAAAAATGTTACCAAACCAATGAAAATCTGCTCTTCTTCCTAAAGCATAGTTCTTTCCATACCTAGATCTTCCTTGTGTGGCTGTAGGGAGCTACAGACTGTGGCTGCAGGCTCCCTGCATAAACTGTGCCTCAGGAGTAGGGAAGGAAACAAAACAAACAAAAAAAAGAGAGAAAATCAGTGGTGAGTTCTAGAAGAAAACATAAGATGAAAAAATAAAATCAAAAAGGTGTGGAATAACTTAGATTTCATCTTGTTTCTTGCAAATCCTTGCAAATGCTGCTACGATTCCAAATTCCTGATTTCCATTTGGCAATTTTCAGTCTCTGAAATCAATGCATTGGGCCTGTGTCAGGCCGAATGCCACGGGAAAGCGTTGGAATGCTTGCAAAGCTATGCCAGGACACGATGCTGTGCATGTAAGAGCACTACCAGGAGTGTGCTGCCACGTACTCGAGGACGAGGACACCCCACTGCTGCCAAGGCATACACTTGCCAGCGATGCACCTCCCCAGTTCCAAAGCATGGCTGCTATCTCTTTGTACCTCCTGATTTAACACGCCTGGCACAGCTGGCCCAGCAGCAGACCTGCCAGGTTGTTGCCAGCCACGAGATCTGAAGCAGAGGCAGAAATGCTGGGCTGCACAGTGAGGTTTGCTGGCCCTGTGGCAGGGAAGCGAGAGGCCAAAGATTAGTGTGAAAATACGCTGAAAATACAGAGCTGCACAGCCACTGTCACTGAGAAGAAATCAAAATTGCCTTTTTTTTTGCAAATTTATTTGTGAATGAAGTAACTCCTGAAGGCTTCAAACTATGGAGTAAGTGAAAAGCTTGAGAAAAGAAACCTCCCTGCAATTTTTTTCCTTCCATGGACGTAAGTAAGACATCTACGTGTCAAGAGGGTCTGAGGCTTGAAAGTGTCAGGTGATCACATAAAATGGGTTTCCAGCTTCAAGTGGTAGGTCACTGTTTGGTAAATCCCTGACTTCTATAAAGGGGGAAAATGAGCTGAAAGCTCAGGGTGCTTTCATAACAATCTGAGAAAGGTTGGAGGCCTGTAATTATGTTTTGGCTTCTGACTTTTTTCTTCCTATCTGTAGCAGTTCTGGAGTACTTTTTCCTCTTGATCTCAGAAATGTTCCCAACACAGAAAAAAAAATAAATCTCTGTTTCAGAATAAAGGCATTTGGCTTCAATTTAAGGAAAAGATATGTTCAGCTTATTCAAATGAACAAACTTATGAAAAAAAGCAGGATTTAATCTTTGATTAAAAAAAACTTGGAAGTACAGTTTTATTTCAATACAGGAGGAAAATAAATATGCTGGTATTTTAAGGCATCTGTATATTACCAAAGCTTTCACTCTCTGCCCCCTCCTTACTGTAACCCTCTCAAAAAACCTTTTGAAATGCTGTAAAGAACTAAGATTGCTGATGGATGAAAACTAGCAATTTTATAAGATGCTGCATAACTGCTGAATTTGACAAAATATAAACAAATTGCTGTTTTCCTATAGAGCTCCTGTATAAAATGTCTACAGATATGCTCTACATCTTGGCTAAAGCCATAAAATAATAATAAAATAATTGATGTTAAAAATTTAAGCACATTAAGCTTTGTAATTAATAAAAGTTTCTACCCAAAAAACCAGTCTGAATCAAATATGCTGGAATTCAAAAGACCCAGCATTTCAGAGTACTTAAACTCTGAAACTTCTGACTAGCTCAAAGAATTTCTGAAAATATGTATCTGCTTAGACAAAACAGATGTGGCTTTTCCGTGAAAGAGGAGTGTTACAGCTGATGGTTCAAGAACAAAATGCATTGTGTTTGCACTTGATTAAAATGAAATAGTTTTCTTTTCAATTATATGCAGTGAAGTATGTTTTCATTGGCTACATGGCTCAATTTTGTTTTACAAAAACACAGATTGAAGTTCTGTTTTGAATGAGGAAACACAGCATGTTTGATATCCGTCACCATTTTCTTTAGTATTTTGCTGTTTACATTTTCCCTGTGGACCTTAAAGAGCTGTAAAGAAAAGAAGTATCAGTGCTGCAATTTTGCAGAAGCTCAGGGTCAGGCAGCCACAGAATCTGGATCTGCATACAAAGTGTCCTGTCTTTGTCTGTGCACTGCTTCCTGCCATCATGTAATGGCTCTGAGATACTGCAGCATGACAGACTGTCCTAAGTGACCACACCCATCAGTAATGTTCACCCAGCCATTTTACAGTGTACCTGTACTTTAAGCTTCTTTACTGATGTTCTCACCAAGCAATGGTGTTTACAAAGTATACAGCAATTGGGTGGTTGGTAAAGACCAATCTATTCAAAAACATAGATAGATAGACAGATAGATAGATAGACAGACAGACAGACAGACAGAATAATGATTTGGGATATCTTGCATGAAAGACAGCAAACCTAGAAGTTAATATCCTACTAAACAATACAGAGGAGAATAATCTGCAAAGTATTTTATTATTGTATATAATATCCATTCCTTCCCCCACCTTCTGCGGCATGAACAGTTGATAATAATGAAAAATATACAACAGAAAGTTTATGTGGGAATAAAGATGAATTGAAGTCTATAATTATGAAGGTGTAAACTTCACAGAGCAACAGCATACAGACTAGAACTTTAAATATGTGGGAACCTGTCCACTAAGTTCTACCTTGAAAACCACCATAATATCTGAATTCTCAATTTTGAAAATTTTGAGTATTTAGCAGCATCTTCCTGAGCTTCAGCTTTATTGCAAGCCTTGCAGTGTGTTTCCATTAAGCAAAATTACATACTACACACTCTTTAGATCTAAAAACCTGTTTGCATTTGTTATTAATAACATTAAGAAATGTTACTCAGGCTTAAGAAAGCCTTTTTTAATATTTTAGCATATTTGTCTTATGAAAAATCTATTCTATGTTTCCTTTATGGTTTTAGCATTTCAAACACTGCTTCTAGGTGAGTAGTTCTAGAAATATATTTTGGGTCTGAGATTAAGAGCCAGAAAAGCCAAACCAAATACATTGTGCCTTTTTGACTAAGTAACTGAGGTTTATAATTAATCACAACTTATTATACATGCCATGTAATTAAAATGTTGAACCAGTGCAATATATACTGATTGAAAATTTTATGGCTTTGAGGCTATACTTTGTAGTTATCCCTTTTACAATAGGCAGAAATACAAAGTTGTGCAATTCACAGTAATTACAAGAAATATTTCAGAACAATGTAACCCAATAATTGAACATTTACCATGCATTCAAACAATTTCAGCTGCAGATTTGACAGTCTTAATGCCCATCGTTAAAACTATGGTTCACACAGGTAATTGGGGGGTTGGCATTGAATGGAATAAAAGAAATTATTTACTTAATTTTTCTGCTTGAAAAGTAGAACTGACTTGCCTTCCTGTCCTCCCTGCAAGATGTTGGGTGAAAGGCTGAGTGCAGAATTCCACTTTTTGCTCTTGCTCAAGTGCATTTTTGGATGACATGCAGATGTTGGTAGAGATTATATTCTATCTCTGAAGAGGATTCTTTTATAACTAAAAGAAATTGTTGTCATTATTAATTATAAATTCAAAAATAATAGAATAATAAATTGTTTTGGGTTGGAAAGGACCTTAAAGATCATCTAGTTCCAATCCCCTGCCACAGGCAGGGGTACCTTCCACTAGACCAGGATGCTCAAAGAAAACTAAAAGATCACAAATGATTTTGAAGTAATAGAATGGACTTCTATAACTAAATTGGAAATAGTGCCATTTTTCCATGCTTGTAATTTCTGCCATGTTATTGTCTTTCTATATTACTAGCTATTGTCTGTCTATATTACTAGCTTCCATTACAAATGGTACAATCTGCAAACTGGAATGCTAAAATTGCACCGGAGAAGTTAAAGTCATGTTGAAAATCCAGAAGAGGTTGGATATTAATCATACATTATGTATTGAGGAAGAGTTTTTCCTTTGCACAGAAGCAAGTCTGAAAATGGAATCAAGCAGTACAAATCATAGCCAAGAATTTATAATATTGATCTATTCTAGGAATGCATGCAGAAATCCACAATGATTCAGAGGGTCAGATGCAGTATCTTCTAAGAATGCAGTGTAAAGAATTTCTCTGTGTTCCCTTAAAAGCACAAACTTTCCAGAAAAAAGACTGGTTTGAGATTATTTTCCCAGACAGGGAGAACAAATTCACTTCTTACAAATATTAAATAAAGTATTTTCTCTTTTAGATGTTAGTTACTTTAACTAGATTACGCTTGTTCTTTGATTATTTGCTATATCTTCAAAGAACTTAAGGGCATGGAAGTGTTTATTCAGAATTACATCTGCCAGTTGCCCTATAAATATGATAATCTTTAGCTGAAAAATAAACTAGTAAACACATTACATGATAAAAAATAGCTTCTAGAAAATTCAGAGCCACAGTCTTTCCTCAAGAGTACGTCCCAATTTTCATTAATGTATAGGAGTTCAATTTTGTTCCAATAACTTTCCATTATCTAAATAGTTTTGGTCTAAAAAGACAAATGACTTATTATACTACAAGTGAATAATTTGCTTCTTTTCTTAACCAGATATATCACTAATTCTAAGCAATAGTAACTCCTCTCTCCTTCTATTTTAAGTCATGGTATACATTTGCCTAAGCAAGAAATATGAAATTACCTTCCTTCCACATTTATTATTACCCATCTTCATATCAAAATGCATTTTAGGACAAGGTTAAGTAGAATAAATATATCCTCTCATTGGTTTCCTCATTTTGTCTATTGCTATTCTACTGATTTCAACTGACAGGAGCATTGAGCTGTCTGGGAAGCAAGGTAAATGCAGAAGGAACTATGAATATATTATCATCATCTGTATTTAGCTGCACCATCAAACCGTATAAAAAGGAATTATCGCAATTTGGGAATTCTGATAGGCTGCGACCTCACTTGTAGTACAATATTCATTGACCCTGAAATACATAATGTGAAGTAACCTCGAGATGCACAAGCTTCTGTGGGCAACAAAATATCAAATTCACATAAGGAGGCTTCACATTTAAATTATGCAAAAAACCAAGATATTTTGAACATACATTAGGGCAGGATAGGGTCCTTTGAATGTTATTCTCAATGCTCGTACCAGCAGCAACCGTCATCTGCAAAAGGGGGCAACAGAGATTCTGCTGAATGGAACAGAATTTTGTACAGTACTACAGAATATTTAAATTACACCATACTAACAGATGAGTGTGATCACTCAAACAAGCTCATCTAAGAGAACACTGACGCGGCTCAACTGAAATTCACATAAAGAAATTGAAAGTATTGTTACATTTCCTGGCTCATGAAGTACTGAGAACAACCAAGTGGTGGCTCATTTTGCTGCTGTGCACTGAGTTCACAGAAGTGGTCTCTGAAGCACTGTCAAACAGTCCGATAACTACGGAGAAATAATCACAGCTCCATGGCTGACTTTTATCTGAGCTCTCTGCATAAAGCAAGAATTTGATCTGTTTGTGAGGTTTGAAGAAAGTAGGGTCTTCTCCCTCATATTCAAACATCTTACAGAAAAACATCAAAATAAACAAACCTATTAAATTATTAGGTAGAATTTACCTATTAAATTGATAAATTTTTCATGTCAGGCTTCCTTCTTGCATCAAACAATCATAAGAGTATAAAAGTAGTAGGAAAGAAGCTATGTGCATTTAAAAAATCTGGAAGTCCTGTCAGCTTTTGAAGAATGTATTTTAGCATTGAATGCTACTTTTCCTCCTTTTTATCACTTTCTAATTTATTTCTGCAGAGCCCAATGAATAACGTTTTTCTTTAGACAGACTTTGACTAGTAGGCAATCTGACCAGGTGGTATTTCTTCAGATTTCAAAATTTACTTCAGAAGAAATTAACAGCAGACTTTTTCAAAAGTTCTAGATGCAAAAAACCCCAGCAGTTCTAGACTAAACCGTTAAACAATTTCTTTCCACCGCTGAGAGCATATGTAACAATACATACAATGTTCATGCTAATTATAGTTGAGCTTAGTAATTTCTCAAAGTAAATATTGACCTAAGCTTTATTTCTGTGACTACTTACTGACTCAATAGAGTAAACCTGGTATTTAAAGCAGGAAAAAATACAGTATTTTTTGATTCAAGTATTTTCAACATATGGAAAACACAATTTATTGCAAGATGTGTTTTACAGTGAATTTACTATTATCATTTGAGGAACTTAAGCCTGACTGTATATTACAGCTTATTTTTGCAGTAAACAAAAATGTACATATTATCAATATATTTAACAACAGGCACAGGCATGTATCCATGTCATCCATCTACCTTCAAATCATGTATTTGCAATGATCCTCACATTTTGATTTATAAAAGTTTTTAAATATTTGTAATACTTTTAAACTTTCAGTCTTTTAAAGGAGAATTACACAGTCATATAAAAAAATTTAAATCTTGAATTTCAAGCAAAACTCTCTGTATGCTGACAAGTTCTTAACTTGTTTGTATCAGAATTCCCTTATTTAGATTTACAGCCTTAAATATTTGAAAACATTTTTATAATTCTATTCTCTTTACTTAAAAGGTATTTCACTTCATACAGAGTAGCTACTTTTGAAAAGATAATTTCCATGCAAAGCAACTTCATGTTAATTCATGTATCATGTTCAGATGTATTTATAAAAACACTGTTGCTCCAGAATTTTTTAAGGAAAACACAGTACATATTATATCAGCATGGCACACTTTTAAATAAACAACACTTCAGCATAAGTAAATACACATATTATAAATTTTACCCACTCAGTTTTGTGCATCTTTATTTAATCATGGTTCAATGGTTCTTAAATTACATCTCAGTGTGTGTGTGTATATATATATATTTATATATATATATACAACTACTGAAAATATGTTGAAACAAATGCATCTGGATTAATATGTAAATAATTCACAAATTTTTGCACAATTTAATTTCCACCCGTCAGATATATTATTTTTTCTGATAGGTTTGCACTTACGCTTAAAAAGGTAGATCTACTGTATACTTTTGACTGCTGCATCTGAGCTCTGTTAACTAATTTATTTTTGCTGTTCATCACTGTTAACAGCAATATTCTCTGAGTAACTTTCTCATAATTTTTCAAATTATCTTGTAAACAATTTTCCCCCTATTTCCCCTTGCAAAACTGTGATGAAAGACCTAGTGACAAATAGTACAAAATGAATCCTGTTGAATTCAATTCTAGCAGCTGATGGGGTTAAAGTCCAGTATTTTGACTCTTCAGGCCTACTATGGGAAACTTAACACAGTCGGAAATGAGTGATCCCTATACTTCAGTGCTGTAAGCTATTTCCTTATGGCCATAGTAATTTCCTCTCCAACTGGACTTTCAATATCCAAAGTGTCAAATGTAGGAAAAGTGAAAGGAAAAAAATCCATTAAAAGTATAAAATTTTCACAAAAATTCTAAAATTGTTTTTCTTCAAACAATGTAAGTTGAGGCAAATGCATCACATTGTCATGAAGATTTTAGTGGCAATCGTTTGAGGTACAAAAATCTATGAAAGAGTTATGCATTGTAAGTAGTGCAGCAATTCCCATTCATGCATGTTGATGAAATATTTATTCCATTCAGGAAGGCATCTAATGGTATAGCATCAACTTAGTATTTCGTACCTTAGTAACTACAACATATTCGAATTAATATTAATGACACTTTCTATTACAGTTTGGGCTTTCTCAAAAAGTTTAATGGAGGAGAAAATTAAAGTTTATCAGATGAGAAATAGGGTTAACAGGGAGACAAAATTCTGAAAATTAATCTCTAGAACATGCATATATTCTTGCTTGGGATGCACACTTTGGCTACCATTTGCTGTAAAACACATGCAGGGGGACAGACCCTCAATCTGTACCCTACTGATGGACTCTGAAATGTTTCCAGTCTCCTCTTCATCTTTCTTTTGCATTTCCACATAGAAAAGCTTAAAGTGAGGCTGTGACACATCTGAAAACATTTTCAGAAAATGCATTACCTATGAAATGCCCTCCAGGTGCATACACAGCCATCCTACACCTCCTGGAGTTCTCAAGACCACATGAGACAATAATCACAAATAATGGCACACGTATGCAGCAAACTGGCCTGCCTTTCACAACCAAATGGAAATAGTGACAAAGGATATATGAGACTATAATTTCAAGTTTCTGTGGAAGCAATAAAATTAAAAGAAGTTTTACCTAATTCTCTAAATTAACCTATGAGAAGTGGGTGAAAATTCATTAATTCCAACACTGGTATTCCTAACCTTACAACATGAAGCAACTGCCTTTTTAACTGGTTAGTTACACCGGGCTTATAAGTGATCTGGCTATCCATGTCACATGAAAAAGAACATGTTTTTCTAAGCACCAACGCCATTATAATCCAAACCTTCTTAGCAAGTCCCCAGTCAAAGCTCTGGTAAAGCAGGAAATCCTGCACTCAGTTATGGTACGAGCAGTACAGCTCTAATTTCAAGGCCACATCCAAAATAAGGACAGGGAATACACAAGAAAGTCAGATTTTATAACAAGTGGTATCAAAAGCTGCTGAAAAATTCACGATACTCACTGAATAAACTTAATTTGTTGCTATATTGAATAAACCAGGGCAGAATCTTTCCCAGTTCTTTTGGATTCTATAATGTAGATTTCTGACAATTGGAACCTACTTACTAGAAAATAATGATAATCCTGCTCTCAGAAATAAAAAAAAAAAAGGCTCCCTCGGAGCAATATCTGTACATATGTATGCACACAGACTATGCATAAATAAAAATTATATGTTTGATGATGATAGCCCCCAGAAAAAAAAAAAAAGTAAAAAGAAGTAACAAAAACTACCTATAAGCCATCTATATCAACATAGCTTTCTGGTAGTTATGTTGACCTGTACACTCTTTGTCCATGGGAGCACCCCCACTGATCTACAGGGAACTTCCTATCACTGCACAGTGAATTCTACAAGCAAAAATTGGCAAGATCTATTCCTTAAAACCTAATATGTAGAAAGACAGACCTTGCAGTCTGTGTAGTATTCTTGCCACAGTATTGTTACATGACAGAACAAGTAAGCTAATACCTCATTAAGTGACCTCATAAAGAGAAAATAAGATTAAAATATTTTTGTTTACCTGTATCAAACTAACTGAACTTTCTAACTATTCTTTGATTAATCCCTTTAAAAATATTTCAATAAAATCACCACAATTAAAATAAAATCTTACATTTACACTATAAAATATTTACAATATTCTTGTAGGAGATGCTTATTATAATGAATAAAGATTTAGAACAGTGATCACAGAAGCAGAGTTTGAGTTCATATATCCATTAAAACATCTCCAGATCTAGCCTTTGTGCTGTACCAAGGCACAGAAATAATTCAGGCATGTATTCCATCATTAAAAATTTACTTAATAAGAAGACTCTAAAAAGATACTGTCTGAATAGTTCTTGCTCAAAAAAGAAAAATATTGCCTTCCTTTTCCTTCCTAATTGACAGAATTTCCTCCACATAAAGTCTTTTCAGACTGGAAGTTTGTTGGGGTTTTATTTTTATTACAAGTGCAGAAAACAATGGACATGTTCATTTCACAGAAGCATAGAATCATCAAGGTTAAAAGACACCTTCAAGATCATCTAGTCTGGCCATCAACAACCCATCACCACCATAATCACCCCTAAGCCACATCCCCAAACGCCACATCCAGACACCTCTTCTTGAGCACTTCCAGAGACAGTGACTCCACCACCTTCCTGGGCAACCTATTCCAATGCCTAGCCACTCTTTCACTGAAAAAGTCTTCTAATATCTAATCCAAACCTCCTCAGGAATGGCAACTTGAAGCCATTTCCTCTCATCCTTTCACTTGAGATATGGCAGAAGAGTTGGATCCCCACCTGGCTATAACCTCTCTTCAACCTCTAGTTGTAGAGAGAGGTAAGTCACTCCCTGAGCCTCCTTTTATCTAAGCTAAACAACTACAGCTCCTTCATGGGACTTGTGCTTCAGATTCTTTGCCAGCTTTGTTGCCTTTCCTTGAAAACACTCTTGCACCTCAATATCCTTTTTGAAATTCCATATTGTGTAAAAATATGAAACTATATGAACGTTGCACAAATACGGAATACAATACACATTTTTTTGGGTTACCCTGGACAATGTTATAGCGATGGGTTTTCAGACTAGGTCTGTGGAAATCATGCTGACTACTCTTCTGTTCTAATGAAGCATGAACTGTCTGATATTTATGTTCCAGGTTCAATTCCAAGTCACTTTATTGATGTCATGGAAAAGAGGAAGAAAGAAAGGGAGGGAAGGCAGGAAGGTGGGAAGGCAGGAAGGAAGGGGTTAAGTGAGTGAAAGAGAAAAATAAAAAAAAAAAACAAAACTAACAACTACAGATACCTACAGTGTTTTCCTGTACTCCCTGAAATCCTGCTCCTATAATCAACCAGCTACCAGACCTGCCCCCAGCCTACAGTACTAATCTCTCTTCTCCAGGCTGTGAGGAAGGAAGACACAGCAGTTCACACACATGTACATACTGCCCTGCAAAAAGACAAGTTTGAGGAAGGTGTGTTAAGACTGATGCTAAACTGTGCACATGGTCCTTGGAGAACAGACCTGCTGAGAGATCCAGGTTGGATGGAACTCAAACACACCTGAGGAGCCTATTCATGTCTCGGAAATCTCACAGATCTTGTGAAAGAGAGAAATCTCAAAAACAGGAAAGGATCACAGGGACTATCAGAGTTTTGCTAAAGACAGAACTAAGTCAAAATTCTGGAAACACAGTGAGTCATACTTGCTCTAATTTGAAAACTTCGTGTCCTGTAGTCTCATCCTTACTGTATGACTACAGCAGACAGCAAAGCCAAAACCATGCCTGAATAATTCTCTACAGCCTCATACAACTTTGATTGCCCCGTAAAGGCCAGGTAAAGCCTATTCAAAATATGTTCCTGTTTCACTCCTCAGATTTCTACATAAGGAAAAAAAGAAGACAGTGACTCACTTATTTTGCAGTAATGCACATTTCCCTCATTTTTCTGAAGGCATGTGCCAGCACATCCAGTTTCCTTCAGAGGGACAGTTTGCCCTCTGATTACCTGGGAGCAGGGTAAGGAGAAGGAAATGTGCCATTGGGTGAGTGCAGAAAGCAGCCCCTGGGAGCCATTCTGCTCTGCCTGGGCCCTGGAGGACTCTGGAACACAGATATTCTGTACGACTGGGAGCAAATAAAAATGAGCAACTGGTACCTCATTTATAACTATAACCTCATTCTACAAGTCCTGTAAATATGGCTAACACTGTTAACACACAGTTTTTCATACTCTGAGCCCTCAGAGAAAAATGTGTACTGATACATAGATATCTGCAGTCTGCAAAGCATTTTGGTGGAACTGTTCTTAGTTTGATTTTTTCTTATCTTTCTTATTTCTAGATAAGACATTGCTGAAAAAATTCAGCTTGCTCTTGAAGATACAAGTGGGACAGGCATAGACAGTCATAATTCCTTGGGGATTTAATGCTACTCTGTTGGATCAGCTTCCAAACAATCCATCTCACTGTACAGCACTTTGCAGGTCCTGAACAGGTCAGGGCTATCACATAAAATCCTGCTGACTTAAAGAAATTATTATTTAAAATAATCTATACAATAACTAGCCACTAGGTTTGCTAGGCACTGTTCAAGTATAGCTCTGAGAATATTTCTTTTATGAACAAGCTGGGATACATGTGCAATGCTTCCAAGCACTCTGTGGCTTTTGCTTAACTTGCTTTTTCATGTGATTATAGAAGCCTAACTCACAGTAGAGTGTTTTTCTTTGTATTTAAATATCTCCTTCCCAGTTTTTTGAGATACCAAAAGATACCCAAATACCAAACATACATATAGCAGTGCAGTATTACATTCACACACACAGTTTAAGGAACTGAGACTGATTGTGATGCTGCCAAGCAGCAGAACACACAAATTAATAAGACTTTTGTCTTTTTCTTGGCTGTTCATAACGCTTTGGGTAACAGCCAGATGTCAGAAATTAGTTCAGCTTCATATTAATGTCATTTGAAAAATGAGCAGTGGCAGATGCAGGCAGCAAAACTACACCTTGGAAAGACAGACCAAAGGTGGAGGATATTAGTGGAGACGAGTGAAAGCACTTACACACAAAATAAATAAGAAGCTGTAAGTGAGGACGAGCCTGAAACAGAAGCCTCTTTTTTTACTGTCTCCTGAAAGAATCCAAAAATTAGTGTATCTATGGGATTGAAAACTATTATTTGCATTAGACCTTAGATATAGCCTCACCTTTTTGCATTGCAACAGGACAGGGAAAGAATGTCTGTATCCTTTAAATAATTTAATCTTGCTGTAATAACTAAATAACAAAATAACTTTTTGACCTGGTACCTCTGAGGAGGGACCCTGAGCAAAGGATCCCCTGTGATTTTATACCCTCACTGTCCAAGTGGAGCAAAGTCTGGGGGCTGTGGGTTCCTGCCTTGTCTCTGAGTTTCTGTCCCCAGGCACTGAACCTGCACACCGAGCTACCTGCTCTGAATGTATTCCTCAACACCACCTTAGGATGAAATGCACATAAACCTGGTTATTGCTCTCCACTAAATAGTTCAAATGTAGATTTCTACAGTTGACAACTTGCCTAAATTCGAGGGGTAGACAAGCCAGTCTTTCCAAGAAAACTTTCATGAGAAATAGAATTAAGAAGAGTACATTCAAAAATGAAATTAAATTGAAATGAAATTCTAATTTTAAAGGGAACAACTGAAACAATTTTGATTTAAATTAAACATAAAACTTTGCAAGTGCAGAAAGCAGACAGGACTATTTGTCTTTATGTATTAAACCAGGATGTTTATCCACAAAAACTTTTTAAACCTGTTTTAAATTGTCACTTTTGACACTGGTTTAAAACTCAACACCACACTGACTGAAAGTCTGAATTTAAAATGCTCCAAGAAGAAAACAAGCTTTGGGAACCCTTTTTGTTTTGTTTATTTTCTCCATATGCAACATTCCCTTCAGCTACTTGAAACATAAATCAGACCAAATTTCCTCACAGAGTATGTTGGAAGAGCTATGTCTTTATAATGAAAATAAACAGAAATTGATGTTGAAAATCTGTTGAAGATAATGTCAAAGGTGTTTGAAGTTGTGTATACCAGATAACTTGAGGAAAATGAGTGAGACAGCTGGGTACATCCATGACCCCTGCTTTCTTTGCTATGCTGCTACTATTTCCTGATGCTATAGCAGGGACCAAGGAGTGGCCCAGGAAAGAAAGGGTTTTCTGACACCTACAATCTTGCTTCTCTGCACACAGATATTTTACCTAGCCAAGAACACAATTTTCAAGTGCAACAATAATTACCATGCCCATATAAAACTGAGACAGCAGCACAGCTTAAAACACTAAGTTCAAGAGCACAGACTTCACTGACTACAATGAAAAGAATGTAATAAAAGAGTAAAACACTACTCTGGCAACAGTTATTCAAAGAGCCAAAGAATTAACATCAAAGCATCACTGGATAAATATTGGCTATATTTTTTTCTGTCTCACCTCTACAGCAACATTAAAGACTCCAGATCCAGACAAAAGCAATCTTTTTGAGTACATCGAACTGCAAATACAGACAAATGCACATATAAAAAACACAGGATCGAGTTTGCAAAACTGAGGTATTTTGTTCATTAGTGTAAAAATCCACATTTAAACCATGAGGATCTGATAAAATTTTGTAATTTTAATAAAAAATAGAATTGTTTAACATTACCTGGGGCCTTAAAAATACAGATTTCCAATGTTTATTTTTCAAAAATCAAAATTTTACATCTTATCATCACTGAAAAGTCAGCAAGTGTAACAACCTGTCATATGATTACATCTGTATACGGTATGTGTCCTTCAAGTACTACTTTTATAATCTATAAAGTGTCCATAAAACACAGCAAGAAAGGGAGAAGAAAGATATGACCCAGAAGAATCCCCATAAAACCCACAGCCAGCCATCATGATGTAATGAAGATCTTAGCTTTGTTAGTAGGGCAAATTTCCTAACAGTTGAGAAAGGGCAGACCAAAGAACCCTGATCAGTTAAAAGGCCAGACCTCCAGAGAAGAAACTGAGAGAGCACAGATTAGTAACTACATGCTATGACAGAGAATCTGTACCAAGAAAGATAAAACTGAATGATTTGCATACCTTATCTGATTTAAATGTAATTCAGAGTACTTGAAATTAAGAGCTCAAGATTCCTGACCCTTGAAGGAGAGAAACAGGTTGCTTCAAAGACAACACAATACTTTGCTTCAAAACGTTGTTTCCTCACCATCATCACTGCACACTGGCAAGCACGGGGAAGGAAATCTTCTGCAGGTGCTAAATACAGTGAACATTCTTCTGGGTGCTGAAGATCATAGAACCATGTAATGGCGTGGCTTGGAAGGGACTTTAAAGCTCATCTAGTTTCAACACCCCTTAATGGGCAAGGACACTTTCCACTGGACCATGTTGCTCAGAACTCCATCCAATATAGCCTTCAACACTTCCAGGAAGGAGGCATCTACAAATTCTCTGTGCAATCTATTCCCGTGCCTCACCACCCTCACAGTAAAGAATTTCTTTCTAATATCCAATCTAAACCCACTCTCTTTCAGTTTGAAGCCATTCCCCCTTGTCCCTTCCTGTACATGCTCTTGTGAAGTCTCTCTCCATATTTCCTGTAGGCTCCCTTTTGGTACTGGAAGGTTGCAATTAGGCCACCTCGAAGCCCTCTCTTCCCCAGCCTGAAGAATCCCAATTCCTTTATCCTTTCAGCACAGGAGAGGTGCTGTACCCCTCTAATCATCTTGGTGGCCTCCTCTGAACTCACTCCTACAGGTCAATGTCCTTCCTGTGCTGGAGACCCAGCACGTATCTGACAGAGGGACACTTAGCTGAGTTTCCATCTCAAAATAAAAATGAGTTACTAACTATTCATAAAGGATACATTCAGATACCAAGAGAATGTTTAGACCTTCTCCAAAGCATCAGTTACAGCAATATTTTCCTTAGAGTATGTAAGGAATATGTTACAGGTTTTAAATGTAGAAAATTAATTCCAGCTTGGAAACACTCAGCCACCCCCCCCCCCCCCCCCC
>VZSE01012280.1:189991-330651 GCA_013398275.1 Promerops cafer
CCCCCCCCCCCCCCAATTCCTCTCAATAATAAATTCTTCCACCAAGATTTTCTGTATTTCAGATGCAAATTAAATTTAAAAACTAATTTTAATGTAACCTGCAATATCTCAATTCCACAGAAAGCACAGGAGAAAATATGTCTCATAGGTATTAAGAAACTGCCAAAAGCAGTTACAATTGCAAATATGCAGATGTCAGTAAATTCACCAAAAGAGATATTGCAGATTGACTGCCAGCTACTAGCCTCTGGAAAACAGAAAGTAATTCAACTTCATACAACTTGAAATGATTCAATAAAGTTTTTATTTCACTGTGATCTAAACTAGGTTGCATCAGCTTGCACATACCAGCAGTTAACAGGGTGCCTAAATAGTCACCTTGGTTAAGCAAACTCACAGGAATGTCTTAAAAGGAGTATCTTATAAGCCATGAAAACAGCTCTTGCACTTGGTAGGCAGAAGGAGGAAGGGAAACAGAGACAATTCTCTTTAGTTTCTGTTTGCAATGGATGCACAGCTGCCAAGCCCACATCCTGGGGAAACCCATAACACGATGTTCTCAAAAGTGGAAAGCCAGAAGTGCCAAGGGGACAGTCACACTCCTAAATTTGAATATGTAACTGCAAGTGTTTCCCTGGCAAGTTGCCTCCGATTGTGAGAAAATATATCCAAGGGTGACAGTTCTCTATAGGCCTGAAGACCTGACTTTTGAAATTAATCTTACTGGTATCCACAGGAAGGGTGCAGTGCAAAGTCTCTTGTAACTAACAACTATATTGAGTTAGCAGTTACTTCACAAATTCTAAGGTCATTAGAACACTCAATCATTATCATTTTTATGGATATGGAAGAGGTGTTCTGTTAGGATGCACTGTGAATTTTTCCTTCCTTCCTTCCTTCCTTCCTTCCTTCCTTCCTTCCTTCCTTCCTTCCTTCCTTCCTTCCCTGTAACTTGAAAGTATGATTAATTCTTGACTATTTTCCATTTATTTGGTGCATTCATTTTAGTTCATGAGTGTTCATTACATTAATTAAAATGGGACACTACAATTTTTTTAGTTGAAACATTACTTAAAATTGTAACAGCATTCACAGGAAATAAGCTTGGGAAGAGTTGGTTACCAAAACGATGACATTTAGTCAACACTTTTTGTTTCAACTTAATGTTGCAATTGAATAAGTCGTGTTCTGAATACACTATATTATTTTTCAACAATAGGGAAAAGCAAAGCTATGAAGAATTTCAGCAGATGTGTATTAACTAGCACACTCTCCAGACAATGCCTTGGCTTATGTACTTGTGTGCATCAAAGGAACACTGGCAGAAGACACGGTTAATAATATATGAGTCAGAAGGGCAGTGGTTTTAATCATTAACACAATATTAGTTGTGGAACAAAGATACATCATTATATCAATACATTCATTCCTTTGATAGTCTTAGCTATGACTGTCATGTAACCATACTTAACAGAAGAATTGTCTTTTTTAGCTCAGAATTCCATTCTTTTTGTCAATAGCTCCCCCTCTTTTGATGCAATTTTGACAGCTTTATTGTTTTACTCATTCATCTGTCTCAAAATGATGGGTTTAATGATAAGCATCTATAAGAAAAAAGAAATCCAATACATTTTGCAACCCTATGTGATACTGAGTAGTTAAAGAGTTTATAGTGAGAGAAATGCCCCAGTGCTTCTAAAATAATATGGGAACTTTAAGGAATCATAGTTATGATTTCATGTCAATTTATTTTGCAAACATGCTCTGTTTCAACCATCACCTCAGTAAAACTGAAAATAGAACATTTTACATGCAAATTTCTGTAAGTGAGTTTATATGGTTATGCAGCTTCTTCAGTTCCATAGAGTCATAGAACTGTGCCTATAGTTTGGGTTTGCTGAGCAAGAGTTTTGACTCACTTGAAATCCTGCTAGAAACTACTGAATTGTTATTAAAAAAAAAAAAAAAAAAAAAGCATGATATTCCAGTGCAAGTTTAGTTATCACTCAAGCATTAAAGCTGCCTGTCTCCTGTCCCCCACTGTGACCCTGAAAGATCATCTCTCTTTTACTTCTGTCTTAATTACTAAAAGCATTTCCACTACAAGACTACAAGTCATGATTTAAAGGATAAAGCCTCCACACCATGTCCTATGAACCTGCAGTTGTGATCCCACAAGCCAGATAACCCTTTAGGCTGTGATAAGCTCAGAGTGGAATGGTTTTCCTCTTCCACTTTTGTATCATGCTGCCAAACAAACAGATCAATTGTTCACTGTCACTATAACAGTGATTCCAAGGTGATCAGACGTTGCAATGATGGGCTGGTGAGAGACTCAGAAAAAATGAAACCTTCTGCTTTTCACTTTCCTGAGCGATTAAAATTAATCCTTTTCTCTTTTCCAGTTTGTGTAAGACTCATCAATTTATCTTCATATTTGAACTTCCCAACAGAATTTTTCCAAAAAGGTAAAATTCAAAAAGGGTGCAACTAGTGCCTTTACTGAAAATCTCACTCATATAAAAGCCTGGTTGGGTCTGTTACTCCAGTGATTTTATGGTTGTAAGTTTCTAAGACTGAATGTCAATTAATAGATGTGGGCTCCTCTGTAGCCATCTATTTTTAATTCCATCAGAGAGGCCTAGTGTTAAACATGTGATGGAAGAAATGTTAGTCAGAGGAAAGCAGATGGGATAGCTAATTTTTCTTTCACAGTGTTTACACAATGATGAAATTTTTTTAACTTTCACAGCAGAAAAACAAGAATACCCACTCACATATAGAAGTATTTCTCAGCAGGCTTTAGACAGGAAAATGCTAAGTTCTGATCTGGTTTTATCACTAGGTAGCTTGGCAATAGAATGTACCAGTATGAATCTACAGTCAGTGCCAGTAGTCCCCAGGCTTCAGGTGCTGCTCAGGTGTCCAGGCTGAACACACTTCGGTGTGTTCATCTGGAGCCTCCTGCTCCCTCAGTGTGTGTGCAACCTGCACACAGAACAAAAAGTACATTTTATAACCTATTTTTATATATATTTAAAAGCAGGCAAAGAGTAAGAGTTAAAAAGAAGCCCAGCCCAGACTGTACTGACGAGACACAGAAACTGAACAAAATATGCCAGCCATGAGAATGGCTGTGTTGTGCCATAGAAGACCCCTGAATTTATCCTGAATTACCTTGCTCCAGAAGGGAAGGGTAGGGAAGCATAGTTGTACCAGTGGTGTAGGATGCCTATGAAGAAGGAGCACTCACTAACCCAGGAACAACCACAGAATAACCTGATTTTGGATACAAAGCAAGAATTTCTACATTGCTCTGTGCCATGCTATGCTGAAGTATTAGCTTCCTTGGGACTGCAGTCAGCTGTATAAATTCATGGGGCTCCAACAGAGAAGATGAAACGATTCACACTTCGTAATAGTTGTTTCTAAGATCTTGGATGACTCAACTGACTCTTATTATAACCTTCAAAATTAAAAAAAAACAGAAACTTGCATTTAAAAAAATGTAGACAGAGATTCTTAAGTAAAGCTTGTTAAAAAAGATGTCATTTCAATAATAATATCAATAATTTCAATAAACAAGTTGCAAATTAATGTTCTGTTTGCATACAGTGATGCAGATAGGAAATAATCCCTACAGCTGCCGGAAGAAAAGCAAAATAATCTACTGCTCTGAGACAGTTCTGCTGAATTTTAAGTCACATGGAACACAAACACTAAACCCTTGCATGCTGGGTAGAATAAAACCATGCCACCCACACGAGAAAGCCTCTCTAAAAGTGCTAAATTCAAAAGGCAGGTAAGACAATCAAATAAACTCATTCAAAGTATGTGATCTGAGTACTTGATCTTCAGTAAAGAAGATGCAGACTGCAAATTCTCAAAACCATGTTGCTTATGGCTGAAGAATTCCCTTCACATTTGTCTGCTGTGTCAATAGAAGTGAAAAATAATGGAAAAACATGAATGAACCTCACTCATTTCACTTTTAAGATCAGCAGAAGCAAGTTCACCTGTTCTGGAGAAGTGAAACAAGAAACTCAACTAACTTCAGGAATATTATGAATGAATTTCTGAATTATCAGACTTCCCGCCTTACATATTTACTTATTTGCAATCATGTAAGAGACAAACTGCAACTTTGACTTCTTGATGAGTATCATTTCAGGTTACTCATAAATGTGTTCTGAAACTTGATTTCCAGCTTTAGGGTGACATAAACTGTAAGAGATGTCCTTAAAATCTTTCAATGGTTGAGCATCATTTTAAGTTAATTCCAGATAAAAAAATATTTAACCTTTCTCCAAAATTTCCAAAAGAGAGCTTTGTGAACTATCCAAGGTATCTTGGTGATTAAAAGAATCACTTTTGCTCAACACACTATTGCCATTAAATGGATATAGTATAGATATATTCAGCGCTGCTGCTTTCAGGAAAAGCTGCTAACAAATACCTTCCAAATGGTTGATTTCATGTTCTTTTAGTGCTCAAGAGTATTTAACAGATAAGTATCTTGTTGTCAGAACAATCAGCACTACTGCCAACTCATCTCATTATTTTTAAGAGAAAAAATACAGTTCTGTCACCCTAAGAACTGTAACAAATATATACATTCTGTGGAGCTAATACACAATAATTTATAGACCTCCAAAAGTACCAAAGCATGAGGTGGTGATAAAAAAACAAACCATGTTACATTTGGATTTGATAATTTTCTAAACACACAAGAATACTTTACTATACTTGGTGCACCAGCATTCTGAAACCACACTTAGGAGAAAGGGCTGGTTTAAAACAACTAAATCACTTCCTTAAAAGTGAAATACTCATACTAATTCTGCTACTACTAATAAAAAAAAATTCAGTTAGCCCTTTGTGATATTCAGGAATTTGTATGTGTACTTTTTTCCGTGTCACTTCCTGACACTATATGAAAAAACTTACATGAAAAATCTACTTACACTTTGAAAGGGGAATGAAGTGTCATATCTTCACCTGCTCATGTTTTATTATGGTTTTGAATACTTAAATCTTTCATTGTTCTTTATCTTCCGAATGACACGCTGCTGTCACTGCTGTCTAATAGGATCTGGTCTTTCCTAAATTACTTTTGAGATTTTAGAGCACAAATCATAGTTCTAGAAACAAGAGATATCCACTGATGATAAACTCAATTGTGAAACACGTAAAATGGCTCAAAATCCTGAAAGTTCCAGCCATTTTTTCCAAGTACAATAAGCATTACGTGACTTACATAGTAATGTACTCTTTTCTGTGTTTCCCCCTCTGTTCCATCCTTCCCTTAATTTGATATGTCACATTTTTACACCGTGCACTCTTTGTAGTCAGGATTACATTTCTACCTTGTCTGGAACTGTGGGACCTCATGCTTACTTAGACTTTTTCAGTAGTATCACCAATACTGAAGAGTGTATGCACTATAGAGAGCCTCAAACAGTCCCAGTGTTAACAAGAGGTGCAATATTTCTGAAGAGAACAAATGTTGTAGGTCACAATGATGAAAGTATTAAAATATTCTTTGTAAATATTATAGTTAGTTCAAGGTCTTTACATGAGGTATAACCTTATAATAAAACCTTAAAAATGAAAGCCAGCAGGGATGGATTAAGAGGGATCCTGCAGATTAGGGATCTGTAAAATCATGGGGCAGAAGCAGAGCAGCAGGCGGCATTTCTGGACAGGGCTGATTGCTGCTGGCCAGCCACCCATCACAGAGAGCTTCACTCCTGTGTTTCTGCAGGAGTTAGACAACTGCAAGGTTGAATATTGAGTTTGGACACATGGAAAAAGAGGAAGAGTCCTTTGTGCAGGTGTTTAGCTTGGAGATAACGGTTTCTGACACTGAAAATTAAAATGTATTGAACTGCAGCCTTTGCACAATTAGGGTAAGCAGAAAAATATAGACTGGATGGTTTCATTTTACTTCACAGCACAAAGCACAATGATTTTTACAAAATTAAATAGCCCAACCAATCAAACCAAACCAAACATTGTGTGAGGCAATCGTTCTAGGAGTGCTTCTCAATTTCTCAAGTACGTGAATAAAAATATCCACTTCATTATATATCTTATGCCTCTACTATATCCTCCATATCCTGTACCTTCTCTCAGCTCACATACAGCTCAGAGGAACTCAGTCTAAAATAAAAGTCATAGTTTTCCTCAAATACTGTAAATCATTTTGCCCAGGAATAATTTAAACACCCGAGAAATCTCCTACTTAGATTCATAGCCCTTATGAATTGGTACTACTTCCACTTTGAATTCTCTTGCAGCCTTGAAAGTCATTTAGCAATGGCCTGACAGGCAGCGTTCCCTGCCCACTTCCCATTACGCTGTTCTTACTGCCCTGGTGTTAACTAAGCCACAATGAATTGCCCAACCTGGCTGGCTTACACTGCTGGCTTGCACCCACTCTGTGTCCAGTACGTCCACAGCACAACCAAATACTTGGCTGGGGCTCATAGGAACATTTAAGGATCAAGTCAAGGAGAGGCAACACACAGATGTCACATGTTCTGTGACCACCTTTGTGTCCCCTTCTCACAAGCTTCAGGAATGTCACTCTGCTTTATGACTTTATGCTACCACATGTTTAGGCATCTCAGACACTTTTGAAAACCACACTACTCCTTATTTAGATTTGCTGTCTGTGTAGTACTGGGTTTTCAGTTATTATTTGAATATACCCTCAAAAAATCTTGTGTATGTAGCATGATAGTGGCCACTAATACCTCACTGAATAAACACTCATGCAAATCCCAGCTGTAAATATAGGTTAAGTCTTTATATTGTTAAAAGGGTATCTACTTAAGTACATATCAGAATTTTGTGTGCATCTGCTTGACTGACATAAAAAGTTGTCCATATGTTGTTACAAGAATTTTTAACAGAACAATTTTATTGTGGAATTAAGTCAAATAGACAGACCATAATAACAAAACTATGGGATATAAGCCATTTTTAATTGAACATTGCTACTGGCAGCATACTTAACCCTCTTATGTTTAGAACAAAATGACATAGATTTAGATTTTGCATTTAGTAACAATTTATTTCCTAGACACCCTCCTTTTGTAACCTTTTAAGTCTTCAATTCCATCAGATTTTGAAGGGATAAGCTACTAATAAATACAGTTTTATATCTATTTAATTTAACCACAGAAATAAGTAAGTAGGAATATAGTTACAGGAATTCCCCAGGAAAATATTTCTGTGGTTTAACTACTAATCCGTTTTTATTTTGGGATTAATGCAGATAGCATCAAAGCATCAAAATGAGAAACAAGCTGCATATTCAGTTCAGGTATTCTAGTAGAACAGCATGCAACCTGAAAAGTAAACAGGAAATATTTTCAGTTTGGTGACTGCTTTTGAATTTCTGTGTTTGAATATGAAACTTCTTCAGTTTTACTCTTTCTAAATATTTCTTTAGAATACCTGATGTCTAACAACATGGAACTGTATCAACACTACAAAAAATAATTCAAACCTCGTGTAAAAGTCCATAAATACTCATATCAAACTATAAGGAATATGTACATATGTGCAGCTAAAAACCTTTAGAGCTTGATACATATGCATTTCTTATGAAAACTGCATAAATGACAAATTATCAAAAATTACTTTGACAAATAAAGGAAAAATATGATGAATGATACTCAAAATGCTAATCTCTTAAATGCTGGGTTGGAGCTTTTTCTCTGCACTGGTTTCTGAAAAAATAACCCATGAAGAAAAGTAACAAAAAATTGTTCCTACAGGTACTTCAGTAGATATTATGACTACTATTAAAAATTACTGAAAAAGTAATTCTAATATGAAGAATCTACTTCAGTTTAAAGGCATAGAGAAATCCACTACATACTGGTTGACATCAGAGTCTGAATTCAGAGAGTTTATATTTATCTTGGTCTCTGNCTTTAAAGAAATTTAGAGTGGATTTAGAGAAATCCACTACATACTGGTTGACATCAGAGTCTGAATTCAGAGAGTTTATATTTATCTTGGTCTCTGAGAATAATTAACATTTTGGAATCAAAATCAAGTCAGTGCTAATGGGGATGATATGCTGGGTGGAATATATTGCACTTGTGCTGTTGATATTAGAGTTCTACAGAGGAGAAAAAAACAGAGAAAAAAATAGTTGTCCCTGAAGGGCAGAACAGTGACTCACAATGTGTGCAAGAGACAGACCAGTGAAGTGTGAATGTGCTGTTTAGACCCAGCTTCTTTACAGAGAACAGATGCTTCAAGATAATTTTCAAATATATATTACTGTATATATAATATAACAATAAGATGACTGTAATACTGTCAGAACAAGAGGACAGATTTAGCTAATTATTTTGGTTTTAATTGTCTCTTTCATTTCCTTAAGCTACAAATGAATAATGTGCATTTACCTTTCTGCTTAAATAGGTGTGTATTTATTTGAGTTTCCTCCATCATGCAGTAGTGCTCTCCAATTATAAATGTGCAATTTTCAGTGTGGTTTTAACATACACAGCTTTTGGAGTAATCTCTTGGTCTCTCTGTATCCTGTGCCTGACAACATTGTTGGAAATTATGATGGTAACAGGGAATTATAAGGCTGAGTCTGTTTCTAGAAGTCCATCATTCCCTCTACATAACTTGGCCCATAGTATTTTCCCTTGAGGAGCTGAATTGCACTTTTCTTGCTCCCAGCTCCACACTGAAGACCCTTGAAACCTATAATTTGGAGAACCTGAGGAAATAATACTGCAAAAATAGCTAATTGCATTTTTGCATTATTTGCAGAATTTCTTCCAGGCTTAATGTTTTCTCTTGTTTCAACAAGAGCTTAAGTTATTCTTTAAACCAGGAATTGGTTTTAGATGCAATCCATTCTATCAACTAGAAGATATGGGTAGTTAGAAGTACCAACAGAGGAAAACAAAAAGAAAATAATCACCATAAAATAGTGTTCAAAAGGCTGCTAAGTTAGAAATTTTTATTTAATAGCAGATTGCAATCAATTAACTTTTTGTCTTAATAAAAATTGCTTTTATTTCAGGAGTATTTATTAGGACATACTGTTGATGCATATGGAACTCTGCTATGTATAAACTGTGAAGCTGAATGGGCTCTATATGCTATTGCAAGCCTGAAGTTACATAATTTTCCTCATAGGCATTATCTGCCTTTATGGCTTCCCAAACTTTTATCATCAAATACAAGAATCTGATCACTAAAGGACATTTGACTTGATATATTCAACATCAGATCAAATTTCAGACAGTGTAATTCTCCCTCTGGAGCGCTTACCCGTGACTTGTTGGCATTGCCAATGCACCCATCACCAGTTCTTGAAACAGAAAAAATGTAATTTGAACTAGCTTTTCCATTAGTTGTACTCCAAAGTAGTATCCAGCTTTAAACTTCATCTTCTATCTGCAGAATTTTACTACCATGGAGAATCAACTACTGTAGCGATAGAGATACTGCAGCAGAGGAAGCCAGGCTGTTGTGCTTGGTGTTAAAGGGTCTTAGCTGGCACACACAGAAAGTCTGCAATATTTACATAGAATTTTCTTCAAAATACGTGCACAAACACACCAGGGAGGTGCAAAACCAGAAACTTGTTCCTTCCTCTTCAGACAGTTGAAGGTAATCTTACAATCAAAGGAAGGTTGTACATTTATTATCTCCTTGTTCTGCAATCCCAGGTCAGCCTACAACAGCAAAAAATCTCACAGATTACAAAGTGGGCAGAACACTGTTCTTCAATGCATCCAAGATGCTCTGAGTTCAGTTGTTTTATTTAAATATGCAGTAAGTATATGCAGTATAGAATGTATTTTGTTTTCCAATCCTTGTATGCAAAGTTGGCCAGAACTTGCCAACTCAAGTGAGACTGAAAAATTGGTCAATTTTCTGCAGTCTTAGAGGAATCTTAAGGTTACTAGGAATGTTGGAGGAACTCTTAGGTTACTGGGGTGTTAACTAAGTAGATAACAATATATGATGGAGGTATTTTAGGAGCTATAGGTCAGCACTTGGTTATTTTATTATTTTTTTACATTTGCTGCTTGTTTCCTTTTCACTACTGTTCTTTTATTGTTGCAAGTGAACTCCTAAGGCTGTTTTTCACCTGCTTCTAGCTATTGGATTTTCTCTGGCCAGAAGGAAACCAACTTTGTTCAAGAGCAAGTGCCTCATCACAGAAAGGTTCTATTAACTACAGCAGCATCCCCAGCACATGATATTTTAAATTGGTTTTCAGAAATACATGAAAAAAAGCTTCCCAAAAAAAATCACAAGGCTTTTTAAGCTGTTCTTGACTTTCACTGTGCCATAAGACCAGTTAAAGTCCATTTCAAAATGAAGATGACTCATGCTCCAGTTCCCTTATCAAAGAAATACTTTGACTGAAACTGCAATTTGCTGCTGACAGTGATGAGGACAGGAATACCATTGGCAAAAGTCTTCCCATGAAATTTAGGACATAGCTGGATTAACGGAACCATTCCTGCCCTCTTAGTTATCACTTCTTGCTTTCTGCAAACATTCTTACACTTTAGAGCATTCTTTGCAATTATTAAAACCAAAACAGGTTTTTCCTTACAAAAGAGGTTAGCACCTGTACTTGTCAGGGGACTCTGACACGAGTCTAGTTTAGTCTCAATAGCCAAACACATTCCTGCATTAGCAGAGGCCACCTTCAGCAGATGACACTCAAATTCACAGTAGAAAAGCTGATAGATATACTGAACACCAATTTCCTAAATTTAGCCTTAAGTACATGCTGTGCAGGAAATAGGATGTGTTTGGGCAGGAAATTTTGGGATGTCTCATTTAAGAAATGTGTTAAGAAAGAAATTTTACCACTATTACAGTATTTTGTAAGTCCAAGGACACAGCTAGTACTCAGAAGTTTTTCTTGCAGTAAAACAAATACTGCAAGTGAAATAGAATGGATCACTGACTTAATGTATGCACTGTGAATTCACATATATACCCCTTCCCTAAGTACAGTTTACTTGCTTCCTGAGGAACCGGTGGAATATATGCAACATACTACAATAGTGGGTTTAGCAGAACATTTTGAAGGCTACCTGATCAAGCAGATGGATGTGTAGCTTGGAGAGAGTATTTCATTTATAGCATGCTCACACTCAGAATTGCAAGGGGACATTTTGGTAGACTCATAGTATTTGGTGCTGCTTCCACCTTCCCAGCTGAAAGCAAAATGAGTCTTTGCACAGAAGTCACTGCCACAGGGCAAGGTACTATTCAAGTAACCACGTTAATGCTGAACATACACACAATGTAAATACATTAACAACAGTATCTAAATATAATTAGAAGAATTACCACTTCATGCATCATATGAATGGCATTTATTAATTGTTATATTAAGCTATGAGACCATCCTGTGTCCTGCTGTGGCTTTTTACACATGCACTACTGAATTCTGTATGGAACTTCTAGCCTCATTAAATATAATATTTTTAATATCTTATTGCTTATCTTATTATCTTATCTAAATCCTATTGCTCTGAATGCGAACAATTGTCTTTAAAAGAAATGCTTAACCATGGAAGTGTACAACTGATTTTTAGGAAAACAACTATATTGCACAGAGAGCAAATGTAAATACAGTGTTAACAAAGGCAACTTCTAAGGAGGAGGCAAGATGTGCAAATAACAGTGGAGCCAAGTTGAGACTGCCCAATGTCTGTCTCCCTGCAGCTGATACAGAGTGCCCACTCTCCCATCTGTCTCAAAACAGATATATCCATTTGGGAGGTAGAATCTGTAAACATAGACAACATCATTCTAACAGGAAAAGTGTCATAACAGACATATTGATGTTCTCATAAGTACACTGGTCTAGTTTAGTCTCAATAGCCAAGTCCTACTCCATTCCTACATGCTTTCAGACTGTAATATAAATAAATTTTAATTCTTGTAGACCTGAACAAGGTGGTGATAATAACAGAAAGAACAGGATGGCCAAACTATGCCTCCTAAAGTTAATAATGACTACAGTCAACCTTAGATCTTTTATGAAAAAGTAGTGCATACCATTAGTTTGTTCTCACTCTATCCACAAATAAAAGAAAATAATGCTGAGGCAATTATTAATTTTAAAAAATCCATTTATTTGCTTTCATATGCTGTTTTACAAACAAGTTTTCACATGCACATGCTCCTACCTGATATTTTCTTGTTAGAATATAAGTAATTCATAGAAAGGCCAACAGTATATTAATGTTACAGACACTGAAACAGTGGAAATGTCAGAATTATTAGCCTAACTTTAACTACTGAATAGCATCAAGAGAAAAGATATTATCTAAATTTTTGCCTGTTGTCCCATTGTCTTGACAGTTAATCTACAGCAACACCTACTTCCTATCAGTTAATTTTACCAACATATCAAAAAAATGCAACTTCAGAATATGAAGAGGCTTAGAGGCTTAGTAGGGGATATTATTGGGAAAGAAGGCTGTATCTAATGATTAAGAACTAAAAATATACCAAATATAAGGAGAAAATGGAATCAGAGTAATGAAAACTGAGCACTAGTTGGTCAGTATGGAAGCACTGCAGTGCTGCAGAGCGAGATATACAAGTGTCACTTCATCACATAAATCAAGTTAGTATATAAAAAGTCAGCTTTCATTTTTTAATACAGTTGCACAGGTCAGTTTTGCCAGAGACAAATAAACTTCTTTTTGTTTTAGTCAAAAATACTGAGACTTAGAAACACAAGGAAGCTTGCTGGAGATCAGTTTGTGTTGCAGCTGCACAGTATCTCAGTAGTCTCTGAGTGCAGCTGTGCCAATGCACCATGAGGGTACAGTGAGCACGCTCTGTCTCTGAGAGAAACTCTCATGGCATCCAGAAAATAACCAACAAAGTTATCACTTTCATGAAGTGATGGGCAGAGAAAGACCTGACCCTCAGCTTTCTCCTGAAATATAATTTGACCTAAAATTTAATAGTACAATTCTCTTAGAGCTGTGTCCTTACCTCAGAATATCTATATTTTTCAAAAAGGGGTGGATTAATATGTAACTGTATAAATACTCCATATGTTTATAATTTAAAACAGAATTAATTCTGCAAAAGAAAATAAATTCTGACTTTGTTCTCCTTAATTATAAGTTTCCCTTAAAACCAGTGGACTCAATTATTTGAAAACAAAATTAAGAGAACTGCCCTCAATTTCCCAGTGGACGTAATTATTTGAAAACAAAATTAAGAGAACTGCCCATAATTCTACATATTCCTTCAATAAAAAAAATTACATTAAAAAATTAATTACTTTGACATTTTAAAAAATTGCTAGTATTAATTTAACATTTCCTTGTGTCCTTGAAGTATCCCCATAACCAATATTTACAATACTTTAGGCATAAAATTAATTCATAATTATGAATAATTGATTAGATTCTATATATAGGTGTAACTGACTCTTAGCAGACTAAGTAAGTATGAGAACAATATTCTACTATTTAAATACTGAAAATGTGAAAACAGGGCCTCCAGGCTTTACATTGTACAATAACCTCATGCAGATTTGAGGGTGTTTTGATTTGGGAAGAGAAGTTACTGATTTTCTGTGGTTTTGGTACATATGGAATGTCAACAGAAAAGCACAGTATTTAGTTGTAGGAAGCTTTTTTTAGACTTTCTCTTCCCTACAACTGCCTATTTCAAATTATATTTTTAATACAGGAGGCAGCATTTGTAATGCCTGACACTAAAATGCATCCATTCAAGTAAAGTTGCAAGCTAGAACCCTCTTAGCAGCTTATCTGATACTAGAAGATACTGATAAACAGATAGGAACAAAGAAATTAACTCCTATATGGCAAAGGCCAACAGAATAGTTTTATGATTGTATTAACTGCAGACCTGAGTGTATGCATTAGGCAAGGAGATAATTTCATTATTTTACAGAGACATGCCCCAGAGAGTCTTCTTTTTTAATCTTTATTTTCTAGGGAGACTTGGCATTTGAAAAAAAACCCAAACCAACAAATCCTTAGCCCCTCAAAACCCACTGTTCTAAGAATTAAGAGTATAAAACTGTCCATATCAGTGCACCATCACCGAAGAAGCTTAAGGTCAAGTAAATGTATTATTCATTCACTACCATTAGCTATGTGCTCTTTCTAAATGTAAATTACACTCTGTAATTATTTTTTACTTTTAACGAGTATCATTCATAAAGCCAATTAAAATGATATGATTAAAATAATCAAAATTCCTGTACAACATCCCAGAGGGCAGCTGCAATGACATGATAAATTACACAGGTTTAGCAGTTCAAGACTTTATGTAGATTAGAAGGAGGTCATCAACTCCAGAGAGTGACAGAGTGCAATTCTGTCAAAGAGAAAATCAAAGCAACTTGTTTGCTGATTTTTGGGGGGGAAGGGGGGGGAGTACCAATGCTGTACTAATGCTGTAATCACAGCCTGAGGGTAGGGAAGCTCTAAGTATGATCTTGTGGAAGACTCTCTCTCTCCCTGATCTGGAAAGCTACTTTAAACACCCAGCATAAGCAGTGTAAATACCTTCCCCACAATCACACAAACACTATCAGCATGAAGCATTGAGTGAATCAAACAAAAATTCCTCCACCACCAAAAGTGGAGATACTCAAAGTTGCCTAGTATCTATAGAAATCAAACTTACATCAACTAATTTTAACAGATTTCACAAATAAAATTTCCCTTCCCAGCTCTAATGCCCTGGACAGACCCATGGTCAGACTATGCCTTCAGGAACTCAGAATAAACCCCTATTCTGACAATATTTTTGTAAAACTGGTTTTTCCAGTGATAAATACATTATGATATCGCAAGGTTCTCACTGTTATGCCTTTGTTTCAGTAAATTCTTCTTTGCTTCTATTTTAGCATTTTTTTAGACATAATTAAAAATTTATTCTTAACTTCTATTATCCCATGTGTCCACCTGGTGGGACACAAATTAGACATTTACATAGCTTTATTTTTTAGGAAATATTAATTTGAAAGAGGGTGGTACAGTGAAACATCCTATGAAATAATTTTGCCTTTTAAAATGGACTGGAGAGGAATATAGGAAAACAGAGAGATCCAAGGTAGCTGCAATCATCTCAGCACAAATCAACACTCTGTTTTCTTCACTATGTATCTATCTACCTTCTCCCTGTCCTCTTGCTTGTTTTCAACACTTAGGTTATAGGCTCACACAGGTAAAGTTTTGAGAATTACTCACAAATCATAATTTTGAGTTTAGGGAGTTGGCAGTTTTCACTCTCCTAATAATTACAAGGTTTATAATCTTCCAGATGCTGCATAGAAAAAGCATGAAAACATCACACAAGGATTAAGTGCTTATAGGAAAGGTTATCTTAAGCCTACAAAATTATAGGGTTACTCCTGAGAGGCTCTGCATTTCTCAGCTATATACTTTGTGCCATCTTACTGCTTCTGCAGTAGGCGTAGGTATAAACACAGCTCTTGCCTCTCCATTACTGTGCACTCCTTGTTCTCCTGGAAGAATGAAAAAGTGAATTACCAAAATTCTAGTGCAGCTTTTCATTTGAAATACTGCCAACTCTCTGAGGGGGCACGTGACATTTTACAGATGCTCCTGAGTTTCAGCTTCAGCTCAGCCTGTCATGTCGCCTCCAGACCAGCAGACAGATTTGCTGAGAGTAATATACTTGAAACTTTTCTTAGGTAACACTGGAAGGTCTACAAAGTAAAAAAAACCTGTGTTATTTCTCAGCATCAGTGTGATTGTTTAAGAAGTCGTATTTGATCAAATGAATGTACTCTGAAAAGACATAGCTATTTAAAGCATAGGAACATGCTTGTGTATGAACAGCAATTTCAGAGTCAAACAATAGGACCTAAAAAAAAAAAGTGTGTATAAAATACATTTTTTAAGTGCTCAAAAGCAGTGACAATGCTCCCTTCTCTCCAGTCCCTCCCCTTTTTATTTTGAGCAATAATGCCAAAAAAGCACCTGTTTTTCTCATTTTGAGGCAGAAAACAGCCCTCTTATTTCACATCACAGGTACATTTCCTATCAAAAGGCATTTTGTTTCTCACAGGGCTCAGAATAAAACCCCAAAGACCAACCAAAAAACCCAAAACAACACAATTACACTGCATTAGGTTCTCATTTGCTTTCTAGACCCTTTGTAAAGCTCACACCAGCACACAGGTGCACCAGTTGGACCAGTTGGAGTCCTGGCAGAATATGTTTCTTCCTTCATTTGGGATGATATCCAGCTGATAGAAGTGAAGCTCTAACATACAGCAAGACACATAAAAAAGCACAGTCATAATCATTCTCCTAATAACCTCTAATTGTGGTGTGCTGACAAAGTGAAATTCACTTCAGCAAAGAGTAGAGCCTACTGCTTTATAAATTAGGCACCGTTATCTTTTTTTTATTTTTTCCTACAGAAGTGCTTTATGAAGCCTGAAAACCATTCTCCCCTGTGTGGACTCTGTAACCCTGAAATTGTCCCGGACATTTGCAACCGTTTCCTCATTTGAGGAAAAGCACACACAGGTGTTCTGCAGAAATAAAGAGCTAAAATTACTGCAACTGGCTGGTGTAACCTACAGCAGGGCAATGACCAGGTGTTCTGGTCAGCCGTTCTGCGGGGCAGTTCTGCAGGGCTCTGCTACAGTGGATTGCAGGAGGAGGTGCCATTAGAGGGTAGCCTTGGGTTTCCCCTGGGTGGAACTCTACATGCCAACATGCATGTCCCAGTAGTTCTAGGATTTCTGATGGAATGTAGCAAAATGCATTTCAGCTTCTTAAAATACAAGAAAAAATTTACAGTGTATATTTTGCACTCTTTGAGGAAAAAAAAAATATGCACTGTATTGTTTGAGCAAATTTGTAGTGCATAGGCAGGAGTGGATTTTAATTTTTAAAGGCTTTTAAATAACTTTAATAATGTAAAAGTAATATTTTTCATTACTGAGAATTTCCATTGGTCATTTCACCATAAAGTCTGAGTAAATTATTACTGGCAGTTAAGTAAGTCCTGTAGTAATACAGAAGTACTCACAGTATGTTCCATGTAAATATATTACAAAAATAGGTAAATTAGGATTCCATAATAACAATCTTTCTCAAATCAGTCTGAGACTGGTTTTACTATATGTACACATAACATATCTTTTCTTTTTAGGTACCTAGATAATTTAGGATTGCTTTTTAAATTACAGCTTAATCCAATTATCTAATGGGTAACATTTTTGTATTATTTATAATTAAGCAGAGACATTCCACAGAAATTAGAAAAAATGTTGTTTATCATACATAACAGCTACATTATATTTGGCACAATAAATTCTGTGTAAATTCTATGCAAAAACTCCTAATGACTTTTGCTGTAATGTTCTTCATCATATTACATAACTCTTTGACACTGCATTGCTTTCCAATTACTCTGCTGAAGTACATTTGTCTGAAACGTATGTCCAAGCTTTTCAGCTGTGTGAGGGTTGTTCCATACAGTAATCTCCATCAGTTTAGTCAACTTAACAATCCCCACTGATCGCTTCACATAAAAGGTTTAAGGACTTGGAGCTTAGGATCCTCCTCACTGTCAGCAGAAGAAGCTCATTCAAAGCATTCTCTTACTCTAGGTGAAACTAATCCCTTGTCAGAAAGTAAACAAAGAGTTTTGCATTTCATACAACTAAACAAACATGCAGAGAACAATGACAGAATACCAAAGCAAACCCATAAATAACAGCCCCAGAGGGCTTCACTCAGATTTCAGCTGAATACATAAGGACAATCGAAATGAAAAACTGGCCTAGACTCACAAAAGCAGCATGACACAAATACAAGGCAAGGCTTAAATGATGGACCACAGCTCTCTGGAATACACACATGAAATAATAACCAGGCAGAAGGTGTGTTTATCCAGATCCTGGTAATAAAAGCACCGTTTGTGTTGCATAAACATGTGAGCAAAGTAACATTTATTCCCTCAGGGATCACACTGGCTATAAGGTATCTGATTTGTTGGACCTCCTTAACCTTGTAACCTTGTTTCCTAAGTTCATGGTCCATCAGCCAACTTTTACCTTTAGTCTCTTGATATTTTTTCATGGGACTGCACAAGAGGTTGGCAGCTTTCGATACATCAAATAGCTTGCCCTGGAGGTTGGAGCACTATGATGCACTCTAATTCTGTAACACCAGTAATAATTACCAAAAAACAAAAACAAAAACAAAAAAAAACAAAAAAAAAAAANAAAAAAAAAAAAAAAAAAAAGGAAAAACAAGGCAAACCAAAGGATTTCTAGACATCTACTCAGGTTTTATAGTATTCTTTGGGTTTTTTTAGCTTCTACGATCAAAGGAATACTGTAAGTTGGAAGAGTGTATTATACAGATTTCAGAGAGCTTCCCCAGAGATAAGGCTTCTGGTAGTAGCACTCACTGTAACTGCCTTTTAAATGTCTGAAAAACTCACTTTGTTACATTTGAAAATAAATCAGGGTAGACATCCTTATGTGAAGTACAAACACTATCATAAACAAATAAAAAAAAAAAAAGGCAGAACAAGTGTCACTTATTCAGGGAAGTGACCTTACTCACTGGATGCCTGGGATCGTTCCCCTTGGACACCTGTAAGCCTGCAAGATTTCAGATGCAGGTGGTAGCTGCTTTGCCAACAGGATAAGACAAAATTTAAAAAAATCAAATACTAAGGTTCCAGTATGGGTACACAAAAGGCACGAACCACATGCAGAAAGGAAAGATGGGTCCAGTGGATTGCAAGGTGAAAGTTTCTGATACTTTCTTTTCTGAAAAGGCACTGATATGACCCAAAAGCTGAAATATACTATTTGTGAACAGCTGAACACAGGGACCTCAGCTAAGAAAGACAACTTGATTCATCTTTTATCAGATATGGCAAGCACTTATGTACAGGCTACAGTGTTTTTTTCTGAACCAGATTCAATCCAAAGAGAAGATATGCAGATCGGAAAAATAGGGATGGGCAAAAATGAAAATGCTAAGCTGAGTGATTAAAAACTACCCTGTATGATACAAAATACACAAACATTTTTCTAATGTAAATATCTATAAATTATTAGTCAATATTACACTATATTGCTCACTCTTTCACATAGTATCATGCTAATATTTCAATTAAGTAACTTTTGAAGATATAGACTCATGACATCTTCCAATAAAAATAATTTTACCATCATGTCATGGGAAAAATAATGGAGGGAACCAGATTACTTTTTCATTCTAACAGTAACACAAGAAAGTCAGAAATTCAGGTCAATAAAACAATTTACAAGTTTACTTTCATTAGATGATAAAGCTTACTAATATTTTTAGTAAATTTTGATGTCTTCAAAAATAATTGACTTTTTATATCAAAATACTAATTTACATACTGAAAAAAAATCTATGTATTTAATATATATAGAACCATATTTCACACTGGGAAGTGAAATAAAGTACATGTCTAATGAAATATTTAGTTCAACCTAAAACATATTTTTTGTTTCCTTTTCAACTAGTTTTTTGTTCACTCAGTCCTTGTTTAGTATGAGAAGCCATTTCATAATACACTCAATAACACTGTCTAAGATTCCTACAATAAAAAGCAATAAAAAGATTTCCCACAGCTGCAGCTATCAGCGAAAACATATCTATGAATTAGACTGTACTAAAGTGTGGGTCTGTGTTGGTCTAAGCATTAGAAGGAGGGTAAATTTGTATGTTCCTGCTAGTCCTCTAATTTCCCACATCCTCAAAAGATGACAATGAAAGTTGATCCATTCCTGTTTAACTCACAGTCCTGGTATTCGCCATGCATGGATTCACAACTGAATCAAGGCACAATAAACTGAGAATCAGAATTACAATGTGCAATTTTTAACTTCTAATCCTGTTATTTCTTGTTATCCATGGCAATTATGTTCCTGTTAACCACTTAGTATTAGACATGCTTTGCATTTAATTCCCTTTGGCCTACAGTGGACTTTGAATTTAATTCTTGTGATGGAAACACAATTTGATTTATTCATGTAGTTCTACCACTCAAAGGAATCACACACCTTCATTATAACAAACTTACAAGGTCTGATCACCATACATGCAAGCCTGACACCCCTTGATCTATTCAGCTATTGGATTATATACATGTACATGACCATGATGCCCTGAGACCTCAGTTTTATATGCTGAAAACATAGTTCATCATATATCAAAATCTGATCAATAAAAATTTTCGTATAGGTTTTTTTTTTTTAAATGAGCTGTTGATCATAAGCTACAGCCACCAGTGACAAGACCTCAGGGAATGGCATGAAGCTGTGTCAGGGGAGGTTTAGGTAAGATATTAGGAAAAGATTTTTCACTCAGAGCATGGTTGGGCACTGGACAATGCTCTCAGACACACAGTGTGACTTTTGGTGTGTCCTGTGCAGGGTCAGGAGTCAAACTTCAATGATCCTAGTGAGTGCCTTCCAACTCAGTATATTCTATGATTCTGGGATTTTTTTCAATCAGAGCATGTAGATAGATCTCTGAAAAAATGATCTCAATATAATCACACAAAGGAAAAAGTCTTTGAATTTAACTTTTCCAGATTTTTAAGAAACTAATTATAGTCTAAAACATGTCAAAGAAATTTTGGAGACAACAGTAATTGTATCAGCAATCTGCTCCAACAGCTTGGCACATTATTTATATGCATAGGATTCAGTCTGGGTTTATCTATTTACAGTCAAATTTCCTCCCATTTTTTAATATGTTTTTCAGTAACTATTAGGTATTACATACAAGGTCTCACTCCATGATGCCAGATTATCCCACATCATTGTGTCTCACTGTTTCTCTGTATTTTGATGCCTTTACCATCTCTCAAATGTGCCTTAGAATTGTCTGTTCCCTAGATATTTGTCTCTTTTATTGCATTTCTAAAGCACAGGCTCTAGAGGCTAGTGTGTTTTTCCCAGTATCTATTGATACTGACAGCAATATGAAACATATCTTCAAGTCCATCCAGAGAATGAGAACATTTATTTGATAAGTCTTTGTGTACTTCAATCAAAAAACCATCTACAAAAATGTCTCCTCTTTCCAGACAGCTGGAAAGTCACTTTAAAAATAAGACTACTGCAGTTCTTGTTCTGTACTGGTCTCACGTCCCCAAAAAAGGCTTTATGGAGGAGCTTTTTTTCAGACCTTTTCCTTTGAGTTTTTCTAGGAAGGAAAGGAAAATGCCTTGCCTCTTACTAACTAAGGAATCACAAATGAAATTAACATTCCTTGATGATGTTCCCTAAGGAATTTGTCACAGCACAATGTAAGTAAAGGCAGTCTCTTTAAGTTGGATTAATTTTGCATAAAACTTGAAAAGGAAAACAGGGTTATCAGTTTTAAATGTGAAACAGAATGAGGACCACATTTTATGAAATCGTTTCATAGACTTAAAGAATTGATGGAATCCTTTTGACAGTCCTAATTACCCTGGATTATTTATATCCCTGACTTCACAAGCAGTCCATTAACAATAGCACTATGTTGTAACTGCTCTTACAGGTCGTTCTGAAGCGGCACAGCCCTGTCATCAGTAACTCCCTCTCCCTGTCTCCCAGGCTGATGGACATCGAGTTGCAGCAACTCTGCTAACTGCACCTCTGGTACCAGTACACAGGGGAAAAAAGTCTCAGGAAGGTTAATCACAAGTCATTTCTAAACGAAAATAGTGACATTTAAAGCAGTAGAGAAAGTCATGTAGTCAGTGGCCCTACTCCCTTCCCTTCACATCCTCAATCTAAACACATCAGAAGATTAAAGGATGGGAAAAAGGGCATTTTAATCTCATTTTACTTCTGAAGAATGACAGAAAGGGAAGGTCAAGTAAATTGCCTGAGTCTGTATGAGAAGTTTGTAGCAGTTTTTCAGGATCATAGCTCAGTGCCTCAATTTAAGTGACTCAAGAGGCCAGTCTGTTTAAGTAAAACATGAAGTTCAAGCCTTTACCTTAGATACACTTGACACTATTTTGAAAATACAGAGCGATGTACTGACATCCCTCAATTTAGTTTGTGTGCATATTATAACTGAGACCGGCAGCAGCAGCCAGAATCTTTGTGTCCTTTACTGTGTTAGAGGGGAGACACACAACTCCAGATCCCAACAGTAAGTTTAGAGTAAGTAATCACCTTAAATAACAATTAGTGCCTGGTTCTTGTCCCAGTAAAATAGTGCCGCACTTTGAGGCCACCCTCAAGAAGCAGGAAGGGATATTTTTTTCAAACTATTGCAATAATGGCAGTTTCTGTGGGTGAACAGTGAGATGGAAGAAGGAGTAAATGAGAAAAATTCAAGTTTTGGACAGACAGCAAGACCTGCTCTTGCATGAGAAACTCGTATTTTCCAATCAGGCTGCTGAAGTGGAATAAAAAATCCAGAGTGGCTAAAAGCTCCAAAAAATGGCAAAGGTGCTGGGCAGATTATCCATGGGCAGCTGGATGTTTCCAAGGTAACACAGCTATCTTGTCTTGTAGGACATTCTTCAGGTCTCACAATACAAAACAGTAAAAGGAAATCACCACAGCCAGAGTCCAATGGGATGTCATGCACAGCTCTGTAATTTTCCCAGCATACAGAGGCTCTCTATTTCCTACACCATGGAGCTTTCTTCCTGAAGGTCTTGCATATCAATTACAGTCCATTCAACAGAGGAGCACACTGCACTGCACATTTTTCTGTAATGTCTCCCCTGTTTTCTCCATGTCCCTTTTTCAAACAATTGAACGATGCAGAAGGGCAGAGAAGCTGCTGGTAACACAGACAGACCAGCCCATGCACATGAGAGAAGCACAAAAGTACAGTAGTTTGTCTACAGCAGGTATCTGCTTCCAGAAAGGGAGGAGTCTGAAGCAGGGAGGAAAAGATTAGAAAGAGCAGAACAACTGTGCATTTGATGTATATTGCTTTCTTCCAGAAGGGGTTCTATAGTTAAAATTCAGAAAAGAAATACAACCAAAATTGCATTGTGATCTAAATTAAGAAAATGGAAAAGTGATTGAAAAGTTGGAATTTAGTTTTTTTTAAAAACACTGTTTCTGTTTTTCTAATCTAATACAGGAAAATGCTTTCTACCTAGAGCAAGGTGTCAAATATGTAATAACTTCAGTTTCTTCAAACCATTAGCTTTGTCTCATCAGTCTCACGGCCACTTCACTCTCATTTAGCTGTAACATCAGTGCCTGGCAATAAAACATCCTTTTAAGCATATGGTGCCACAATATTCCAAGTCTAAAAACTTCTAACATTTCCATGCCCTTTCAAATTGGGGTGGAAAAAAGTTCATTAGATAAGTCTAAAGATAATATCCTTTCCAAAATATCTGTTCTCAGGACAGCATGTAAGGAGTGCAGTGGGAAAAAGGGGTAAGATGAACAGAGAAAATTGGAGGTGATCTGTATAGCTTTGTACTATTCCATCAACACAAACTTTATTGATAATAACGTAGCAAATAGGTTTAGACCGAGAGGAACTGGTGGATTATTTTTCTTCCAAAAAGATTCAAAGTGCAATCAAAGTGTTTATTTTTCTAAGCGATTTTTTACTTTTGAATTCCTAGTCTGATAATATGCAATGGATTAGAATTTTCAAGCCGAAATTAAAATACATGAGAGTTATCAAAGGTGAGATAAAAATCTTTACTGATTATTCTGGGCAGTTTTGTTGCATGCACCAAATTATGTGAAAAAACATGCTTGGAGCAGTGCTAGCAAACTTCCCACATAGATGGTGGAAAGCTTTTTCCTGTTTAAATGAAACTGCCTTCACACAGTGTAAAATATAAAAACCATCTATGGAAAAAAAAATTTATACTGTTTCATTTATCTATTAATGCTACATTTTAAAAAACTGGCCCTGTCTTTAAAGGCAGGCATACTAGGCTGTGACTAAGACATACAGTCTGTGTGCAATTCCAACTGTATATTTAATACAAAGAAAAAAAGCTTCTCAATTCTACAGTTTAAGAAATATACTTTGAAAGCACACTAAAACACAGAAAATAAGGTATACAAACACAACTTGCACAAGCTATTTGCAGACATGGAGGGGAAAATATTTGGTCTTTCTAGGTCATTCGTTATTTTCGTAAGTGCTGAAAGAAAGTGGACATAAGTTCCAAGAAGGGAAAAAAATAGCAAAAGAGATATTCAGTAACCTGTAAAATGTAATGGATTTCTTCTGTAGCCCTATATTGTTATTAATAGCATTAAAAAATAGATTGAGACCTTAGACTTTATTTTTTTTGATTCAGGAGAGATAAAAAAGCCCGTAGCCTATAGTTTAATATTTTGGTTTGTATTTATGGCATACAAAACAACAAAACCTTCTCATTGCTCCTGGATCACAAAGGCCCTCTAAGGGGAAGCAACCTAACAGAACAGGTCTATTCTTAAGACAAGATTCAAAGAAAGGAAAAAATTGACGGTTGAAATCACTGGAAGATGTTTCTAATTCCTAAGAAAGGATGATGGAGGTTCGTAAATTCCTCATCTTTCTTTGTATACTGTTCTTTATACAATACTATTTGTGGCAGTACATATGAGTTTTATTTTTTACTTCTTTTTCTAGACAGAGATACCCTTTGGTAGAGTGAAACTGCAAGTCAAAAGAGGTAGCTAAGAAAGTCAATAAATCACAGATACATGCTGACTGCTTTTTCTGCCTTTTTTTTTTCTGACGCTATCCCGCATTTCTCCCTCTCCTAGAAAAAGAAAACTAGCTATTTTGCTTAGCAGACGTTCCAGCACTTTTTAATTAGCAGTAAGTTCCCAGCAACACTGAAAATAAAGTACAGGTCATAGCAGCCTGTTCATTGTCGTGGCTTTGCTCCTTGGCAATAAACAGAAAGTTTATTATCCTTCCTATCTTTTGGAGCTCTTCAAGAACCACTTAAAGTCAGTTACAATTTTTCCATCTAGAAAGATGGATATCAGATATTTAACCTATACTCAAAAGAATGCGCCATAGCAAGCGCAAATAATAAGGGCAAATAAATTCTAATACTTCCAATCATGTGTTTATTATTGGAAGAATATTGGAAATAGAAGTTCTGCAAAACTGTGGGGAAGTTAAAAAACCACTATATGTTTTTAATATCATACCTTTAGTATTGCTAATTTCCAACAACTACAAATAGCAGGAAAACAGATTTTTTGAAGTAAATGTACCATAGAAATTAATTGCAGAATAATGTATTTGTGGACCTACGTAGCTATGGTGAATGCTGGCCAAGGCACCTCATACATTTTATAATCTAGATACAATACTGCCATCAAATCCCAGCATTTCTAAGACTGACAAAGTTAAACCTTAAAGCCTTATAATTTTAAATCAGAAAGATAGTGACACCAAAATATAACATTTTTTTCATAAAAAGGTTAGTGATGCTTTGTAATTTAATGTATATTTGATTAAAATCAAACAACAAATAATTAATGAGATACTAAATCTTAGAATATATATTTATACAATTTCATATGGAATTTTATATTTAAAAGATTCAGAAACAGTTGTGAGGAATTTATCTTATATATTTCCACCAGTTTTCCTATAGAGCAGTATTTTTTTGTGTAGTGTATCATTTACACAGTGGCAAAGCTTTGGGGGCTCATAGCATTTTAAAACACTGACAATCTGAAGAAAATGTGTCAGCCTTTATCATTAATCCTTCCTTTAAGACATGGAAAAGGTTGCCTCACTAGTTGTTTATTCTGAATACTTGCAATAGTGCTTACCCTTACATCATAAATGGTGAAACTCTCATTATTATTATTATTATTACCACAGCAGGACTTAAAGTGGAAATGTTCTCTGTACCCCACAAAGCCCAAAAATGTCAATTTTCAGGCTGTGAAGGAAGCTTAAATTTCTTGAAGTATTTTACCCTTCTATCTCTCAAAAACCCAAGATTGTGCACAAAATTTTGGCTTTTCTTAAAGCAGGCAGAAGCAAGAAAGGACAGAGATATAAAGAGAATTATATGCCTTGTCACTGCTCTGAACAAAGAAAGACAAGCAATAGCTTATATGAAACAAGCTTTAATTTTTGTTTAATTAGCAAGTTGAGAGGCATGGAGTTCCATCTGTTTTGCTAGGGGCTGCAATAAATACTACTTCTTGGAACTGTGAGTCTACAAACAAATTCACTCATTCCACTGCAATACCCAACTAAAGCCAAAGACTGTATTTTGACCTAGAAAAAACCCCTGCACATCCTGCTGTCTTATATGGGTCCCAGACCGTTTTTGCTTTAAGCAAGGGAGGTTTGGAGCCAGCTGATATTTGGAAAGATAAATTCCACAAAAGCCCTTTGACAATGAGTTGCATTTTCTGCCCTCTGTAAGTCATCCTTGGCTAACGGACTGTGGCACCTTCTGCAACAAACAGTAAAGCAGGAGATCCTACAGAATTCTAGTCCAAGCAGCTCACTTCAAAAACAGGACTTTTGAAATATCTGAGCTATTGAGAAAAGGTTCAAAATCAGATCTGCAGGATGGTTTTTTTTCTTGTTAAAGTATTAGTAGGCCAGTATAAACGCAGACTTTGAAAATCTGGGGTCAGTGTAGTTTTCTACTCCGCAACAGACACTGACCAGTTCTTCTTCTCTTTCTGGACAGTAACTCATTACTTCTTTACTAGAAGTCCTTGGATCCTGCAGTTACACAAACTTGGTTTCTTTAGAAAAAAACAGTCACTGTTTCTCAGACCTGGTGAAATATTTTTCAGACAGCTGCTTGTCTAAATCCATTGCAATTGTTTGCTACAAACTGCCCAACTCCACTGCCCTAGAACCAAAACATTAAAGTGTTTAAGAAGCCAGTAGATCCATACCTATATTAACTCACTGTGCAGGTCATAGCATTTGTAAGCTGCTGTAGATCAGTACTATAATCATCACAGGTGGGTTGAAATAGCAAAAAGAAGTTTCAGTTATCTGCTCTTTCTAGTTCCACTTGAGGGAAAGCTTACTTTTCAGAGGCAGAGGACAAAAGATAAGTTGCCTCTCAATCTGTTCAACCTAATATATACTACTAGTTGTATTGTACTTTTAATTTCAATCTGTTCAACCTAATATATACTACTAGTTGTATTGTACTTTTAATTGCATTATTTAATTGTATTTTTATTCTATGGCTGCACTTGCAAAATTTACCATCTTCAGTATGGAATCAAATAGCATGGCAGAAGAGAGAAAATTGGGATGGATTTTAACTTTGAGTACTGTATGGTGATATCTAGAACTATTTTTACAATGAGACTTTAATAAGAGAGGTAATGTTCATTTTCCATAACTAACTGCTCCTTATGTATTTTTTGTTCAATACATTGTTACTTGAAATCTGCAGCTATATCTCTCCTTATCACTTTAGAAAAGTGAAAAATTACATTGAATTTCAGAAATAATGTGTCTAATTTTCATTCATACAAACTTGAGTGAATTCCTTTAACAAAGCGGAAGTCTTTGAATTTAGTATCTCTCAAGATTAGACAAGATGTACAAAAATTGTATTTTTCCTGTAAAATATCTTCTTCAAATTGAACCCTATCGCACTTCTTTTTATCAAAAAAGGGACAATAAAGCAGTTATAGGGCTGACAATTTTAATACATGCAGTTTTTCAAGCATACTATACCATTATTTATTAAGTCAAGACTGATCTCTTGATATGTAAACTTTGACATAATAATTTTGTTCTGCTCTTTCAATTCTTGACAGACAGGATTACATCAAAACTATTTTGAAAATTAAGCAGACAGAAGTTTCCTTCAGCAATGTAAGTAAAGCAAACATATCGCAGAGACAGTATTCAAATTTGAAAGCAATTTTGCTACAAATATAAATGAACAGTATTTTTAGATGAATTCACTAATGGAAGGTGGATATAAAAGCCAAAATGACATTGGTTCTTCATTGGAAATGCCAGTCTTACTATGGCTATATGCACAACATTTCATATAAAAATCAGTGAATGGTGGTTTTTTCAGTATAAAAGAGTCATTTTACCATGTCTATATCAAACTCTCTAAAATAACATGCAGGAAGGGATCATACAACCACGCATCAAACCTCGCTACACAAAATTTTCATGAAGAATAACTTATTCCTCCTTAAATATTCAATATGTAAAAATATGAGCTAGGTTTAAAAACAAATCAAATAATTACTGTAACTAAATCTGATTTCACCAAAAATCAGCACATAAAAAATTGAAGATAAGTATCCTCAGCTGCTCATATAATCTTTGAAACAGCTACTTTTACAGTAGTTTATATCCTTTAACAGTACACAAAAAAAGGCTGGTGTATCTGTAAGCAGGTTTAGAAGTCTGGGTAGAGCTTCACAGTACACATATAGAATATCAACAGCAATGATAGAACAGAACATCAATAGCAATGAGATGAACATTGCTCTGAAATTGCAGGTAAAACATTTATATTGCAAAGATGAGTGCTCAGAGGATCCCAAAACACCGAAAAAAGAAGGGAATCTGTATTTCCTTTGATCTTTAATCAAAATTTATTTTTGAAAATAGAAAAAATAGACCTGTGCCTTCACTTAGCAAAAAATGTCTCAGCTGTGCTCACCATTTATAAAATTTACATAATTAAATTATTTTAACTCTCACACATCACACACAAAGACAGGTATGCACAGTAAATAAAATAATGATGTCAACAAGCCTGCTAGGTTTCTCATGGCCAGATAAATTCACTGCTGAATTTTCTGAAGAATCTCAAACCTTAGTTTATGTAAAATCTTCAGAGCCATAATTAAACCCTGTCATGAAATAATATAACACTGTTATTTGGAAGAAATGAGGTGGAAGAAAATAATGGGTTTGACTCTCCGTTCTTACACTGGTTTTGTGCAAATGTGAGGTGAAAATCATAGCTAACATGCCTGGTGTTCCCAAATATGCAGAACATATGGAATGAAAACGTTCTTATTATTTCTTCAGCAGATTATACGATCCAGTCATACCATACTGTATATTCAGCTGCTATCTGAATATATATTTTTTGTCATGTTCTATGAGATGATAAAAGTACTGTAACTATATCAGAACTGTAAGTGGAATAACAGCAGACTACATGGTGATAAAGCAGCTGGTACACAAAATGAGTGGGACTTAAATTTGAAAATATCCATATCCTTTTTTGTGTAATTCAATTTGTGATTTGGATCTCTGATGCTGCAGCTGCCATAGGAAAGCTTCCAGCATATTCTTCAACCACACTACTCTGCACTTCAGCTTCTCAAGATTGAAATGAATGCCAATTGTCTTCTTGTTAAAATCCTCTCTTTAATAAAAAACAATTCCGTTCTCTAAGTTCTTCCTTTTACAAGAACAGTTATCTTCAAAACAGCTAACTTCAGCCCTTTGCTCAGTTGCAGAGATCTAGGAGATTTTTTACATTTTTGGTGAAGCGGGAATTACCAGAAATTCTTTCATAGGTGCTGACTTGCCAAAAGCAAACACATTTGGTCTTGAATTATTGGTCAACACAGCTCATTGCCTTGTTCTGGCTACCTTTGGGGAAAAAGAAAACAGACTAAATTTGATTTTCAAGTGTTACAGATGCTTAATTGCACACTAATTCAAATTTCCTCTCAGTTGCTTAATTGCAGATTTAGACTTAGATGCAGTGGCATTCTTGCTTTTCTTGTGAAAGCTGTGACCCAAAATAAAAATCATGACAATATCTCCTTGTGCATCTGGTTCTCAGATTTTCACCTTACAGCTCTGAAATCCTTCTTCATTGATGGGTATTCAGCTAATAGATTTTTTTCTTGAAACTGAAACCAAGTATTCAAAAGCAGATTTCTGAAATCTGGCATTCTCAGAACAGATCACAGACAGGAAACATGCTAGCAAACCTACCAGCTCCTACCATATGCTGACTTTCCCCAGCTTGTTTAAGGTCAGAGGTCTCCAAGAGGTAAAAGTCTCCAAATGAAGTTTGCTTCACTTAGATAATAAATGAGAATGATGAGAGAATTGCCTGGACAGTCCATTGTTTTTTGGAGAAAAGGAAGGTAAGCTCTGTCTCTGATCAGATTTCTATACAGCCTTACCCAGTGATATTCTAAGAGCAGTAAAAAAGCTAAGGAATAAAAAAGTTCTATTTATAGAGCTCCAACTAGTCAGATAGTATGGAAAACAGATCCTGAAATATGCAAGCATTTCACATAAATCATATTCCTACCTGCAGGAGTAGAGGTGCAGATAAAAGTAGTAGATAAAAGACCAGCACACAAGGCTGGACTCCTCCCTGGACTGTATTTCAATGACATATCAAGTGCTCCAGCTGTAGTTCCACCCTGACATTAGAATTTCATTAGTTTATTATTTTACTCAGATGTCACAAAATAATCAGCCTTTGGCTGATTGTACGTATGCAAAGCGAGACTAGATTGCCATACCCTCAAATTTGTCTGGAAAAACACAAAATATTTTAAGAATAGTGTCAGTAATTAAATAATACTCAACACCATATTTAAGCGGTCTGTGACAGCTAATGACAGCTGCACAGCTGTAAGAGCTCATGCTTTCTTAGAGATATTTTTAAACTCTGGCTGCTGAAATCCCTCAAATTACAAAAAAAACCCCTCCTACTCTTAAAAATTATTTAGTGCTCCAAAGATTTCTGATGCCCTGCCATTTATAACAGATTCCAAAGTGCTATTTTTTCATAGTCAAATATATGTATATTTGCACAAGCACACATTCAAATTCATGTATATATACTTGATTTATATATATTTACAGGGCAAAAAATAATTCAGTAAAAAAGTGACTGTATAGGAACTGTGATAAAGATTTCTCAAGTGAATTTCTCAAATTTTTCAGGATGAAGCTTTATCAAGACATTTCAAAAGAAATGTCAGGAAAAATCAATCTTCTACAGTATCATCTCACAAACATGCTGTAGTACTGGCCTACTTCATGTGGTTTACCATAAAGTGTAAAATATGTATTATTTTTAAAAAGAAGAGCTTCAGAGCTCTTGAAGGCATAAATGGATTAATTTACCATTGACCTAGAAACTGCTCCGAAACACTTCTATTGAAGTGTCACAACACCATTATGGCACTTCATGAAAAAAAGCCCCAAACCAATCAAACAATTAAAATATACAATTCTTGCAGTGAAGGCAAAAAAAAATATCTATCATTAACTGGATAGATAGTAAATTTACAATCAGGCTTTAGTCCTGTGGATGTACATGGATGCTTATAGTAAAGGATTAGGAATAAATACGTGGAAATCAATACGTGTGATATAGACAGGAGATTTTTTTTTTTTTTTTTTGCAGCATCAGGATCTTCATCAAGTGAGTAAAATAAATTATTTTACTAAAGAAATGTACAGATAACTCATGCTTTTAATTTTTCATTTTAAAAGTGATAAATAAGAACATGGATTTTTCCATGAGCATTTTCTTTGAACTTGTATGAATTGCCTTTTCTCCTTAAATGCTTAAAATACACTAAGTATAATATTGCTCTAATAAATCCCTTCACAATTACTCCAGAGACAGAGTGACAGACCATGCTGTAGTCATGATGATTTAATTTAGTAATTCTGCTTGATTGAAAGAGTGCAAACTGCTCTTTCTCCAGAAGGTTGTTTGAAGAGATAAATTCTCGGTACAGCCCACTGAACATAAATGCAAACAGGATCAGGAGCTGGTGTTAGAGGCTAAAATGTACATCAGACTTCCCTCTTTATAAAGAAAAGCAAAGAGCTGATGTGAATTGCAGCAAAATATAGACTATTGGGGAGAACATATGTTTTCCCTTTATTCTCTATTTTTAGAAATAACATGTAAAAATTCTTACAGATAAACACTGCATTTAAGTAGAAGATGCCTATATGAAGAGGGAAGGACATTTAAAACTAGATAATCCAATGAACTCTTCCACCCGCTGAATAAAAAAGATTGATATTTTACAAAGATTAGTGATTAAATTTGACACTAATACATTACTGATAGTTTTGTGCTTCCAGAGGTTTAAGATTCCCTCTAAAACTTGCCTTTGAATGATAAAAAATCATAAGAAATGGAAGGAGAGCTGGTTTTAGATTCACCTGTTATGAATTTCCTCACAAGCCAAAAATAAGAGAGAAGATGAAACTTTGCTCAAATCTCAAACTTGCAGTGGAGTTGGGCTGCTCAAGAGAGGGAATTCTACCATATTCCAAGTCTCAGGAGATGAACATACACACTACTGTCATCAGATGTGCTGATGTGATTTATTTGAGACACAAATGTTGATGTTGACAGCTTGACTTCAAGCAACACATCTGTATATGCTTACTTAGTGTAAGTTACTAATTTCATTCTTTTGCTGAGCACAGTTTAGCAGGTATTTAGCTTCATGCTTCACTGGTCATCACAGTGCTAGCCAATCTACCCAAGGTTTCAGGCAAACAGAGGCCATATTATGTTTTCAAACCTTACAAGATACAGAATCACAGAATGAAAAGACCTCACTGCCCTTGTCTTGCTGGCCATGCTATTCCAGATAGAGGCCAGGATGCCATTTGCCTTCTTGGCCACCTGGGCACATTGCTGGTTCATGTTCAGCTGCTGTTAATCAGTACCCCCATGTCCCTTTCTGCCTGGCTGGTGTCCAGCCACTCTGTCCTCAGCCTGTAGTGCTGCATGGGGTTGTTGTGGCCAAAGTACAGGACACAGCACTTGGTCTTGTTGAAGCTCATGTCATTGGATTCAGCCCATGGATCCAGCCTGTCCGGGGCCTTCTGCAGAGCCCTCCTACCCGCCAGCAGATGGATACACACACCCAACTTGATGTTGGCTATGAATTTCCTAATAGTAGACTTAATCCCCTCATCCAGATCATCAGTAAAGATATTGAACAGGACTGGGCCCAAAGCTGATCTGTGGGGGATGCCACCAAGGACCATCCACCTACTGGATGCAGCAGCATTCACCACCACTCATTGGGCCCAGCCATCCAGCCAGTTCTTAACCCAGTAAAGGGTGCAGTTGTCCAAGTCATGGGCTGCCAGCTTTTCCAGGAGTATGGTGTGGGAGATGGTGTCAAAGGCTTTGCTGAAGTCCAGGTAGACAACATCCACAGCCTTCCCCTCATCCACCAGGAGGGCCACCTCATCATAAAAGGAGATCAGGCTGGTCAAGCAGGACCTGACCCTCCTAAATCTATTCTGGCTGGGTCTGATCCCCTGGATGTCCCCTTGAGCATGATCACACTCAAGATAATACATCAAAGCCATCCACTGAGTCAGTCTGGAACTCATCTTCCCAACGATATTAAAGAGAGGTTCAATTACTAGCCTTAAATAATTTTCTGTGTCTACTACTAACATAAAAGTATGGCAAAAAAAAGCAGTTTCCATAACAACGCAAAAGAAATCTTTTTCTTTGCTTTATCAAAACCATACATTAATATAGCTTTTATTTGCTCAGAAATGTGAGATACTAGTAATAATTTTCTCCACATAATATTTATTTTATAATAGAGTCCTAAGGAAACAATAAAACACACTGCAAATAGCATGCATGGAAGAGATTCATCTGAAGTGACTGTATAACATGAGAGAGTCGACACAGTCTTTATCAATATTGTTGTACTGACAAAGGTTAGCTCAACACTGGGCAGCTTATATTCCTGGACTCCTTCAAAGAAATATTCTCTCCCAGAACCTGATTTGGGACTGACAAATCTTGGGCCTTATTCTGAAATGCTGCTTATCATGTCCTGCCATTAGAGAAATCAAGCCTATATTAGTGTTTTGTTTTCTATGAGGCAATCTGACGTAAAATTTCCTATTGTCTCAACTCACTTTGGTTTACATTGTGATTTCAGAGTCCCTGGGTACCTCCTGAATAAAATGAAACTGAAAGATGACCTGTGAGAGTGAATCTGATGCTTTCCATCCCTTTGTGGTTGTGCAGCCTGAGGATGGGATGACCTATTCCAAAACAACTTCCCTGTGGATAACACAGACACATGATCCTCCTCCTTTGCTCTACAGATTGACTTTCACCCTGCCACACTACATACTAACAGAGACATAAACACAAGAATCCAGATCAAGTACCTTCCTTTACTCCTTGGTTAGGCTCAGAGCATCAGCATATCCCTACAGCTAACTGCACCCTCAACACATTTTCAGAGCTACTGACATCTCCTCACCGCCCTTTGCAAAGCTTTGATCAGTGCCAACACTGTTGAGGCTGATGGTGTAGACAAAGTCATTCCTCACACTGCCACCACGATGCATGCAGAATACTTAATCTAAAATATAAATAAAAATTAATTTATACTTTGTTAGACCCATCAGTAGGAGTAACACATTTCATAGGATATGCATTCTTAGTCATGCAGAACTGTAAAATTCCTCCTAGTGTAAAAATAACACAGAACACTTAAGTTTCCATGAATCATTAATTTTAATTCTTCCAGTGAAAATACTGAATCCATATTCTTCTCATTAATTTACTCACATCTTTGAGTGAATCACAGTTCAACTGAATTATGCCAGCTGTCATTTTAAAACAATCCTAGCCTCACAGTCCTCCATAAATGTTCTGCTAAGCATAACTGCCAATTGAATATTGAACTACACAAGAATAGATGAGGCAAAATAAAATTTATTTACTAAAATCAGTCCTAAGAAATTTAGGATTAAAAATATTGTGATGTATACTAACACTATTGCATTCAAAATGAAAATACAACCTATAAATAAAGGTAAAATTATTTACTTTAATGCTTCTATCACAGTAATTTCCCCCCAAAAAGACATGTTTATAGGCACAGTTCTTCCTAAGTTCCTCAGCAAAAACTTAATTCACATCTCAAAGTATTTAAAACCATTAAAACCACTTAAGCATTTTGTTGCTTGCCTTAGATCATAGGATCATAGGTTCAACATGCCAAGTATTTTGCATTTCTTGCTTTCACCTGCTTTCTTTCCCTGCTTTAAGACAGATGTAAGTAAAAGAAGAAATTTTCAGGTAGATCACCCACCTTTCAACATCATCAGTTGATGCTGTTGATAGTGAATAGACTATGAATATCAGGCAGGCAACAGATCCTCTCACCTTAAAAATTTCTAAACAATTTATAAAAAGACCTTGGGGACAAAGCGCTTCATATAAAATAAAATTAATACTGTTCTAGGATGGTAGTGTCCCCTACTTGGTCCAATGTGTAGCAAATCAAGAAGGTGGCAGCAGTATGATCAAGATCTGAGACAACTACTAGGAATATATTTGAAATGTACAGTGAAATCAGCCAATTACTTACACCCTTCTCTCAGACAGGGGTGGGAAAGTTTCATCAGTGCTGCATAGCAAGATTGGTAATATTCATCAAGGGAAAAACCTTGCCATTTCCAACAGATTATCATCACAATGTATACAGGATGTTGAGAACATTCCTCCACAGAGAAATAGTCTGTGATAATAGTCTCTCTCAGAACAGGCTATGCCTATGTAATTCTGGTTTTCCTTATAAAGAAAGCATATTATCTGAAACTCTATACAGCTTGTATCCAGTTGGACCAACCAATATCAAACATCACACATTAATTTGTAATAACCCTTAGTATCCTTACTTGTCTGGAAAGCACCAGTACATTTCTTTATTTGCCATGCAAATTATGGTAAAATAATCCAACACTGAAAGCTCTTCTGAAATTGAGGCAGAAATATGATTTCTAGCTATGATTCAGAAACTGTACCATGATCCTATTTCTGGAATAGGAGGAAAGCACTCCTATTGCTATTCCTCCTACTGGCCCCCTGCTTTTGTTGGTCACATCCACTCAGCTGAAAAAGCAATAGCAGCTCTGGTTTAGCTCCACTGCTTCTGGAAGAAAAAGAAAAGGTACTTTCTGACTTTATCTCATTACATTGCAAAGTAGAAGTGGCACACTCTATATGACAGGAATTCCACACAGGAAGTTTCATTGACTGCTCTGCTTGGTTACTATTTAGTTTCAACAGACAAAATAATAGTATTATGCAGAAAAAATATGGTTTTATGACAAGCAAAAGCAAAATCTACATGAATATTTACTTAAGACAACGACTTTAAGCTCCATCTATTTTGTTGTATCCATGTATTTAAAGATCCTGTATCCTTCACTTACTCTAATTATTGTATTTTTTGAGTAATAAACATAATTTACAAAGTCTCTACAATGGAAAAATATTATAGACAGTTCTGTGCTCAATTGCTTTCTTAATTGATTTGGGGGGTTTTTTTGAAAGCATGTGTGTATGTATATGCACACAGTTAGTTTTGACTTTTGGCAAGAAGGATTAGTTTTCCTATACTGAATTCATGGTACTTAGGTTTATCTTAGAACCATAATAGTTCTAAGCTTTTCCTTAAGCAACCTGTGTTTCTTCCCAGAGGAGGATGCAAATGTTACCTATAGATCAAAACAGTCAGTTAATATTCAGTAAAGTCACCCTTCCCAGTTCACTGCATGCAGAGCAGATTCATAAAAACTATCAGACCATTTTATTGACTGGCTGGAAAAACAAACTATGGAAAATATGGGGCCATGCAGCACTACTGATTTTTAAGCAGGAGAAGGGTGAATTGTGGGGCAGCCCCACAGATGGGGCAGCTCTCAGCCCAATTCCAGCTAAAACTCAGAAGCCAACCAGAAAACAAGTACCTTTTCAGAGATGGTCTGTGTGGCATAGGTGTGGGTTGTGGTTAAAACACTGTCTTTTTGAGCTCTGATGGCCACAAATTACAGTTCTCTGGCACAACAGAATTAAGCAAAAAAGAAAAAACCCCACACTTGTGCAAACAGAACAGTATCTCTAGACACCCAAGGCACATTAAATACTTCACAGTAACACAGTTTTAATGTGTTTTAGCTGAACACTTCGACAATGTTCTTAGTTTCCTGTCAGACTGAATAATTCTGTTCCACTTTTGGAGTCCAAGTGCCACATTCTCACTAACTTAGTAAAATGATTAAACTTAATAATTGTCAGTATAGCTGAACTGATTAACAAATGCTCACATTCTCCATTCTAGAAACAATCCTACCAGATTAAAATTATTTTAAGTTTATTTGGCATAGCATGTTTTAATGTATCAAATTTTCAAATATTTCTCCTTCAAAAATGTATAGCTGTGTACAAATAAATTAATATTTTTGATTACTGTCAGAATAACACTGCATTACCAGGTCTGTATTTGAGCAGAAAAGCCCTAAGTTTCTTTTCACCAAACAGCCAGTAAAAATACATATCACAGAATAATAAAATAATAATAAATAACACTAACTTATAATGTGAGACCAATATTATTGCCATTTTTCATTTATTTCTGAATAAAACAGCCTTTAAGCATATTTCTCACACTGACTCCTCTGAAACTCCTAAATTCCAAAATTATATAAAACCGAGTTATACAGCTATAAATATTTCCAATGTATTTGCAATGCAAATCACTTTATTATTGTCTCCTGCCTTTGACACTATCCATATTTTTTAAAGATTTTTTTTTGGCTACACAGTAAAGCACTGGTCCAGCATTACTATTTTCTGCCACTGTTAACATGTCAGAAGTCTTTAAAAACTACTTTCACCATCAGCCTTTCTGCCACTGTTGTTTATGTTTACTAACACAGGTTTCAGAGCTTCTGAAGGCCACAGCAACCTACATGATGTGCACCACAACTTCTGCCACACCAGCCCAGTTACTCAGTGGACTCCTGTTACAGCTGGCAATTCAGTGATGTTCACCATCATTACTGGTACAAGTTACCACTTGGCTTGAACTTGCAGCTTTCACAAAGATCATGCCCCTAGAACCTCTACATGATGTTTCTGAAAAAAATGTACTGTGCCAGTGCCATAAATAAGAACAGAAAAATCTTCATTTAGGCAAAACTAAGGGAGAAATCTCACGCCTGGCAGAGGGTTGCTGGAAGGAGCTGCCCACATGAGCCATCTGAAGCTCAAGGTAAGATCAGATTCCACAGTTCTCCCATGGACAAAGTGACACAGGTCTGAAGGCTTACACAACTTTTTGGCTCTCTTCTGCATGTTATTTGTATATATTTTCTACATGTGAAATTAAGTCTGCATAGAGTAGGAAGAGAGTCACCCAATTTTACAAGAGTTTTGTTGTGGTACGAGTGGTGAGATACAAGGGGACTAATAACCCATCTCCATCACCTGGAATATATGCTTTTTCTTAACACTGGGTTATTTCTGCAAAGAAACTTAAAAGCTGTTTTCTTTGATACTAAACTATATTGCACTGAAATATGTGAAGCAACAAAATAGTTGAAATGTTATGGCCTGCTAAACAAGCGTAGCATGACATACCTACTAACCATATGCTAATAAGTACTATTAAAAATTCCAACCAGATAATTTCTCTTACAGAAGTGGATTTTTGTTTCATTTAATATTTTCATATAAGACACATAAAAGAAAACAGAATTATTAAAACAGACAGTATAAAACAGAAGTTCTGGGTAGGTATACAGATAATTTAAATTACTAATATAGATATTAATAGGACAACTAATAAGTACATCTAGAATTTCTTATAGAATCCGGGCAGGGTTTTCCACAGAGCTCAAAGCACATTGGGTACCAAAAAGTAACATTTTTACTTGCATTCTGTTAATTCACTGTCTCTTAGTAACTTCTAGTTGCTAAGAAGTAACAGCCAGCAGAAATCGGTATCATGGTGATAGATATGTTTTATGTATAGAAATGTTTCCCAGTTTCCCAGTAACCCAGTTTCCCACCTTTGATCAGCAATGCACTTTTACAAGACTTCACAGTATATTTACAATTTTATGTCACATGAATATTTTAGGATTTCTCTGCAGGTTTTGTAAGAAGGTGATTTTATTTCTTTATGGACCTTCTGATAGTCAGATAACTTTAAAAAATTGCTTTAATCTCCCCAGTTTTCAGAAAAGACCAGCCCTCACTTCGCTACTTCTTAGCAAAAAGGAGTACACTTTAGCTGTCCTAGGAGTGCATTTATAAAACACAAATCTCATCTGACTATAAAATGGGCTAGTATTGCTTCCAAGTCTTTAAAAGTTTGTGGTTAACATTTATGGAAACTGTTACTACACAGTGCTGATTCCAAAGCTAAAGATTCAGCTGGAACCATGACACCATGTACTGCAGCCATTTGAGGATGTTTTTTCTCTACTGCACATGCCTAGTTCCTAAGTTGGAACCTACTGGCAACTCCTTTTACTTTCCATTTAGGTCTGTGCTTAGCTCTGGGCTTTAGATGTGTGCTTAGCTTAATAACTGGAATTTGTAAGAGCTAGAAATACTGTTCATAGATACCGAAAGAGAAAAATAGTACTTTAGAATTTGGATTCTGTTGAAATAAACATTATGTACAATGTGAAGATACTTTGAATGTTCAGAAGTTTTGCATGTTAGTATTCACGTTACTGCATACAACCAATTCAAGAAAACAAAACAAAACAAAAAATTATTGGATATGACAGAGACCAACATAAAGTTAAGTTGCTTTTAAATGACCAAAGAAATATTAAAAAACTTTCAGAAGCAAAATCTGAAATTTTGAAATTAAGTTCCTTTGTGCTATGCTTTCATAAAAAAAGGAAAAACCCTCAAGGCCCCAATAAAAACAGATTGAATAAAAATATTTTTCCAGTGATTTAATGTTTCCAATTTCACAACCAATAATCAAGTTAAAACTATCTCCTTTCTAATACAAACTTCTCCACCTGTATCATTATTATATATATCATTATATATATCATTAAATAACCGTTAAATACAGCAAAATACATGTCCAAGCAGAGAGCAAGGCAATTTAACTACTTCAATTTTGCTGTTTACAATGTTCATGAAAGATGGTCACTGTGGGACCCTGAGAAACTAATTTATCCACCTCAAGTAGCAGAAATACTATCTTTTTATCAAGCTTGAATGCAAAAATAAAGAAAATCACTGCTTTCTGTTATATGGCTGCAGAAGTCTGTTGAGGTTGGTATACACAAATTGAGATAAAACACGGAGATACTGAAATACAAAGCACTAAATTTTGGTATTGCCCTAGTTATTATATAGTTAAATCTTGTTCATAACAGCATTACAACTCCTTCCTTTCAGAAAATACACAACTTCTTTATATAAGCTCCTCTCACATATATTTTTTTCTATTTAATGGCTTTAATAAAGTATAGTCTAAGAATCAAAGCTTAAGCTTTGAATTATAGCAGGTGATTCAGGAAATACACTGAACTAAATCATGTTTTTAACATTTGCAGAGTTCCAGGACAAATTTCCTGAGCAGAATCATGGTACTAGGAATATCATAGCTCCTAGATAGTCACAGATATTGATGTAATTAGGGATAGACACTGGAGCCTCAAGAACCTTCAGATAGCTAGTCTGTCAAACACTAACTCTGATTATCCCTAGCCCAAGTGCTCGGCTAGATGCATCCCTGTACGGCCAGTTTGATTCCTTGGCCACTAGAATCCAACTTGGTCTTATTTCCTGAGAACATCAGTGAAATGCTGATAATAAAGTTACAGCTTGCACACCTGCTTTTTGCTTTGTTCAGTACCATTTTCATTGCTGAAAGAATGAATATATTATGTTATTGAATCAATGCACAGTTAACTCAACTGTTTAATCATTGTGTACAATGAAACCAGCAGCTTAATCACTCATTGCCCTCCATCAATGGGTTCAGGCCCTCACCTCACAACTTTTGTATTTGCTCAGATTTGAACATGCTAGACATTGCTTTTGCTAAGATTATTTTCACATATTTAGGTTAAATACCAGTGTACATATATCAAATTAAGAACCATCTCAAAACTTTGAAAGCTATTTAAACAAAAGAGATTCGCTGTCTCAAAGAGATTCAATGTAACATATAGAAACAATAAAATAGGTAGGAAAGCAAAAGGTGAAAGTAGTCTAAAACAGATCAAAATAAGTAACAAGAGTCATAAAAAGTCCTTCTCAGCAATTATTACATTTGTAAGCGAAGACTGAAGTAACTCAAGATGGAAAGAGAAGGTAGCCCAAACATGGTGGTCAAAAGCTAGGAGACAAGGAACAATGAAGCCAAGGCAAGAACTGGAAAGTTGGTTCACATCACTCTATATTGAATATATATAAATAAATAAATGGGGAAAAGATTGAAAAAAAGGACATCACAGGACAATACAGTCTCTCTTTGGTTGATTTTTTAATTTTTTTTTTTTTTTAATTTTTAGGGATTCTTTTAGCACTGACAACACCAAGCTGTTCTAGAACACAAACACATACTGTCCACAATTAACAGCTTTACATTCCAATGCAATTTAACTCTACATTGTTCATTAAAGTATCCAGGATGCAACAGGAAATTTAGTTCTACTTTCCTTTAATTTAGTGACCCCTTAGCTCAAAAATCTGCAGAAGAAATAATTTTGAAAGGAGAATTTTTTGTATGTGGTATAATGTCTACAGTAATCACAGGGATTGCTAGTAGCAATAATACATATTGTCAAATATCTATATACTTTAGCACTTACTTCCATAAAGTACCAGAAAATAAGATACTCAGTTTGGTATCACAACCAAGCATCCTAATTTTTGTGACTTTTTCAACTCGACATACTCAGAAAGAATACCTGACGTCAGGAACTGTGTTTAAGAGCATAGCTACAGGAGGCTGTACAGAGTATTTAGATGTCAGTGTGTGAAAAAAGTAGTCATGCTGTAGAGGAACAGGCCTGGGGCAGTCATGTCTCTGAATCACTGCCAGGATCAGCAGATCGTCACTGTTAGGAGGATGCCATTCTTTCTGCACAGCCCTCAACTATCATTTGACACCACTGTAAGAAGGGCAAGACAGTACAATTAAAAACAACGGATTTAAAAGGAGATAAGAATGAAATGAAATTACTGTACCTAAAGAATGCTGTACCTGGATTTTGTAGTAGAAGTTTGCTATTCATTTTATAATCAACTTTTATGCTAATCTTTGCTTCAGATTGCTTGTTCTGGTTGTATACACAGGTTTTATTTCATATTAAAGAATCCCTCTACTATAGCATAAGTAACGAAAAAGACAAACCTGCTAGGCAATCAGGAGAAGGAAGGATATTTAAATCCTAACTGTATCAGAGGCTGAGCTGAAAAAGCTGTGGCCGCTTTAAGTTAGTGGAATGTTTGATTTGCCCTGCAGGGCCGAAATGCTCTAAGGACCATCTGGGGCAGGGGTGTGTGTGAGGGGTTTTTTTATTCTTGTTTAATCTAAATGTAGGATTGCATAGTTTCTCGGAGCCAAGGTACTGAAGACTACTTATAATGAAATGCTACTGGAAGATAGTTGTAATTAGATTGGTTTGCAATTAAGATACAGAGCATATAATGCATTTTTACTTTTAGCTAAGTTTATTTACCTTATTTACACAACCTTATTTACCTGGATGAGGCAAAACTTGGCTTAAAATTGAGAACCTTACTAATCCTACCAATAAATTCTGCTGTTTTATCGATTGCATATGTATTACTATTCACAGGAATCAAATTAAGCATTAGCTAGCATGAAATTACATTCAGGATTAATATTAAAAAAATCCAGACAGGTACAACATACAAAGTTCTTAAAATATATTTTGTATGACACGAGTTTGGAATTTCTGGTAATTCCAACAGAGTGCTTATGTGAACTAAACAGAAAGACAGTGTGGGTCCATGTAAGGAACTATAAATCTAATTAATTGCAAGATGATACTATTATTGGAAAACATAAACAATAGCAAAATCATAACGAATGTAATTTTGTGTTAGTGTAGGAGCAATTACATGCTGATTTTTTTAAGGCAGCAAACTTACTGTGATGATATTGATTTCTTACATTTTTTCTCCTACCTATACAAAACTAATGAATACATAAGCTTCTTAACATATTAGCTACTCTTACTCAAAGTTTACCCATCGTTTAAAATCCTTTCAGTTTTATTAAAGTTCACTTACCTGAAAAGTATAAAACCGGGTCCCATTAGGAGGATGCACTTTAGGAGAGGCAGAGACAGTGTTCATATCCGAGAATATCATTTCTGGTCACACACAATACAATCCACAGAGAGCTACAGATGCAAAGCAGAGTGCTAAGCTCGGAGACAAATCCTTTTATACATTTAGGGAGGCAATTGGACAAAATTCCGTCTGCCCCATCCGTTCAGATGTACAGTGACAGAGCTCTGAATTCCTCACTCCTGCATCTGTGAGCTAAACTGTTAAGGTCACTGCTCCCTGACCTCTAGCTCAGCTAGCCCGTTGTAATATGCACGACGAATAAAAATTAGAAATGCCAAAGAAAAGAGCCAGAACCTACAGTACATGGAGCTTGTGCAGAATCTGGCAACGCTTTGGACCTGCCCATCTGTTCTCAGTGATAATCACTTCCCTCCACCACAGCCTTGCAAAGTGATTATGCTAAGCATCCCAGTTAACCAATAAAACACAGTTTCATTTCAAGCAAGCATGCACAGTGAAAAACAGAGGACCTCTTCTGACTAACCTGAAGCATGCCTCGTGTTCAGTTTATAGCTGTATTTGATAACAACGATAATTTTATCATTTCAGTTGCTGACAGCTATGTTAACACATACAACTTGCTTTAAATAACACAAAGGTGGCTTTTTTGTCGTTTTAACTGTCTTGTCTAGAAAAAAAAGGGAACTGTGTATTGCTCTCCAAATTAGTATTTTTTACATTTTTGAATTTTTAGTGCTACTACTAGGGACAAATAAATATTTGTGAGACTGTTTACAGAGCTATAGTCTGTTTAAATATAATATACATTATAAGCTGCTCTTTTCTCTTTTGTTTTCTATTTTTTTTTCCTCATCTTCAGTCTGAATCTCTCTTGAAGAGAGGTTTACCTAACATTGCTAAATATAAGGTTGGAATTTTATTCTGAGCCTTACTGTGCTTAGCAAAGCTATAGACCTTCAGCTTAATTCATTAGCTATACACAGGATGTTTTAAAGAAGTTATTTTTTAAAGCTGATAATACTTGTGAACACCTGCAATGAACATTCAAAAATCATTCATCACATCTTTTCTTCAAACACAGAACATTTGAACTACATGAAGATGACAAAGAAAGTAATATTCAAAGAACCTGGCACCTTTCAGCAACAAAAAGTAAGTGCTCAATTTAAAAAAATTGAAAAGTAGGGTTACAGAAAAGGGTTAAATTGTAAAGTGGTTACAAAACTAACTTTGCATGTTCTGTCAAGTGCTTTGTATTTTATTCACAAGGTTTAAAAGAGACAGAAAAACCACTTAAGAAATGGTACTTTCAAAAGGAACTTGTCAAAATTCTAAAAGCCTGGTGAGTTTCCAGGCTGCCTATGTTTCTTATTCTGTTTTATCTTAATGCTTTTAGCAATAGGAGATAATGCAGCTTCTAAAGTAAAATGACTATGAAAGGAGTTGGAAAAGATGAAGAGATGTCTGTCTGTTTAAATGTGTATGTCAGAGTGGCGCATACTGCAATAATATTTTGTAAGCCAAAGAGAAAAAAATCTTCTCAGATCCTATTCATATCTAACAATTTCTTATAATTACCATGATATGGCTTCTATAATATTTACAGAATCAAAGCAAAACTACTGTCTGGAACATTTTCTTAAGACCTAGATTTCAGATTACAGTGTATTCTCCTCTCTTTGATTTCTCTTCCAGAAGATCTAGATGCTTGTATTAGCAAAGATGCCCCTCAACTTGTCAAATGAAAGATACCAGTTTGTTTATAATCTGAGCAGAGAATCTTTTATAATGAGCTGATACTTTCTTCTTTATAATATGCCTACCAAACATGTGCTATTTCTCCACAGTGCAATGAATAAAGTTTCCTTTATGGACATTTAAAATGGTTTGGCCTGGAAGAAGAAAGAAGTTTACATCAGAGGTTCTTCACCAAATGTATAATTTGAAGAATTCATGTGCAAAATCCCATGTACATTCCTTCGATAGACAAGTACTTCCACTACTCAGTAACTGCACCTATTAGCTTGAACTTCTCTTGCTTTGACTTTCCTAAATTTTAATCCATGTTTCTGCCAGGGATATAGAAAACTCAGTTCATTTTCTCGTATTGGCATGTGCTAAATCTTAAGGTAGCTAATTCACAGTTAAACTCAACTGCTCTAGTAACAGTTACAATAATGCCTTTCACGATCATAACACTACTGCTGTATTTAGACTTTCTAGTTCCCTATTTCTTCCTCTAGGACTTCACATCTTTTAGCTGCGGCCTTCCACCAGGAGCTCTTACTGGGATCACCATTCACCATGTCTTGGCTGCCTGTCACATGAAAAACACTTTTCAAAATACTGTTCCTTGTCTTTTATCTGTTATTTTGGGTTTCCTGCCTAGGCAAATGAATTTGCTGTTAAAAAACCTACCACCAATGCCACCACAAAAAAAAAGCAACACCCCCCCATGCCTGCATCTCAGTTCCAATGAACATATCTCCCTATCTAAGCAGTATAAATCTGGAGAGAAGATACAGCATTGTACCTGTTGTTCTAACTCTCCACTAACTTCCACCCTGTGAGGAAAGGTAATGACTGAATTTTCTTCCATCTAACTGCAATACAGGCAACATCATATTCTTGTAGGATCCTCATGGAATCAGAATGTCATTTTGGTGTAACACTCAAAATAGATTGAAAACACTTGTTTACAGCAGTTTTATTCTGAAAAATATGAAACTAGCCTCCTGTCAGAAAGCGGCTAGAGCATAGGTAAATTGAGTAAAACATGAACTGAGGCATAGCAGAATGAGTGTTCACAACTATAGAGAGTCACATTTCAGAAAAGCCAGCAGCCCCAAAGCTGGGATTCAGCAATCTCCTCAGAACAAGGAGCTGGAACCAGGTCTCCCATGTCTAATTGAATGCAAGGACGACTAAGGAGGGTATAAAACAACAGGAACTGAAAGAGAGCAGAAAATGGAACTGAAGGAAACTGGAGACCTAACAGGACAAACAGAGAAACACACCTAAAGACCATGACTACAGCTCAGTGGTAGAAGTACTTACAATGGATGCAGTCCCCATTCAAATATTTGCTCCCACGAAATTTCCAACTAGTGATTTAATTATTCCATAAACTGAGACTTGTAGTGGAGGGGAAAAAAATAAAACTCCTACATGAAAAGAAAAAGTTCTACATGTATAAAACTATGAGATATGGCAATGCTTCTGAGATGGCTTTAGTTCCAGTTACTTTTGAATGTATGAGTTGTCAAGCACTGAATCTGTATCATATGAATTATGTTGAACTTTACATTTTAATTAGATACTACTCTCCAAAATTATCAGTGTGATTATTTATTTAATTTTTTAAGTCGGTTTTTTATGCATAGCCTATGATTTTTGATAGTAGATACAAAACCCAAGATATGTTACATATATATATGATATATATGATATNAAAAGGAAGGCATATATATGTATGTATCAGATGATTATGTAAAGTTCTTTGAAAATTCAGGGACACTAATACAAACCCTTCTATTTCTGACCACAGAGACAAGATGCACTCTTTTAAATTGATGAACACACTTAGCTTTTTAATGTGCTAGTGCTTTTGATATATAGTTTCTCTCCAGAATATGTAGTGCAATATAAAGCAGATGTTTTGAGTTAAGATTTGAATCACCAGCTCTTATTGAATTAGGTGAGTAATTATCCAGAAACAAGGACTTTATATCACATATTATTCTCATTTCTGTTTTTTCAGGGAAAACCATGTTAAAGAAACATGTTTCCTCCAGGAGCAGTGTGAGTGTGTGCTTATCAGAACATTAGAGAGCTTTCACATTAAACCACTAGGCCTTATGACTTCTACTTCACAGACACAGAGAAACCCTACTAATCTTCCAATATTGACAACATTTTACTTGAATTGATGTTTCTTTATTATCTTCTGTTGTAGACACCAAAATAGAGGGAGTATCATATGATATGTTACTCATCTGGCTTAAAATATCCTGCTTTTGCTTTAAACTGAAAAATGTTAATGTTTAAAGAGCTCTGTTTTCCAACTTTTAATGGCTGGAAATGATGTTAAATCTTTACCACAGCTCAGTAAAAAGATATTCAATTACCTATCAAATTTTAATGACTACCTTCATGAAGTTGCACATGAAATAGAATTGTTTTTTATATCCAAATTTATTTACAGTACCTTTCAGCTTTTTTAATGAAGTTCTATGCCAACAATATTTATTTTTTTCCCCCATCAACAAAGCAACACAAAACCAAAATCTGATGAATATATTTTAAAGAAAGTATAAAACTCACACATATGAAGTTTCAGAAACTAACCATTTCCAGCTGGTATAGCTCCCAGAAAGCAAAGTGGGAGAATTAAAGACAATGAAACATGAAACAAGGAAATTCTTGCTCCCTTTCAGGCTTCTAGCACTAACAGAAAATCCTTATAGAATTTAAAACTGGTAGAAATAGATGAGCTTATCTTATTGATAAGTAAAGCCTGTTTTTCATCTTGTCTCTGTAATTAAGAGCAAATTATCAACATTTCCATCGTTTGTTGCTTTTGAGTATGCAAATACCAACTTGTACCAGGAGGTGTCTCACAAAAACAAGGCAGTATGAACTTATGAGCCCTATTTGGACTCTGAACATAAGGATTTGTGTAACCCTTGGTGACAAGTACACTGCTGAACAAAATAGCTTCTGTTAGAAGTAAAATCTGTATGTCAGAAATACTAAAGGATAAAACATGTCCCAACAGGTTTATTCTGTATGATGGCTTCCCTTTCAAGCATGAGAACAATGACAAAACTTTCACAGAAAGTGCAAATATGAATACAATTCATTTTTAAAGTAATCTTGCTTTGTTGCATATACGGAAATATTTTACCAAGTATTGGATTTACTTTGAAAAAAACAGAGTCAACATCAACTAATCAACTTCAAACTCTTATAACCATTTTTCCTTTCAATGGCAAACTTGAGAATTCACTTAACTAACAATAAATCTCTCTATGCTATGCAAGGTCAATAAAATTAAAACTGCTCATTCTATATCTAAGCGAGTTTATGAATACAGTTGCTCATTCAGAATATATTTTGTACAGCCTATCAAGTATACAGTCCATAATCAACAAATATGGAAGGCAACCATAATGACACTAAGTCCAAAAGATACTGTTTGATTGCTTGCACAGGAGCAAAATTTCCCTTTCTTTTGTATTCTGGGCAAGCAATTTTTGACCACAGCTAGGACTCCTGTGCAGCACTGCCCTACAATATTCTGGTCATCACAGGAGTAAGAATTAATTCTTCCACTCTGAAGACTTAACAATTAAATAGTTCTATATCTGACTTCCATTTCCATATAGTTCAACAAAGCCAGGATGGAATATCCAAAGCACCATTCCACTTTTCTAGAAACAATTTGAGTTCCCAGCACTAGATTTGTGCTTCCTCTGTACAACTCGACTATCAGTAAATCAAGATTGTACACAGAGGCTTATTAGGTAGTTAAAATGAACCTGATATAAACACCGATTTTATCTATTTTTAAGTTATATGTTGATGACAGTTACTGACTGAGTGAATCTAAAAAGGAAACTGAATGAAAACTTAATGCTTGTATATTGAGAAGTATACTGGACTTTAAGCATAATGTGAAAGTTGAAGGAGGAGAGCACAGCAGAGTTGAGAGTAAGTGTAGTGAAACAAACCACAAAAAATTGAGAGACTTATCTCTGGAACTTAATTCATACCTGATTTGAAAATATATTTACTTTTCTCTTCTCCCCAACTCTTGGGTTTCAACTACCAAAAGCACAGATACTAAGCTATATTTGCTACATATAATGGTCCTCTGCCATTCACTTTTGATGCCAGGACTACATTTCTGTTTTCTGACATGACTACAGATTTCATGAAAAAGACTAGATGGTCCTTCGAATCAAAGACAATTTTTAATGTAGAATCAAAGAAGTGACTGCCTTTATGAACATTTTTAACATTTTGGTCAAATCTAACATTAACTCTTGATGAATCAAGACCAAAATCCCAAAGTAATGTGATTCCAGACAGCAGAAAATAAATAATGTAAATAGTCATCTTGTTATTTCAGTATGTGTTGTATCACTCAGGTGTCAGTTTTGTTATTTATGCTTTAAGTTGATTATATTTCAACATTATACATAGTATAATGGCAAAATACGAGTTGTTTCTTATCAGCAAACGTAGAATCTAAATCATGTACATTACTGCAAAGGATCACAGTATATTAAGGATCAGTAAAATTACAAAAGAACATAAGATGATAATCATTGCCTATGTATCATCATCAGCAGAGTGGCTTTTTCTTTTTAAGTGAACATCTTATATTATGTGCCTCATCCTGAGGATAAAAATAGGATGAAAGCCTATGAGGGAAAAACAGAAGAAGATACAAGTTTGAGATAATGTGTTCAGGCACTACAACTTACTGTGAATAGATACCCTCTCTAACCTTCCTATCCTCCCTTCAAAAAATACTTTTTCTTCCTAACAGTATTATTTTATTCATTTTCATTCTGATAATTTATTTTATACTGCAGTTGTTCTGCAATCTTTACATAGAGATGTATCCTGTTTTGGAAGTATAAAAGTGTTCAGAGAGTAAACTACTAATGAAAATGAGTAACAAAATTTTATCTAGAAGATAAAGGCTGTCAGGAAAGCTTGTACCTAGGCAATTGTCTTTGTTATTTATTTCTATTTCTGCTCCATCTGGAAAATATCTTTTGTCATAATGAGTGATGCAAGTTGCTAAACTGGTCCTTTGAGTAAGAACTTACAGAAATAAATAAAAAGCTAAAATTCATGACTGATTAGTCCCATACTTTGCATGGGAACTGGAAATACTCTCTTGAGAAAGGACTGTGGACATCAGCAGGCCTTTGCAAAAGGAGATCTGTTTGTTTACTTTCTCGATTAAAATTTCATAATTTTTCTATACTGTCAGTGAATATATTCCTAAATTAAATGAACATAAACTTGACAAGTAAGAATAACCAGAATAAATACATAAAATTATGTAATTATGCCTTCTTTCACATTGTGAAAAAAATGAAATATTACTGATGATTTAATAAAATTCCCATATGTAGATTTACCCTGGTAGATTTTCTGTTCTGAAGCTAATAAGAGCAACAATCCTGAATGGGATCACAATCCTGAATTGGAATCTGGTGAAGGACTGTTAATATTGACAGTCATACTTCCAAAAGCAGTAACTAATTGAATTGTTTAATCAATGACATCTTTCATCTAATTTTCATCTAATTTGAGGATGCTCAATCTCTGAATAGCCTCTCTTAAGTCACATCAGCCCTGCTGATGCCATTTTGAGCATTAAGGTCTCACTGTTGTACACTGAAGGGGCAAAGCACTTGGAGTGACTGAGTAAGTTTGAAAATGTCAGACTTGTTGCTCCAACTTTATTCACAAAATGCAGTCTCCTAAAGACAATGTAAAATTCCCTTTTATAGCTGGACACGAGCAATAAAACCTTTTCTTGTCTCTTCTTTTTCTTTAAGTACATGCCACAAATCAGTAATAATATATTAGCTTGAAAAGACCTCAAGACTGCTACGGTGCACATCTCTTCATTGTCATACATACAGCCTTATAAGTGGTCATGGTAGAAAGCAGAAAAAGTCTCTTCTAAAAATGCATCCTATTTATGCTTGTCCTTAATCACTTGATGCCATTTTCCCTTCTAAAAGTGCAGTGGCAGTTTTTGTGTACTGATACTGTCTAAAATCATCTTTCCAGCAGAGAAAAGATATGGGATTATAAAACAAAACAGTCAATACCATCCTGAGGGCAAATGGCTGTTCCAGATCTTGACTCGGCACACTTTCATTTTCCCTTATGAACTATTATAAAAATACAGAATGATCCAGCAACTGCATAGCTATATTAAGTAGAAGCAAACATTGCATTTTTCTGTGCAAAAAAATCATGATATACAAATACAGCTGAAAGATACTTTGCCAGTGCTAGAAAATGTGAATGCCGTTGAACTAAATATTTTTTGGTTTTTATGTTTTATTTAATTTTCAGTTCGGACTTGGGCAATTATAGAATATGCTATGCTGATTAATGCTAGTTTAATGTTGATTTTCAGTTACCCTATTTATCTTCCTGGAAATTTTAAAAGAAAAGTCAATAGACAACAGTATAAAACCACCATTTTTCCGATCTCCAGGCTGAATGGTTTCAAAACTTAAATCCCCAAGAAAGGACTTTCTAAGTCTTAATCTTCACCATAGATACCTTTTTGCTTTATTAAACATGCTTTTGGGAAAAAACAAAACAAAACAAAACAAAACAAAACAAAAACTGGGATAGGATATTAAGTATTTCTAGTACACAGGGAAAATAAAAGAATTATCCATTTCCTTTCTGCATTCAGTCAGGGTGACTTCAAAATTTATCATGCAAGTGACTAAGCAGAATTATTCACGATTCATCTTACCATGCATGTAAAAAGTGCCATAAACTTATAAGCAGTGGAATGTATATGTTCTTAACATTCTTATGGCTTAATCAGTATCTCAAGGTACAAAACTGAGATGAAGATGGATTGAGAGGCAACAAACGTGTGTGCCAACATTAAATGAAGACAGAACTGTTATTATTAAGGATAACAGTCTAAAAACCTACACTTGGACAGGAAAAACAGCTACTTGACAAAAGCATAAAAATTTAGTGAAACCTAAATTAAACACTGACAGGGTACTGCTCTCATCTAACAAAACCTTGTCTCCTCTGTGTGGGAGCAGATGACTATTGCCTGGTGTTCTGCACTCACAGCTCATTTTGAAAAAGCTGAAAGCTTACTGGTAAGACTATAAAGTTTCTAGATCAAAAGAAGAAAATTACTGATGGACAGAGAACCTCAGGTGGAATGAGAGCAGATGGAAAGCTGGGAATTATGTGGCTGCTTGAGCAAGGGCACATTGAATTCTCCTTGCCAAGGGAAGGTAGCTTTTGCATTTCTTTCTTTCTTTCATGGAAGCAGTGGCAGAAATGAACCTTGGCATCTTCTGGTGGGCTTTATTTGCAGTGGAGGTGTCCGTGTCTCCTGTGTGTTACCACAGGCTCCCTTTACAGTCAATAAAGACAGGCACTTTCAAGGGGCACTGTTTCTGACCTATTTTAGATGTCTATTTTAGTTGGAGATGAATCACACTACAGAGGTGGGAGGCAGTAAAGACAGAAAAGCCTACGCTCTAGATATCTGAAGTTAGGTGCAGTGAATCCTACCCTGGGAGCCTGAACTGAATGTTAAACAAGTTATCAAAACATGACAAGAAGATATTATAATAAATGACAAAACCCCTACCACTGATTAAGTATACCTGAGGGAAAATTACTATCAGAAATAATTATTTCTATAACTATGCAAAGCAAAACCAAAACCACACAAACCCTGAAAATGGCTTTTCCTACTTTCCTGAAACAAATTATGGGAAAAGCAACATCTGCAGCAACAAACTCTCAGTCACATCCAGACTAAGTCTGCTGCTATAATCACAGGGAAGATTAACATCCCAGACTAAGATACAAAAGACTATGGAGCACGGCAAAATTAACTGCAAAATTATTTATGTTTTATTAAAGGATATAGTGCGACACTATAAACAAGTTAAATCACATCTACAAGGTTAAATAATAAAGCAACCTCAGGCCAGGCAGTTCCTAATTCTTAGTACTATATCTGTGCTTACTTCACATTCACAGCAGCATGAACATGTTTCTTATGATCATTAAACAGATATTATAGACATTTATTACAATTCAAAGCTCAGAATTTCTTTTAGAACTTCACAGAATTTCACACATTATATTTCATTCAATTTCATGCAGCAGTTTTAAATTTTGATTAGCGTCAAATAGTGGTAATGTTAATTAGTATGTTCTTAAGTGGCACAGAAAATCTTTAAAAAACTGCAGAGCATATAAGTTTAACTTAAATATATACAAAATATATGCACCTGTGGTAAATGTAATAGTAAAACCATAATATTTGTCATGTGTAGAAAATTTTCCTAACATTAGTGCATTAAGAATTTTCTTTTGAAGAAAAAATAATAGTATCAAAGAAGAGCCAACTACAGGTTTAACCTGCATGGTCCATACAAAGGTTTAGTCCTTTCCTGAGTCTGATGGAGGACATATTCTCAGCAACACCTTTTGGGAAAGATGGCCATAAGAAAAATTATACATCATCTTTCCTCTTCACCCACTGGCCTCTCTTCTCTAAAGAAAGTAAAAAGATACATTTTTAGTGCAGCTCCTCTACAGAAGCTACAATTTACATAAATACATCCTGGTTTCTTTCATCTTTAACTAAACAGTGCTAATCCTGATGCCTAGCTTCACTTAAAAAATCCTTCTTAGCCCTGATCATTTTCACTATGTGTCTACATCTCCAGATAGTAGCTTACCATGATGGAATATATCTCGTTCCTTCTCTGCACAGCCAGATGGAAATCAAAAGGAACCATTTTATCTTACTCCTACTCCTGTCCATTTACCAAGACTCCAAGCCTTCTAGCTGGCGCATGGAAAGCAGCACTGAAATTGCAGTTATGTGTGGTTTCCTAAGATTGAACAACATTGCACCTCAGAATAAACAGGTGGCATAGAAACCAAATTGTACCAGCACAAATACAATTCTAACTCAAAGTTTTCGGACACTGACCAAGAAAGATATTTTATTAAATGGCAGAATGGTTTTCAATATTTGCACTGTTTAAGTCTGTTTAAGTGAAAAAGATTAAGATGACCATGGATGTGGTTTGACAGACAAGCAAGACAGAACAGTTGGGAAAATAAATTGCATATGAGTCAACAATTAAAATAAAACCTGTGATTTTATTTTTAAAAAATTTCTGATGACTCATTCACAATTATCTCCCCATAAGCTTCCATTGCATACACTCTGCCTCATAATATCTGAACAGATGAATTTTGGTTTATGTGCAAATTAACCAAGATATTTTATTGCTTCATGTGTCTTTGAACTGTTCACATATTAAAATAACCAGTGAACTCTTAATTTGCTCTAGCAGAACCTTCAAAAATTTTTCCTAATTTCTGGAATTTTATTTTTGCAATTAATGCATCTGAAAGGTGATATAGTAAAGGGTTATTAGAGTACAAAATGTTCACTTTGCTACATTGAGTGCCATACTTAAATTTAAAATGACACTTTTGATCCAGTTGTGGTTAAAAAACATCCCTTTTCATGAAGGCTAAAAATTAGCTTTTATATTACCAGCAATTTAAAATGTATACAAATCTCTTTCCTGGATACCCTTTCAAATAACTCCTTTTTCAGTTCAGTTGTTTATGGTCTCAGTTTAAACAAAGACCATCCTCCCAAGCAATCCCATCCCAAATATTACTGTGTTTTGCTGTTACTGCCCATTTCTAGAGTTGCAATTAATGGAGCAAGAAAGAGGCAGGCATAATGTGTCAAAGCTAAAACAGAAGAGGTAACAGAGTTGGCATGGAGGCTGTGACATCATTAGAGGGAAATGGAAAACTATATTTATAGGAGTAAACTAAATGTGCTTGGGAAAGTTCCCAATTGTTGTGGCCAACTGGCACAGTAGAGTACACAAATATGTTAGTCAACACTGAAGTGTCCAAAGTGTCTGCATGCAAACTGCTCATTGGGAATGGTCCCTGCAACAGTCCCATTCCCACAAAATAATTAGTAATTGCTTGGAAAAAGTATAAATTAGTGTGAATGAAAAGTGTGCCAGAGTTTGGGCCAACAGATTACTACTACAGATGATTGTGTTTGACCATCCAGGAACATTTCCCAGTACCATTTGATTTACTTGCATATAAACATGCTAAGCCTTTCCAGAAGGTTTAAAGTTATGGAACACAGTAAGAGATTTTATGCATTTCCAGTCTTGCTGTTGAAAATCATTTGGTGTTTAGGGAAATTAGAGATAGGATATGAATGATCAATACCAACCATTTCTAAAACTTCATTCAAGATAAATAAGATTGGATGCAGTGTCATAGCTGCATTTTTGGCTGAAGAATGCAACATTATATTTGGGAAGACAATGCAGTTTGTTACCATGGATAATGGTTACTTTTCATTTCACTCAGTTATCCCTAGCTGTTGATGTTGAAGGCCACTGCCTTTTGTCCTTTCGCTGGTTGCCTGGGAGAAGAGGCCAACCCCCACCTGGCTACAGCCTCCTTTCAGGTGGTTGGAGAGAGGAATAAGGTCACTCCTGAGCCAGGCTAAACCACCCCAGCTCCTTCAGACTCTTGTGCTCCAGACCCTTCACCAGCTCTGTTGTCATTCTCTCAACACACTCAGCACCTCAATGTCATTCTATTAGTGAGGAGCCCAAAACTGAACACAGAATTCATGGTGCAGCCTCTCCAGTGTTGGGTACAGGGGATGCACTTCCCTAGCCTTGCTGGCCACACTACTGCTGATCCAGGCCTGGATGCCATTGGCCTTCTTGGCCACCTGGGCACACCCTGGCTCATGTTCAGCTGCTGACAACCAGCACCTCCAGCTACTTTATCTGTTGTGACCCAAGGTCAGGACCCAGTACTTGGCTTTGTTGAAACTCATGCAACTGGCCTTGACTCATCGATACAGCCTGTCCATGTTTTCCTTTTATTCTATTCTAAGCATTAAAACTGTGTGGTGTGACTGTGCTTCTTATCTTACTGAAATAGAGAGATGTAGTTGCACAGCACTTTTGGCTGGCTTGTTTTCTTGACTTGTCAGGTCAGTTCATCATGAACATTTTCTAGAGTAATGTATTATGAGACTTACTGCACATTTCCTAAAATGGACCATAATGAACTATTCTGGATGATGACACTCTTTGTGACCTGAAACCTTTTCTGCTGAAAGGGTTTTAAAATTATTGACATTTTGAAATTGCTCTTTAAATAAGAAAGTACTGAATTTCTTAGGATTTGGCCTTAAAAATAACTTAATCTTGCTAACACCCATACAGAAAAGATCTGTATTTCTCTATATTGCAATTGCATCCCAGTGATTCAGCTTCTTTTCTTCTGTGCAACTTGAGATGGGGTTGTTTTTTACTTTTTATTATGTATCAGTAATTTAGATTGACATTGGCAAACTGTGGCCAAAACTACTAATTTTACATCCAGCATGATATTAGATGATCAAAGAAATTTTGTCATTCTTACTGAATTCTTGACATCTGCAAACCTTAGATGGTCTAAAGTGTTAAGAATGGAGACCATGTGTCAAGACCAGTTCCTGATTATCTGTTATGATTTATAATTATGAATTGATCAAAACACGCAAATAGCCTACAGCAGAGTCAGCATGGCATAATCCAGAGAAGCATCCAACTGCTATAGACAGAATGCAGGATTTTTCTCATTCTGCTCCCTTGCCACACTCCAGTATCTTAACAGTTGTAATCAGTAGCACAGCAGAGTTCAAAAGACAAGCACCTTCAGGAAGTGTTCCTGATCTAATTACCAAAATACAGATCATAGTCAATCTTGCGGACAGAAGTACTACATAAAACTGTAGGTGCCTCTACTAGAAAAAACTGAGGTTTTATAAACTTGATTTCTTTTCTTCAGTCTGCTTGTTTCACAAATTATTTCACCCTTCAGCAATATGCAGCTACAAGCAGCTGACTCTGGAGAAGCAATTTTTAATTAAAACCTGTTTCTCCCCCTTTTCATTTCAGTTAATGATTGCCAGGAGGTGTTGCTAACCACAGGCCCTTTTCAATACATTATGAGCATACTCACATCCTATCACCTTCCACAGAAAAGGTGGGTGCTCAGCATCTGTGGTAAGTGGGAGGACATGGATACTTCTCTGGCAGCTGAGCTGTGCTAAGTGAAAAGTCTCCACTGATAAGTCTTTATTTTTTAATTAGTTCTTCATTAAAAGAAATTACTTCCAGTTGTGAATAAATTGCCCTAAAAATCTAGAAGTACAGAATGGAAATTACTCTGTCAGTTAGAAGAGTAAATAGCTTTTGACAGAATGTTCATTATTTAACTATTTTCAGTGTTTCCTAGATCAAGTCTTAAAGGGGTAATATTTATGCTTTTGTGATAATTTACTTGATTGGTTGGGGATTTATTACCTAAGCTTTGGCTAGGATCATGTGCCTAAATTCAGAGTACTGAATGTTTTTCATTCCTTCCTTTAAGAAAAGAGTGATTAATATAATTCTTATTAAATGCTGCTGTCAAAATACACCAGACCTTTTCTATCGGAACAGTTAATATAAATGTTTCTGTTCTGTGAATTTGGCAGGCTATACAATGAATGTGCTTTGGTTTAGGCATTGATAAACATGGAGTTTATCTTGTTTACTGGCTTGTTTCTCTTTATACTGGCTTCTTCAGGTATTTGGTAAGCTAGTTTTATAGAATCTATTAAGAAAATGTTGCTTTCATTGAAGTCTAGTTGGCTCAGATCTTTTGATGTTTTGTTGTGAAGATGGCAGAACACAGGAATTGTGTCTAAGGCTATTCAGACATGTTCCTATCCACAGAAAAGTCCAAAATGGTACAGCTCTGTGCAGTCCTTTTTGCTCTATTGACTGGAAATATACACAGAGAGAAGAAAATACTTTTACACACTAGGAACACTGCAACTTTGAAATGCATCCCCTAATAACTTACAATAGGGAACTAGGCTATTTCAAACAAACGTTACACTATGTGAGTAGGTTTCGAAACTGTTACAAAGCAAAGGCTGCCTGGCAGAACAGTGTTTCTGCTGACACAGAATATTTACTGCAGAGATATTGCAAAGAGGATGTAAGGGGAAAAATGGTTTAGACTGGAAGATAAGGAACTTTCCCCCTGAAACTAGGTTACATAAATAAAAGGATGAGGTAACAACAGTGACCGTTGACATGACTGCCATCAAAAAAGACTTAAATCCACCATCCAAGTGAGGATTTAACCCTCTTGAATTGGGTTTTCCCTATAATTCAGCATACAAGCATCTTAATGTACATGGAAGTTTTCAAAAGAATTGTCTAGCCCAATGAATACAAAAAGCTTTATCTTTTTCTATTTCAGCTAAAAAAAGCCAGAGCTAGTCTTTTTCTATGCTATCTAATCAGCAGAGGGACGGTTCTGTGAGCAGCAAATGAGCACAACAGCACTGAGTGAAGTGAAAAAGGTTCACAGCAAAACCCAGAATACTTTTTGACTTCCTACTGCTGAAATATTACATAACTGGAAGAGACTTACAAATATTTAAATATTACTTTTCCCACTGTGTCTTGCAGTTGGTTCCTGTCAATTAAGACATTTTAAAGATCAGCCTTCTATGATGATTATAAAGTACTATGAAAACAAAGTTTCATCTTCAGAAAGATGAGGATGTTTCCTCAGGAAGAAAGGCAAGAAAACAAAGCCAAAAACAAGTAAATAGAAGATACTTCAAAGGAATTCACCTTATGTGAAAGATGTAGCATTCTCACTGAATTGTGGTTGCTTCTAAAACAAAACTAATTATCCTCATATGAGGAGCAATTGCAAATACAAAGAGGACAAATGTGGGTATCAAACTATTCATGCCAAAATAATTTGTGAATCATCCTACCAAAGGTCACATTGGAGTTGCAAACTGGCTTTTAAACGGAGGCTTTAGAAAAATGCTTAGGAAAGTCACTGATACACTTACAATGAAGGAAAAAAACTCCCAACCTCTATGGTTCAAGAAATTATTTTAAAACATTTACAGCTTACAGGTAACTTATCTCAGAAAGCACAGGTTCAGTTTCACACTAATCTCTGCCCAGTATCATGTGTTCTCCACATACAGTAAACAGGCATGGCATGCTGTGTATCTGAGCTTAGAAAGTGGCCCCTCACTCACTAAGCAGGCTTTCCTTTAAGCAGATGCACATGCTATTTAAAATGTAAGGGCCCACTTTCTAATCCCTGCCAAGCAGTGAGTGCACACCTACAAACATTCAGCAACACACAGCAACCTGATGGTTTCCCAGAGGTACAGTGATGTATGTCCCAAATTCAACAAGCACTCAGGCGCTAAATCTTTAGAGAATAGCCAAGTTGGCACAGATGCTTTAGGGGCCTATTTTCATTTTAATGGACACGGAAGGGAAGATTTATGTGCACAGCTCATTTTATTCCTAGCAAGAGTCACTTGTTAAATGAAACGAGAAAAACAGGCATCCTCCCAGTGAAACGTGTCACCTGCCGCAGGCCGTGAGCCTGAAGCAGCCCCTCGGTGTGCGGCCAGCCCCGGGCACGGACAGCGCTGGTGCCGGAGGCGAGCGCTCGCCCGTCCCTTTCCGCCGATCGCCACCTGCCGTCCCGCCCGCCCGTCCTTCCGCGCCGCGCATGACCTCCATCTGCAGGGGAAAAGCGGCTTGGCACAGCTGGAGACAGAGTAACTCTGGGGAGATGCTTTCGCTGGAACAAGGACAGCGCTGGAAAAAATGATGTCTGCCAGGGCTTCTGCCCTGGTTGCCGTTCTGCCGCACAGGACTTACTTCTGGGCAAACAAATCCCACCCACGAGAGATGGGTGCTTGCTCTACAATGCAGATTGCCCGATCCATAATTGGTGGTGCCGATCAAAGAAAACAAGGAAGGAGTTTGGAATATGTTGCCCTGCCTCGCTGGCATCAGCGTGTCAGCTTTATATATATATATATATATATGTTAAAAAAACAAAACAAAACAAAACAACCCCAACAACAAAAACAAACAAACAAACAAAACCACACAAAAACCCCCAACTATTAAAACTATTCAATATCAAATTTTAAATTCAGACTATTGAATTATTAAAGATTTATTTTGGTCAGTGGTCCATTACTGTTTCATTACTACTTTAACTTAGAGGCAATAAACTACATAGAAAATCAAACTTTTATGTAAGCCATGTCTTTATTTCTTCCTGTCAGAAAAGACATAACAAAGTTTAGCTAATTCACATGTATAGTCCTTCTATAGCTAATGCAAACAGATATAATTATAGACATCCTTTGTGTTATGTATTGCTTAAAATTAGTGATAAACAGTTCTAATGGATGCTGAAGGCAATTACAAAGGAAGCAAATCGGGGTCCTTTGAACTGTTATTATGGCTGTTAACAAAATTTAATAAATTTATTGCCTCATTCAAGAGAAAAGGCAGTAAGGTAAACTGTTAACTATTTTTAATACATGCATAAAATGTTTCATCTGGAAAAATATGGGACATAATTTTGAATTACCATTTTCTTAGTTTCTGGATTTTTTAAAGCTCAGCAAAAAGGCCAGGCATTAACTCATGAAAAGTCTCCAGAGTTCCAGTCTTGCAAAAATATTTGCACTTAAACAACTTTAGATAAAGGTTTAAGATGAGCCTTCAAAATCACCGATAGATAGGAATACCAAGTACTTTGCATGAAATTTTTTTCGTTTTGTTTTTAGACTACTGAACTCATTAAAATAGCAAATATATAGTCTTACTGAACTGAACTTTAAGGCTCACAAGTGGGACAAGTATTCACATCCCTTTGCGAAAAATTTGTACAGAACTGTGTGTCCTTCTGTTTCATGTTAGAACTGTACAAAAGACATACTAACGTCTGTTCTCTAGAGGTATACATGACATTTGTAGCAACACTGCTGTAAAGTGCAATGAGACTGAAATTTTATCTGAATTGCCACTGTATTAGGAGTATAGAAGTATGTTTTAAAAGTTTCTAGCTCTTTACAGGAAAAGTCAGCACTAACGTTTTCTGTTGAATTTATTAACCTGAAATTCATCAATCATAGAGTATCAAAATATGCAAATTCTGCCATTTGTTATCAGCATTCTTGATTCATGACATACAAAATTATGCACTGGTGATCTGGGAGAAGACGTTTTCTCCTTCTCTGCAAGTGGGTGGCAAAATAGAAAGAGAAGCAAGCGCATGACAGGGAAAGCAAACTCTGGTGGGAGTCACCTCTTCTCTTGAGTCATGGGACCACACAGAGCACCAGCAGCTCAGCACAGGCAGGGGATCTGTCACAGCACCCAACCAGGCCAAACGGAACTGAGAAAACCCACAGCAAGCAAACAGAAACACCAAAGTCTCCAGTCAAGCATGGTAAAGAAAAATTGAAGGAATAGGATCTCTGAAACTGGGAAATTTGTGGCAGGTGCAGAGTTTCTCTAGACTTTCGCTAGACTTCTGTGTCAGAAATAATCAGCTTATGCATAACACCTGTATAGATGTGTTGCATTCTACACATATGCTTCAAGGTCTCAAATGCCCACCTGCAAACACAGCCTGCCTGCAGTGGAATCAAGGAAAAGGACTTGTGGGCAAGACTGAAAAGGCAATGGATCTCAGAAGTAACCGTGATTTTTAAAAAACTGGGCAAAAATTGCTCTATATCAAAGCAACTCAGGTAAACTGAAGATTATTGACTCAGGGTTTTAAGAAGTAGAAGCAGTAGGCAGCAGCACCAGTGACTGTGCTTGCCAGGGCTGTGACAAATCTACAGAAATTTATCAAAGATAACACACAGTTCAGCAGGGAAATTGTGCTTTCCTGGCCACACAAAGACTATGACTTAAATTTAAGTAGTTGATGGCTTCATTCTTTTGGTTCACCACATAACAGACAACACCTTAACATTCACCTCAACATTCACCTCAGCAAACCATGATGGAAAGCTTTACCCAGCTTTCGGCAAGGAAACATTTCCTTATGAGCATTTGTAAAATTAGGGGCTTTGTATAGAACATTTAAACACAGCTTTCCTCTCAGCTTGTATGTTTTAACGACCTCTTTGGATGAGTATCAATCCTGACATTACATAATACAGGGCCAAATTTTTGAAATTGTTTTGATACACAGTAATAAAAGATAACAACTACTCCTGGTAGGAATACACATCCCACAGCCTTTTACAGTTTTGAGTAACTCTACAAAGCCAGGATCATTAAAGAAACCAGATTTTTTTATATTTGAAGAAGAGAAACAAGAAGATTTGGGTTTTTTTTATAATTTTGTTTTGATGTATTTGCTGTGCACATCAAAATCTGAATATTATGCTGTAATAGCAGTATATATAAAAAGAGAAAACACAATAAAACAAAACTTCAAGCAGTGTTCTAAATAAGAAATAATTAAGCATGGGAGAAAAAGCCCTCAGACAAAACAAATATAAAATTACACCACCTTCCTTACAACTCCAGTAAAGCTGTGGCTCTTAGATTCCAGGCAGATGTATTACTATGTGTGATTTCAGAAGGAGGCACCCATCACACATACCAAAAGAGGAAAAGCTGCTCCTAACACTAAGAAACTTTTCACACATCTTAAACATGAACAGACGTTGACTAAAGGAAATGACTTTCTCAAACTAGACAAAGTGGTATGTATACTCTTTTATAGTATTCTGCTTTTTTCACAAACAAAGATTCACTGCCGTACACTACAATTTGTAGGCTTCAATATTAGCTCAAACTACCAATCAAAATTATTTGCACTGCTGCCCTGGATTCTGATTTCCAAGGGCTGAGATGAAAATACATCTTTATTTTTTGTCAAAACATGAGGTGACCCAGACCAAGAGTAGGCATCTCTCACCTATTAGGTGACAATATCTGAAGCTGCTGCAAGCATTTGTTTCAGAACATCATCTGATAGCTTTTTGAGCAACATAAGAGAGAAAACATGCTTCCCAAAACTGCAAAGCAGCAGCAGCTAAATAGGGAAAGGCAAGAAATGCCAATTCTACTAGAACAGTCATTCAAAGCCACAGAATTCAGAATATGCACAGCCTATTTCTGTGAGTTTTCACTTCCAGCACTTAGTAAGTTTCAAATTAAAGAATAGTCATTTACCTTCATGCAAAGAACATTCAGCATTGCAAGAAAAAATAAATTTTTAAAAATTCTGGAAAAAAATCAGAGCTTACCCAAGCGCTAATTTTTATCTTTACTTTCAAGTTTTAAAACAGAATACCCTTGCAAATAAAGCACCACCAACAAAAAGGTAATTTCTATTGTAAATGGATAGTCAAACCATCCTACAACATTTCTTGTGTTTTCTTGTGGATGTAGGTATGTCTGAGCATGGCAAAAGGCCATACCAGACTCTTAGATGTCCAGTCTTCTCTTCTTGGCAGCACTTGTAATTTTCTGTTACATTTGGTCAAAAGGTCTCCCTTACTGATCTTTCAGATGAGAGTGTAATGTACAGTGTGCACTTATTTTTGACCTGAATTCACTGGAGCTAAAACTTTAGGACTTTAATATATGCTTTTAGCCTAAATACACAGACATTAGCAGAGCACAGACAAAATACACTTACAGGATAGGAACAAAGGTACCACTGTGATCTGTCATTGTAGCCTACCCTCAATGATAACAGGAACAAGCTACCTTCTACAAAGAAAACTACAGTTTGAAGTGTTTCAGGAAGCCATCAGAAATAGTCTGACTTCTTCAAAAGCCTAAAGGGAACCTTTCAGGAAATTTTCTTTTTAAGGAGTGATTCACATATCAAAGCATGTGTTTCAGTCTGATTCAGTGCTTACTTTAAACACACACCATTTGACATTAAATAATAGTGACAATCAATGGCTATATAGGATGGCTGGGACATTTAATGGGAATATAAAATTCATTTTCATGGTTACGAAGTTCACTCTGGTAATAAAAAGTATTTCTAAGTATTCTGGTAAATAATCATGCTATCCATTTTGAATGGCATTTACATGAAAAAAAACAGTTATTGCAAAGTGTTAAATGTTGGAAAAAGATAAAAATATAAATCTGTTCACTTACTCATTGAATGAACTTTTGAAAATTATTCTGCACATACGTATCTATACAACTGAAAATATGCATCTGTATTATATATATTTATGTATGTACATATACATACACATAAAATGTTAAAATAGTATCAGTGCAACAGAATGTTTGTCATAGGGCAATCTCTCCTGCTGTTAAGTGGAGACAAAAGAAATCCTGTATTTAGTTTCTAAGCAAGAGGCATTTTTTCTCCTATACAAAGGTTTTATTTCTGGCATACTAAATGCTCAAAGTCCACGTGATGCAGCTGCCTGACGGATGCTGGTATTCTTGCTGGGACAGTTGTGCACTCTTGATCATGAACATGCAATACCAGGCCTTCAACAGCTACTCTATGTTGTTCAGAGCCAGAGCAACTACACTGAAGGGTCTGAGCGTGCCACATACACTTGAAAATTAAGCATATAAAGGAAGTGAATTTTTAGTACTGATTTATTTTGATTTTATGTAAACAAGTGATATCTTGAATAATCTGATCAGTCCACATAAATTTATCACCTCATTTCTATTTAATGAAGCAGTTATATCTGACATTTTTATTACTTAAATTTGACATTTATGGCTTCATGACTCTGGAAAACAAAGCATGGAACAGAGACGGTACAGAAAAAAACACACAAATATCAAACATAACAGAAGGTCTAAGAAAACTGCAATTGCCGTACATCATAATAACATCTAGCATAGAAGTAACTGCTGTACTACAAATGCACTATAGGCTTAAATCCAGGCTGCAATAGCTCTCTCTACTGCAAAGGACAGTTCTGTGTCTTCACTTTAAAAGCCATGGCTTCAGTCTAGTGAACAATTATATGAAATCCTATAGCTAAACTTACAATCTAAAATAGTTTCTGCAGGAATCATAAACCTCAAGAATAAGCATCAAATCTAGTTTTTTCACTTTGTCATTCTGGAGTGTGTATAGAAGTATCACCTTACTCAATCTTATCATTTATCTACTTCAATAAGCTCTGAATTTAATTTTATGCCTCCAAATCAGTTCTCGTGAGTTCTTACAGTACTAAAAAAGGAATATGCTACCTCTTTTTTTTTTTTTCTGATTTCTTTAATTCTCAGTGATAAAACTACAGAGACTACAACTGCTGAAATATGCAGTGCCCAAGCTGAACTGTGTGGCTTTCAGCAGGATTTTGGCTGTTCTGCACAGTACAGGAACACGGACCTCCACAAGATGGTGCTCTTTCTTAAAAAATCCAACTTTATTGTGCCTAACGAGAAAATGCCAAGAAACTGTTAAGGTTCAACTCCATCTTACCTTTGCAAATACTTTCAATGATAGGATGCCAAAGCCTGCATAATAAAACGTTTTGACTAGTAAACAATGAAGAAAAACACCCAAAAGGAATCAATTTGTTTGGGAACATGTGATTTAAACGCTGTAGTGTCTGGCCAGTGACCTCCTGCCACTCCAGCCAAGGTCACATAAAAGGTGTGTTGTGCCTTGTTTCCCAAGATGATGTTCATCATGGCAAAGTTCTGGGAAGCCAAGGGAGCCAGCCTGACAGCAGTTCTGCAGAAGTGGCAGCGGCAGTGGGTGTCTTGGTGCTGGGTGTGTGGAGCTGCTGCTGCCTGCCCCTCGAGGAGACACGGCTCCAGAGCTCTGCTGTGTTCCAGGAGCTTCACCCCACTCCTTTCATGAGCTACAAGGGTCACCTACAGAACTGTGTGATGGAAACAGAACTCCTGGTTTCAGAGTGCCAGACTCTGTGTGGGAAGCCTGGAGTTAACTTCCTATGCTCTCTTTGAACCCATCACTGAGGAGCTGGCTCAGATGGGCTCCAGACAGATTTAGACACACTCTTCAAGTCTGTAACAGCTGCAATTTGCTCCGTGTAAAACCTTCACTGGCAGCAATAGGGTCATTCCCAGAGTTCAGGAATTCTACAGGGTAAGCAGAATTGTCAAAACCAGGTTTCTGATCTCTCTTCATTTTGTTTCCTCACTTGGGAAATATAAGACGATTACATGTCACAGTCCTGTGGGAATGAGGTTAGCACAAGTCCAATAAAGTTGTGTGTTATTCATAGGGACAGAAAAATAACAAAAACACACATAGTAAACTAAAATATTAATAGACTGGTAATGTTCTGTTTTTGATGAAAACAACAGGCTTTGGTGGGAATTGTGCAAACATCTCTGAAACCTGCACCTCTGGCACAACGAGGCACATGTCATATTTTGTGATCTTAAACCATTTTCATTAACTTAACAACATTTGCAGATGCTGACATTTGTTTTCCTTGAAAAAAAAAAATTCTGCTTGTGACCTGAACTGCCCTTGGTCACATGAAAATTCTTTTATCAACAAATAAACTTGAACTGTAATTTGTAATAGATACTGTAGCAATCATATCTTCACAGCAGAAAGTCTTCATTTTGCTAAAGTGCTATGAAAATGCAGGCTAAACAAAAAATAATATTGCATGACATTGGAAGTAGGTACTGGGCAGAATTAAAAGGTCAAAGACATGGATAAAATACTGCCTTAGGAGTGAGAAGCAGAAGTACTCTAGATAGGTAGTGGGGAAGCTAGAGATAAGGGAGATAAGAGCGCTTGCAGGAGCAATTTCCATTTAAAAAACACTCTTGTCCCTCATCCACCTTCCCCCATGTAATCACCTTTCCTTACTGACACCCAACTTCTCGCCTTGAGCTGGCAGGAAGGGTTCAACACAGGACCATCTCCTTCTCCCAGGGCTTACAAGCAGTTGCAAGGACAGAGATCGGGTGCCAGAAGTCCAGAGACCAAAGCCTTCCCCTTCTAATGCTGCCAAGAATCACCTGCAATGTTTCTCATGGCATCACCAGTGCCAAGAGCAGTAGGAATGTGTGCAGCCTGCTAAAAAAAAAAAAAAAAAAGCTGAGTTGCAACCTCTCTCCCTGGGCACAGGCTGAAGAAACAGCTCCTTGTAACCAGATTTGTACCATTCTCTTTTGTCCCCTCATAAAAAGTAAATTGAAAGAGATTCATTTGCATACCTGAGCTAAGTAATCAAGAGCAAAAATAAAACAGAGGAAAGCCTCTTTCTATGCCTTATGTATTGTGATGGTTGTAACTTGCATCAGCGCACAGAAAATGGACAATCTGGTCTTTATATCAGTGGACCCAACTTAAGGAGAAACACATATTAAGTTAATTTTGCAGGAAACTGCTCCAGGATGCTCTATCCATTGTGTACACTCTTTTTTCACCTGTCCTCTCTCCCTGCCAAGAAAGTATCCAAGAGATGCCAGCATGTGAAAGGATTATCACCTGTTGACAGCCTTACAAATGCCCACTTGAACACAAAACACAAACAGTACCTCCATGCCCTCAGGAAAGCAGTTTTGCCCCAAGCATGTGCCAGCTCCCAAGAGCTGTGAACTGCCCCCGATGCCACAGGGTGCTGCTATTGGCAGTTTTGCTCTCCCTCCTTCGAGTGAGGGAATTGGCCTTGGGAATTGGCCACCTTCAGCTGGCTCAGCCCTTCTGAAACTGGATGTCACGTAAGCTTACTACAACATCCTTCTCTGATCAATAATGTTCAGGATAACTAATGAGCTGCAGTGACTCAAATTTCAGATAACTTAAAGTCTTTGTATGTCCTAAGGGGGCTGGGTCAGTGAACACAATGTCCCAATAATTATTTGAAGTTACAGCATTGATGTGGGCCAGGAAGGCCAAGGAAGTTTTCTGAGTTGCTGTAAATGTCTCAATAATTAATGCTGCAGGTGTCTGGTTTCCTTTAGCTCTCAATTCCAATATCAAGAGAGCTCAATTAGCAGGAGACTTTCCAACACTGTAGCTAAAGCGTGCAAAAATACCGGGGGAGAGAAATAGGGCTTCACATCCCCACCAGCCCCATCAACCTGATGCTGTGTAAATCCTGCAGGTCTCTCTAGCTGCTTCAGCCTGGGCTCCAGATTTACCAAGTTAGAAATCATACAACCCTTTTGTAAACTTGAGTGCTGCAAGCTCAGTGAGACCATGTCATAGAATCAGGAATTGAAGTCAAGTTGAAGCCTTATACTGAAGGACCACCCTTGCCACAAGATCTAAGCTTTTTCCCCATTCACAACAGAGCTGTGTCTAAGACCATCTTAGATGTTTAACATCTAAATGCACACTGAGATTGTAATTCCAATTAATTGATTCAGTAGTAGGTATAATCAATAAAATGGGAATTACCCAATGGATAAATTACTAAATCTACGTAAGAATTCAAAGTTACAGTCTTAGGTGGAGAGATTCAGACTTAATATTGAGTCCCCTATCTTCAAGTTGCATATAGAATCATAGAATCGTTAGGCTTGGAAAAGACCTCCATGATTATCAAGTCCAACCTTTGAATGAATTACACCATGCTCACTAAATCATATAATGAAGTGTCACATCTACTCATTTTTTGAACACTTCCAGGGACAGTGACTCCAACAGTTCTCTGGACAGCCTGTTCTAATGCTTGATGACTAAGTGAAGAAGTTTTCTTAAGATCCAGACTGAAACTCTCTTGGTGCAACTTGATGCTGTTTCCTCTTTTCCTGCTGCTGGTTGCCTGGGAGAAGAGACCAAGCCCCACCTGGCTACAGCCTCCTTTCACAGAGTTGGACAGTGATAGGGTCTCCCCTGAGCCTTTTCTCCAGACTGAGCAGCCCCAGCTCCCTCAACTGCTCCTCACTGGACTTGCACTCCAGATCTTTCACCAGCTCTGTGGTCATTCTCTGGACCCACTCCAGCACCTCAATGTCATTTTTTTAAGTTGAGGGACCCAAAACTGAACACGGGTTTCATGATGCGGCCTCACTTACTCCTGCTGGCCACACTATTGCTGATCCAGGCCAGGATGCCATTGGCCTTCTCAGCCACCTGGACACACGCCGGCTCATGTTCAGCCACTGTCAGCAGCACCCCCAGCTACTTTATCCCTTGGGCAGTTTCAGGCCCCCTCTGTCCCCAGCCTGTAGCACTGCATGGGGTTGTTGTGACCCAAGTGTAGGACCCGGCACTTGGCCTTACTGAACCTCATCCAGTTGGCCTTGGCCTATTGATCCAGCCTGTCCAGATCCCTCTGCAGAGCCTTCTTGCCCTCCAGCAGATCAGCACTCCTGCCAAACTTGGTGTTATCTGCAAACTGACTGAGGGTGCCCTAGATCCCCTCATCCAGATCATCAATAAAGATACTAAACAGGACAGGCCCCAGTACTGAGCCCTGGGCAACACCACTTGTGATATGTATATAGCAGCACAGTAGAGCTGTTTTGCACTACTGAAATACAAAGATTACTCCCAGAAATAATAATTAGCTGTCACTTCCTGCCTTAATCTATGACAGTTTATACAGTTAAATTTTCCTAGTATGTTGGTAACCAGTCTTCCCCTAAGACTATGATTGCTGATGTCTGAGAAATATCTTTACTGATAAGCAAAAACTTGAAGCAGGAATTCTATTTTATAGGCAGGTTTAGGGTAATTTTTCAATTTAAATTAAATATATTAGCAATAAGGAAGCTTTACACAAGCACACAGGACATTTTTTGCATCTCAATAAATTCAGGCAACTATATTCTCTGAAATTAAGTTAAATGCATTTCTCTTGAAATATACTATCAATAAAAATACCAATAGTTGTCTTGAATAGATGCTACATTTTAAATGGAATTTCTTTTAGCATGGATCACAGAATCTCCCATTATGATTATAATTTAATTTTCTTCTATGAACACGGTTTGGCTCAGCCAGAAAAACTATCTGGCAATGTGTTAAGACAGTCTTTCTGCAACTTTGCTGCAGATATGCAGCAGAAGTTGTTTTTATGAAGCAAATAGGGATTTATGGCAAACTTTTAAAGGAAATCACTGAAAAGGTTTTGAGAGGAACTCTTGTCTCATTTATTTAGTTTCAGTACAGTGCTACTGTCTGTACCCTGATTATGCTATGCTTTAGGCACATATAAGCACAATATGTATCATCATTTAGACAGGACAGAGAGGGAAACAGAATAAACATCAACTAGATATGCTCCCCCATCCTTGTTTTCTTGCTTTTCTACATGTAGGCACAGCAAGAGGAAAAGACAAAAATCCCAGCTCCTAATGTTCAGAGATTTGTCAATGGCAGTTTGCTGCGGCTCACACGCAGAGTGAAGCAGCAGAGGAGACAACTGCAGAGAGCAAGTCAGGAGTGTGAAGCCTCAGAGAGCAAAGCCACAGGGACAGAAAAATCTCCTAAGCAGCTGGGGAGAAGAGGCAACCAATTAAATAGAGAGCAAAGAGGAGCAGGAAGCTCCATGCTAGCAAAAACCATTATGTTTTCTCTTGTATTTTTGATAAACAATGGAAACTGAACAAGTGGGTTTTCTTTAATTGCAGAAATATGGAATAGTCTGAAGCTGTACCACAAAATACAAACCCTTTTTTATCAGCAGGCCACATTCTTGAAATCAAATGCAGGCCCCTGTTTAAAACTAAGGTTCTAATTTTATATATTGTTTTCTGTAGCCTTGAAAAACAAGCAAGCAAGCAAAAAAAGGAAGTTATTTTTCTACTGCTGAAAGTAAAACTTTCATGAACCATTCTCATTCATACCTACATCTCACCTTAATTCCTCTAAGTCTGGAATTGTATATTACAAAGATAAAGTAACCACCTAATTGGAAAGATCTACTCCTCTAGAGCTGGCACAGTGTGTGTGGATTGCTGTGTCTCATGACGCACAGGAAAATTTCAACCCTTAAACATCACTTGGGATGCTGGTTTGAACATGGTGCAATGAGAAGTTATACTGCTCCTCATCATGATTGCTGGTTAGAAGATCAGTGTGATGCAGAGCTGGATCTTTTCAAGTCTCAGACTACTACTATCAATTTTATTCTGTGAGTTCTTGTGAACAGCTCTTAGAGACAAAGGCCAGAGAAGACAAGGGAAATCCTACAATTACCATACAGGGAAAATGACAAAACATCTCCTGTGACTTTGGGGTGGCCCTTCCTCTGGAAGAGATAGTGAAAGGTACAGTTCATGTCTCCACAAAGTCCTAGCTGTGTTTAGTCAACAGTTCATAATAATTCTTTCCATGTCTCTGCGTAATTGAGGACTTTTATTTGATGATTGGATGGAAAAGTTTACCCAAATTCTTGGTCCAAACAGCTATTATTAGTAATCAAAATTACTGCAGCAGGGTAACTAATACACAATGAACAATTATTCACTCACTATATCCCTACCACTGTTTTTTAAATCTGTGAAAATGGAAATGTATGAGTATTCTCATCTGACATCCCTGGTCCCTTAACTGGACTCATTTACATCTTTACATAACATAAAGCAATTTCTGATGTCATCATTCACAATTATAATTACAAAATTCACTTTCTATAACTAATAAAATTCCTCTTATCAGTGAACATGCCTGTTAGTAAATTCATTTATTGAAAGGAAGAATGGCCTAGGAAATGTATATATACTCTCCTGAAAAAAATCAGGGAGAACTTCAGCACTACTTTCAGATTTAAAAGACACACATTCAAAGTGGACATATTATGCAAAGATTTGAGTATGCTTGTTATGAGCTGCTAGCAGCATGCAGCAGTTTCTTTTACAAGATTTTTGGATATCTGCCAGTGGTAGTCACAATAGATGCCTTTAGAAAGTTATGTGTTATCATTTTGTTCCTATTGTACTATAGAATTGCAACAATATTATATAAAACTATGACACTTATATGGTAGATTCCTCACTTAATAAAGGAAACATTACAGGAGTAGTATCTAAAATGAGATACCAGGAAAGCAGTATATTATGTATTTCTCAAAATGTGATGACTAGAAATGAGGATGTTCTCACAAGGTGGTTAATGTATGACCAAAAGGGAAAGATTAGAGGATTCCCAAAGGACCTCCTATAGAGTCAGGTATAGACTTCAAAACATAGCTCTTTAAACTTAGCCAGAGAGGCAGGCAAAGACATCTCAGATTCCCTTTTGTATCACAGGCAAGGACCTCACAGCTGAAGTGCCTCAGAGCTCTGCCCTGCTTCTGTCTTCTCTATCATCTTCTCCTGTTCATCATCTCTTCTCTAGCACTGTGTTTCATTTGAGTTTATTTTTAATGCAGAAGCACCTTTGTGTCAAAAGTTTGTGAAGTAATGTGTTTGTGAACTCAAGCCTGGACAACTTTGAAAATGTACATGAAATTTAAATAAGCATTTGGTTAATTTTGGTTGAGAGAAAAAAACAAAAAATCTCAAGATTTTGGATATGAGATACACGTTTGCTTCGCTCTTGATCTGGCACAGTAGTGTATACATGTGAGACTAGAATTATGATGCAAGAACTTCTCACTGTTTAGAAGTTAAAATCCAGAGTAACTTACCACAAAATTTGACATATTCAAATCCAAGTCTCTAAAATGAAGTGGTTTCAGCCACTTTAGACAGAGCACAGTACCTAAGAGGAGCTCTATGGGCAGATCTCTGCAGCTGATCTTCCTGGTCCCTCTCTAGTCTTATTTTTTAACAATGTCCTCATTATGCTATTTTGGAGCCTGGGGCATCTCCCCTTCCTCCCTTATTCCAAATTATTTATCTGTTAAATCCGAGAATTAATCAGAGAATGGATGATTGGTTTAGTTTCGCCTTTTCACATGACATGAGGAAATGAGATTTCATATAGGCAGAGAGAGCCTTGGCAAGACAGAGAGCAGTACTCTTACTTTACAGTCCCTCCTAACTGGTGCAAAATCACATCACTTGTCTATTCAGGCAGTCAGCTTACTCAACAGAACACCAGCCTGCAGAGAGCTTTCCAAATTTAGCTGAGAGATAAACAGCAAGGAAAAAATATGCTGAAAATGGGATGCACATAATAAAATTGCAATCAAAAATGCATCACATGGGGATTCACCTTATAATGTTTACCACTTCTAGCACAGAAGGCAAAAGGCAACAGAAGTAGCAGGGATGGTAGCAGGAAGCCCACAGACCACTTCCTCCATCCGAGTTTTTATTTAACCTACATTTTTTAAGACGCTTTTGTCTGTGTTACTGCTTATTGATAACCACAGCGTGACTCCCCCGACACCCCACTTTATACAGCTAGTGAATACCAACAAAAAGAGTTGTTTCACTCTTTAGGTAGGAGAGTTTTGAGAACAAGTAATACTTGACCTTTACTGCAAAGAGCTCCTTTTGCCACAGATCAAGTATTTTCGATTTTCAGTACCAGCAACCTGGCCTGAAAGAATTTCATGAGACTAAATCACATTTTACCAGACCCATCACACACCTAGTGAATCCAGGAATGATTAAGCCTGACAGTCATAAACTGTCAGGAGCCTGACTGATTTTCCTGTGACACAAGCAATAGTTCCTTTGCTATCTACAAATATAATTATTATTAATATAATATATATTAATATATATAAGATATATATAAAAATTATGATTAATTTCAGATGTTTCATATGGTGTTAACAAAACCTGCACCAGGTATCTTCAGATTTTTATACAAAGTTTTGGCATCCTGTGAACTACTTTGAATAATTCGGAGGGAGTTGCTCTTGAATTCAAGTTTCTGCTATGTTAATTCTATTAAATCTCTTTAATAATACATTTAAATGAAGGTTGACGTATATATAATTGCATGGGTTTGACCTATACCACTCTGATTTTTATGATTATAAATTTTTATGATAATGAAAATAAATCCTCTTTTAAGTTTTTTTGCTTCCTCATATAATAATTGTCAAATTTGACTGATCAGGGACTTCTTCACCATATTCTTTACCAACATCCAGCTACATCATAGACATAAGACCTTTGGAGTTCAACCGTGACTAACTCTCTGGTTTAAAGGCTAGACATGAAAAAAGTGTCAGGAGCTTTTGTAAGAAACTTGGAGGCATCTGGTCACTGGGGTGGAATCCAAAACCCTGTACTAAGGCACCAAAGGCTTCACAGAGCGCACAGGAAATTAGGTATCTTAGAATAGCAACCCTAAATACAGACCTGCTGACTGGGAAGTTGTAAGATCTGTAAAATGATTCTCTCCTTCCTAGTATTAATAACATGAGTGCAAGGCAAACCGTAAGTGACCCTTATTATAATGCTACCACTGAAAGGATTAAATCTAGGAAGCAAATAATAGGGGATTATTCATAGTCCCTTACCATAACATTTATCCAGACAGTTTTCCTAGAGCTTTCTCTACAGTTCTTCCTCTGCAGGCTGACCTTCAAACTATGCAATTTAAATGAATTACATGCTTAAAGAGGGTGGTCTAAAGTTGTAGGAGAGATAAGCCTACAGAAAGTTCTGATGAAACTGGGAACTCTATTGCACACCATCATTTATTAGGTCAGTGGAGGGAGACAACAACTCTCCCTTAGTACTTCAGAGGAGGATGCTTCATTTCCTATGGTCTATCATAACAATTCTCTGGGTGGAAAAGACCATCACTGCTAATGTTCCCTGAGACACCAGCAGTGCACATTCATGAATTTTATTAAGAAAGATTTGGTCTAATGTTTTGAGCACAACTGTTCAAGCTTCTCTGGAGGCTGTCTGTTATTTCTGGGAAATGGCAAGAGAAAGCAGACAGAAGTGCATTTTGTACAGTCCTTCTAAACTGCTCTAAGAATATTCAAACCCCTGCATGTACCTTCAAGCTTGACAAGTGATTTTGAAGCAGCTCTAAAAAACCATTACGGAAATTGTTTATATAACCCTGAATTGGTTTTGATTCTCTGACAGTTTGCTGTTTCATGAAGGTATATTGTGATGGATTCCAAGGACTCAGCACTTCCTAGTCCTTTCTTTCCATTATTGGAAGGAAGGGCCCTGAAGAATGCTTAGATGTACCTGAAGTTTATGGAGCAATACACTATAATAATGATAATACTCAAAGATTGTCTCCTCCAGGCTCAAGAGCAATACATCCCTACAAAATGGATCACAGGGAAGAACACCAGGAAACCTGGAGCTCCTGAAAAACCCTAAACAGGAATAGGTAGCTTACTGAGGGTGGAAGCAGGGGAAGGTATCCTGGGAGGAATACAGAAAAATTATTTGAACAGCCTGAGAACTGCTTAGGAAAGCTAAAGCACTGGCAGAAGTAAATCTGGCCAAGAACATCCAGGGTAATAAAAAAAGATTCTTCAGGTACATCATAGATAAAAGGCTGTAGCCTTTATTTTTCAACATCCTGTTGAACAACTCCAGAAGAGGATACTAAGTTAACCATAGAGCTGGGACACCTTTCTTAGGAAAACAGGCTGAAAGAGATCAGGCTGTTCAGCCTTGGGAAGAGAAGGCTCTGGGAGGTCTTGAAACAGCCTTCCAGTACCTAATGAGACCTGGAAAAGACCTGGAGTTTTCACAAGGGTATGTAGTGACAGGACAAAGGGAAATGCCCTTAAGTTGAAGGAGAGTAAATTTGGATTAGGTATTAGGAAGAAATTATCTACTGTGAGGGTGGTGAGACCTCAGGGTACAGGTTGCCCAGAGCAGTTGTGGACTGCCCATTCCTGGAAGTGTTTAAGACCAGGCTGGATGGGGCTCAGAGCAACATCAATTCCAGGGGAAGGTTCCCTGCCCATGTCAAGTGGGTTGGACTAGATGGTCTTTACTTCATAGTGGGTTGGAAGGGACCTTAAAGTCATGTCTTGTGGTAAAAACACAAGAAGATTGTGAATCAGAGCTCCCTGTACAAGAAGACAGCCTTAAATTCCAGGTAAATGCCTATTCTGCATGAGAGCTCCTGCCATGGCTCTTGCTAATGCTAAGACTTGCAAAATAATACAAGGCTGCAGAAATAAGGCAAAATGAACCTTGCTACACAAGCCCTGTGAGAACTTGGGCACTTGGTTGGAGGAAGGTTAGTTCAGTGTTTATCTATGTGGCCCAAGCACCAGGTGCTGGAACTGTCAAGCTGCCCCTTCCCAGTTGGCTGGTCTCACCACACTTTTGCTGGATTCCAGCTCACCCTTGCTCTGCCTGAGAGGTTCTTGCACTTGTGGCTGCAGAGTAACACAGCTTCCATGTGGGCAGGATGCTGAGGGGCCCCACCAACAGCTGCTGGCAGAGTGGTGGCTAGGCTGTTCATTTAGGGTGACACAGTTACAGATCCAAGCCGAGAAGAACTAATCTCCTATTCTAACTTCTAGACTACTTAACAAGAGCCCATCATCTCAGAAGATAACTGTGTCCTGAATAATCCTCAGCAGCACTGAGTCACAAGTGTGCACAGAAGTATCTGAGTTGTTAACATTTCCTACCAGCTGCCTTCAGACTTCCAGGCTAGCATGCAGATGTACTGAATCCCTTTACAGAACAAGATGACTTGTGAAACTAATCTTGAGACTTTGGCTCTTGGTTTAAGCACTCCGGACTGCCCACCTGAAGACACATACAAATATGTATACATAGTTGATATTGAGAACTGGGACAATTTAAATAAATGAGTGAATTGCATTATATCCAGAGCGGAACAGCTGACCAATCATAAGGTATATGTAAGGAACCTTAAGCAGAAACTTTGGTGATGCTGGCCCTTTTTCTGTCAATTCTAGATCACAGTGGCAACTTCAGCTCAATCTTCAGTGCAGGAGCAAGCGTGGAGAGGAAGAAACACAACAAATTGTCAGAGGCTACCAGGACAGACATTGCTCAAAAAAAGATCAGTACTATTCCATAATGGAAACCAATGTTTATTTAGTTCAGCATACACCTAAAACTACTCTTGAGCTATTTACTCTTTTGTTTGATTTATCCAGGTTGTGGGCCTGAACTTGCTTTCACCATCAATAAATCAGACTAATGTGCTAGTGAAAAAATCAGATATGAATTATCAGCAGAATTTTAAAAGTTCAGATTTACTACTTACTAGTTCAAAAACAATGGATGATTATACATATATATGAAATATACTCTGTAAATAGGCATTGCTAAGATTTTTACACTAGAGGGCACCTTGCTTATTCTCTTATATTTCATTGAATTAGTGCACTGTAACCTGTATGGCATTTTCTGCAGTATTTGAATTCCAGAAGCTTTTACTTTTAATTTGTCAGTTGTTTTGTTTTTTTTTTTTTTCCCAACAAGTACATGAATATAAGTACCAATTTCAGGCAATACCTATTCAAGATAACCTCGAAGATCTTAAATAGTAGGGGGTAAAAAATGGGCAATGCCCAGTTTAAATCCTTCTAATGACTTTCAGGGTACTGAAGTCATTGAAACTGAACCACAGCTTTAACTATTTTTTGCTTATATTGCTATGCTAGTATATACTGGCTAAAAATAAAATACATGTGATAGCTTCTAAAGTATTTTGTAATGGAAAATTTGAATCACTATTTAAGATAACCTAAAAAAGCTTAGCTTATAATTTGAAGTGGCCATCAGGCTCAGATCATCTGACTCCTGTTGCTCTGTTGAGAGAAGACCAATGTTGACACACATATTATATTTTACTATCTCCTGAAACCAGATATGTATGTTGCTGTCTATAAATAAGTGTTCAAACAATGAGCAAGTCATAGCAGTTCCATTTCTACATTTTATATGCTTCTTTTTTTATGCACCGGATATAAACAAGGCAAGTATTTAGGTCAGAGAAATTAAAACTATGTATATATACTCACACATTTCTTGAATGAGAATTATTTTAAGACAATCTGCTCCCCATGTGATACTCTGTACAGTAAGTGGCCTTCCTGAAAAATCTGGGGTGTGTGCATTAACCAATGTTACCCGTTTTTCAGCCTCAGGGGACTGAATATATGGAGTAGAAATCAATAGAGAAGCCTAATACAACAGAGACCACAACACATTCTCCCCTTGGAGTGGTGGGCTCCATCATTTAAAACACTAAAAATGATACTGTTTTTCTCAGAGTTCATAGGTGATAAAACTAAAGATTCTTTATCACCTCATTTCCATCTTATTAGTCCATTCCCTCCCTTCCCCTGCTAGTGTTCAGATATCTGAGGATGAGGACATATACCTGAGGAGCTAACGATGGAATCCTACCAAAGGAAGGACTAACTTCACTAAAAGTGAAGACTTTCAGGGTTATGCAGTCTTCCACTGAAAGCCATTGTTGCCTGGCATACATGCCCTACGGCAAGGTTTTGACCTACTTGAGAACAGGCATTATGCCATCCAAACAGATGGGCAGAAGCGCAGACAGTCAGGAGACCATGTTTGTACATCAAGCATGGATGATGAGGGCACGATTCTCAGCTGAGAACATTTAAATAATTGTTCATTCAGAGCTTATGCTCCTGTCACAGAAAGTAATGTGTCACCATTAATCAAGCTTGGAGTTTAGTCCCCTTTAGGAAAGGCACTGCAATGTAAGGTGGATATTATCACCTAGATAGGATTTTGGGACTGATAGGTCTGGAGCACAATTATGAAAACGTTTGACTTCTAGTCCCACCTCTGCTACTAACTTCATAAATAACCTTGAGCAAAATCAGCTACACTCATTGTATCTGCTTCTTTTGTTTTACCAACATCAACTTACATTCTGTAAGAGCAACATTGTGTGAGCAAATCAACATGTGCAGAACAGCTACAACAGAAATTAATACACATCCCTACAGCTGCTTTATCATGTGACCTCCTGATGCGAAATTTTGGTACAACAGGTAAAATTCTCCATTTGCTGACGTGACAAATTTCTCATGGCTAGACTCATATTGTTGCCTTCAGTATAATGCGGACTTTATTTTTTGAAGATTAAAACAGTTAATTTGTAAGCAGAAGTGGACAGAATTGCAAATGCTCCCACTTTGTCATTTGCAATTTCACATGCTTCACTGATTTTCAACATGATTAGTATGTGAAATAAAGATGAGTGGGTATAACAAATCATTCCAGACTAATGCCAACATTAATAACAGTCGCTATTTATATATTAATTTGTGCTAAAACTGTTTCCGATGACCAAATAGAAAAGACATATGTTTTGTACATATTTTTGCAAACTAGACACATATTACGCAGGACATTAAAAAAGTTAGGTACTATACAGAAACAACTAGATGTAATAAATATGCTCATGGCAAACGTCAACTTTCAGAAAGAGTGTCTGGGTTGTTATTAGGATATAATGTCCAAATTTATTTAACAGTGCTTGCAGACAAGCAATTCATAAGTCAAGGCTATCTACAGAGTAAGACCTAAGCCTGAATCTCAAAAAAGTATCTAATGATACAGGACTGAGAATATATTCCTATGTGACTTTCATAAGGTAGTTTGTTAGCAATGTCTAAAAGTTAAATCTACTCAGTTCATAAATCTTAGTAGCTTGAATGGAACTATTTACTTGGTGTAATGTCTTGCAGCATTACTCAGGTATTTTAGCACACTTACAAGCAATCAGTTTTTTGAAGAACTACTCATATGCTATAATCTTTTTTTCCTGCCAACTAGCTGCTGATTGAAAGGATATTATCCAAATCTACTGCAAGTTGTTCTGAAATACATTTAAACTGTACTGGGATAAAGTCAATTCCCAAAACTACAATATCTTAAATTAGTTATCATAGTAATTAATTACCTGTTCAAAGAAACTGTCCAGTAGCAGTTAGGTTTCTAGAAAATACATAGTCTTAGTTTTACTATAAGTTCTGTAGGATATTTTAAAATAAATGTCCCATACACTCTAAGACCAATTCTAAGAAATCAACTTATTTGCCAACTCATAGCATTGTAGCATTTTCAACATTTAGTCAAGCTTAACTCATTTCAGGGAAAGGAGTCATCCTTCAAATATATGACATGTATTTATTATCCAATTCACAAAGGTTCCAGTGCAACAAAGCAGCAATGAGCCTTTATGATGATTAAAATGTCAAAAGAAAATCTAATCAGTCATACTGTGAATTTCCCCCACATAACAACCACCGCCGTCGTACTCTTACATTTCACTGTTGATGACAGAGCAGGTCCAATATGGAGGGCATGGCATGATCTTTTCTGTGTAATATATAGCCAGCAGTCATTCTCAGGGCATCATTAAAAGCTAGGTACACAGGGAGAAGCAGAGCTGCAACAATTGGAGCTCTCAGATCACTCAGTTGTAGCACAAATAGGAATGTAGCCTTGCGAACAATGCAAGCCATTAAGCCAGCAAATTATTCCTATCCCACATCACCTTCAGCAGTGGATGACATCTTTCTCAAAGAATTGCTGTAAGCACATTTCCTGTTGAATGACTTGTTCTTTTTGTCTCTCCCTCCCTGAGGCACAAAATGCCCCTCTGCATTTCCTTGAGGTCTGTGCTTCTTGCTTTTTGGGTCTGCATCTTACAGGCACAGCCTTGCTTGATCTTTATGCCTATGTGCAATTAACCAGTATGAATGCAAAAATAACTGAATTCTTCTGAGAGGATCAGTTACAAAAATGTGATTTTGTATCTAGAAAGTATTACAGTAAAAATGTGAATCCTTTGCAAGAAGAAAAGCAAGAGACATGAGCATGTAAAGGATGTACTCAAAATTTCCTTGAGTTGAGTATATTTTATCTTTTGATTATTGTTTCTAACATTGAAACATTGCCTTATTATGCAATACTTAAGTATTGCAATTACTTTAATAATGACAGGCGGCTTCAAGCTGATCCTAAACTTCATAAATAATATTAAATTGTTTTTAATAAACAATGTGCCTCTGTGAGTACTGTATAAATTTCCCTTATAAGCATGTATTTATAAACATATTCAGATTCAGGAAGATCATACATAAGTAGGAATATTTTTCATTTATGCTTAAAGGGAAATTAATACCCAGCTCCCATTGGGAAGTGGGATAACTGGAAAAGTAGAAATTATTGAAACTGGTTTTTTATGTGTAACATATAAAGTAGTTACATTTCTTTCTAAATATACATTAAAATGAATTTATTTTATTTTTAAGAGAAAAGTCAGTAAAATCACTACCTCAAAGCAAGCACATCACTTTTATCAGGCATTGTTAACATCTTCATGAGGAGCATGCCTTTGGCTCATCATGTTTGAGAAAAAATCTCTCTCTAAGAAATGAAATAACACTGTAATAATAAAGACATAATTATATTTTAACAATTCAGAATCATAGCTCAAGAACATTAAGTCAGCCTCCCATGTTAACTGAAGAAGGCATGAAGTTCCAGCACACCCCAAAAAACTGCAAAGGGCTCCTCCCCTACCATCTTCTCTGGGGCCAATATGCTACACTGCCTTAGAGATTTTCTGAAACGGCCAACACATGGCTGTTGCTGACATCCAGACTCACTGCAGGAATTATTATAGTCTATGTCCTTAGAGGATCTCCCACAAAGAATATCTCACACTGCCCTCTTGCATTCACTTCAGGGCTGTACTGTTTCACTGTGTTTCACTGAGAAAGGACAGTGTTCCTAACATATGGAATATTTTATTCCAGGTAGTTTAATAACTTAAATATTTCCACTCCTAGTACTGTGCATGACTTAGCTGAGATACCATGGTGCATGCAGTTGGCCTGGGATGATTACAGAAAAGTATTACGAATTATAGAAGGATTCCAAAACATGGAGGGCCAATGCAAATCTCAAGATCCTCAGAACTGTTAAAGTTTCCTATGTGAGACATTAAACTTCGCTGTTAATTTTACATTTTCATACAAATATATTTACTATCTTAATCTTCTTGCGTACCGTATGTTTCAAGTAAACAATCCTTCTAACAATGTTCAACCACTTTTTGGTGCAGTCGTTTATTCTTCTTAATTATTTTCAGATGAAAGCTTTATCCAACCTGGTTGTAAAAACTACTTTTCTTTTATTGAGATGATAACTTCTGGTGTTAATCTTTTAAATAAAATCAACTCTGACTTTTTTGTTAATATACAAAATCGTATCTTCACCAAAGATTCTGTAAAATGAACAGCTCATTCTCCTCTCTTGTATCTAAATAACATGTCCTAAGAAACACCAAGATATGTATTTGTTTTAGAAAGTTCTTTTCAGAATTCAACTATTTCACTACAAAAGAAGAAGATTCAAAGTTCAAAAGATGGGCTGCAGGCTCACTTTCTGTCTGGAGTTTATAGGACTAACTCTTGGTGATCCTTAAATGTCTTCTCTGGCATCTACACTTACACTTGGATTCCTCTAAGAGGTGAAAGAGTTTGTTACATAGGGTGAAGATTTTACACAATGAAGTTTTAAAAATACAGGAAGGGAGACAGACCCTATTACACATCAGGTATTTTTCTGTTTGGACACTATAAACATGAAAGAAAAATGTGCAATAAGTTCCTATGTACAGTAATGCCTTCAAAGGGCATCTCATCTTTCATTTGATTTCTGCTATGCTCAAAGTCTTGAAACATTGGTTGCATCACCTATCCTGGAAATTTGGAAGCATTCTAGGTCAGATTTGCTGGGGCTCTGAGCAACCTGATACAGTTGAAGGTATCTCTGCTCACTAGGGGTTGGACTAGGTGATCTTTAAAGGTCCCTTCCAATCCATACTGTTCTACAATTCTATGATTATTATGAGTACTATACACACCAGAATAATTTAGCTGTATTGTTATGGCCAAATATGGTACTGTACCACACTCAAATCTTCAAAGAACCACAGAATAACAGAATCAGAAAGACAGGGCTCAACAATGCCCCCTGCAAATTGGCCTTAAACAGCTACAGTGATGAGGCACTTACTCTCTGGATAACCCGTTCCAGCGTCTTACCACCCTCACCATAAAAGAATTCTTTCATCTGTTCAATCTAAATCTACCCTCCTTCTGTTCAAAACTGCTGTGCCTTGTCCTGTCACTACAGGCCAGGTAAAAAGTCTCCACCTTTCTTATAATCCCTACTTATATACTGAAAGGCTGCAATAGGATCTCCCTGGAGCCTTCTTCAGGGCTCAAAATCCCCACTTCTCTCAGTAATCTATGAGGTTATTCAGGTTTTTGGCCCTCTTGAGTTCTTACACATATCATATATCCCTCTCTCTGGGCTTTTTGGATACTACAGGAGAGAGTAACATAAAAATCCATGCTTTGGCTTGTTCTTTGTGCCTTACTCACCTCAATGATTAGTATCAACACAGTGAATTGATGTGGGTTTTTAAGATGTATATTGCCTACACGTTGTTTAATTTTGTAATTCATATTTCTCACCTTTGACTGATAAGAGGAAATGATAAATCATACAAAAACTGGGAAAAAGGTTCAACATTTTTGTGTGCTCCTTTCACAGGGACAGGCCACTCACCTGTTATTTGCAGGTGACTTAATTCTTTCATAGAGTTCCCTGGGAGTGACACAACCAGAGCAACTTTCCACATTGCTATCCTTTTGACATTTTATCCAGAAAATAATTTCTCCACTACATTCTCTCTCCCACTCAACTCCTTTCATTTGTATCCATCCTATTTACCTTTCCCTTCTGCTGATACAAAAGCATTCAGCTGTAAATGGACCTCCTAAAATTGTAACATGCATTTCTGTATTGAAGCCATACCCAGTCTCCATAAAAATAACAATATAAAAAAACCCACGAGGGGGGAATTAATCTGCAACAGAATGTCAGATGATTGAATCAGTGGTGCAAAGATAATCAGGAAAAATGGGAGAATTTGACAAGGCAGAAATTACTATTATCCCTTTGGACATGGGTTCACATAAGGGAATAGACTGATGAGCCTAGAGCAGCTCATCAGCTTCTTGTGTTAGTATCACAGTGAAATATCCATTGTTCCTCTTTGGCTGCAGACTTTTCTTTGCATACCCTCCTCTAGCTGGCTAGTCAGAGATACATCCTACTCCTTTGCCAGACTCCTTTCAGAGTGAACATCCAGTAGTTATACTCCATGCATCTCTGAGGGAAACTCCAGATAGTGGTAACAGCAGCACCACCAGTAGAACATAAAATAACCTTAGTAGTTCCTTTAACTTGCAGCAGATTTAGCTGGCAACTCACAAATTTCATGCAGTTTCAGAATGCTGTGATTATTTGGGACAATTATTTCATATTGGGAGCTTAAAAGAGACATACAGTTATATATCTCCACCAATCCTTCTCCTCCAGCAAATGCCCAAGTTGATTTTTGTTTGTATTTCAAAAGACAGCGGTGATTCCTAGGAAGTTTAGTTTACAGGTAACTCTACCACTCACAATGCACAGAGTGGGCACAGATGGTTCCAAGAGACAGGACTTTTCTACCCCGTCACAATGCACATCAGTCCAGCAGAATATTTAGGCCCAAAGAGTTAGGAAGGCAGGGTGGTGTTTGCAGATGAACAGCACGAAGTACAACCTCACACTTCATGGTTGCAAAAAGGCATGTTCCACGTGTGCAGGGAATAGTGTTACACACACAAGCTGCATAAGCAAAGCTCCGATTTACAAGAGAGGCTACTATGAAGCTGGGAATCAAGCTGTTGATCACTTAAGTGCAAATAAATAATTTCAGTGGAGAAAAATGCAAACTGCTTCTTTGAAAGAGAGAGTAAGGTAAAATAAATTGAGAATATATGACACATGTCATTGTGCAGATACAAGAACAGAGGCAGTACTGCCCCAGAAGATTAAAAATGTTAATTTTTTTTCATTCTTCATTTAAGTAAAGGGGTTTTTTTTAATAAGAGTTTCTGAGGGATATTCTTTTGTTCAAAAACGTTGGTTTGTCAAAATAAAATCATTTTAAATGAATGTAGATTTTCTAACTTCACTTGAACTTTGAGCAGAAATCTCACACAAGAACTTACTGTTGAAATGGTCCTTTAATATTTTTCCAAATGAAACATTTTGTATTTCTGCAATAAAATTGAAATATACATGAAATAGAAAAGTGTGATAAATTCGAATAAAAATTGAACTTTTTAATTGACCAAGACTGAAGTACTTCTGTAAGTGAAAGACTTTCAAGGAAGATTAAGATCTTGGTCCCTACTTATTTCACAAAGATGCTGAAATGACAAACCTTTCTGTCTATCAGTGATGCTTTACTTCCTGCACAAGCCTACTCCTTCTGGATTTTCCCTTCAAAATGCAAGGCTACTAAACGGAAGAGTAAAGGTATGTTTAACAGAACTACAAATTTCTATTATGAACTCAGGAAATGTAAAAAAAGAGCATTTCCTTTCCACATAATTTAACTTCTTTAAACTAATATCAGAGCTCTTTTTGTAGAAGCAGTAGAACGTTCAGGACTCTAATGACAAAATTTCTGCTTGGAATCGCTTTAGTGTTCCCTGCCTATTACAAAACTATGTAGATACATGAGTTACACACATCCATACATATTATAGCAGCGAGTGAAAACCAATGTTTTTCCAGACAACTCTGCCTAAATTTGACGCATTTTAATTGTTAGTAAGAGGAAGAAACCCGATGAAGACTTTAGAAGCCGCAAAGCTAAACCAGATGTGTTGTGTTACTTGTCAACACAGATGGAATATTTGATTTATCTTTATGCAGTATGGCAAATTTAAAGATGGTATTCTTACTTCTATGCTTCTTAAAACACAAATTCAAGTAAGGTTTTAGGCTTGTGGGAGAACATATGGTTTGATCATACTTGTATGTCTTATTAAGTTATCACCTGCTTTTCATCCATCCTTACACTGACTACAAATACTGTATTAGATAATAGATATAACTGAGGCAATGAACAAGTAGTTAACTGCTAGTGGATTTTGAGACATGCTACAGTTGGCATGAGATATCACTTATTAATTCATTGCTTGCATTTCATCACTACTTCTTAATTATAAACACAGAAGAGGAGGGAGAGAGGACAAAATTTTCTCTGACAGTCTTTTTTACTGAATGCTTAAATCATACAATATTTTGAGATAAAGTCATCCTTGTTTTCATTCATGCCTGTCACATGGTCTTTGCAGCTTCCACAGAAACACTGTTTTCTCAGATTGTCTTTATGAGAAGGGCAAAAAGATTAAATATACGTATAGTTAAAATTAACAATACATGCCAAAGTTTGCGGGCACTCCCCCTGTGCAGCCTCATGCCAGTGGGATGACAATCTCTTGGAGCTGCCATGGGTTTGGAAGTTTGAAATTCATTAGCTCTGTTTACACCTTTCAGGTTTCACCAGCAGACCCGAGCTACTGGCCAAACATAAATCCTGACTTGACCACCCCTGTAAATCTATCCTTAACTGGACTTCCCAGGAGCGAATCTGAATTACCTGAACTTCTCTTGAATCAGTGGTAAGAAAGCAAGACCTGAGTTTTTGTGACCACTTACAAATAGCAGTTCATCTCCACCAGGTTACTAGGTAGGGAGTATCTGGTTTTCCTAGTGGGTATTTATGAATTTGGTCTGTGTGTATATATATATAATATTTGCATTGTATTTGCATTGCATATTTGCATTGTACATTTTGCATTTGCATTGTATTTGTATTTGCATTTGTAATTTATTTTTAATGCTTTACTTTTACTTTTCAAGTGTTTTGAATAAAATACTGTCTTTCACTTATTGGATCCTAATTTTCTTGTACTTTGGAAACAGATGGCTTTCAAGCAGAGGATCATAAATTCAGTTTCAGTAGAAACTGCTTAACAGCACTTTCATCAAAATTACTTCTGAAAACCCTATAAATGTGTATGATTATCTCTAACTATGCCATAAACTATGTGATATCTTTCTCTGCCCAGAAAACACCCCAGATCTTTTTATTTACCTGAATGATACATTTCAGAGGGTCAAATAAAATCCCAGCTGTGAAGAGACCATGTAATATTTAGATATCAAGTCAAAGAAAGAAACACCTCTTTTTCTAAAATAATGTCAGAAAGGACTAACATCAATAAAAATTTCTACTTAAAAACTATGCTGGAAACCCTTTGAGTGCACAGAGGAGGATTTCTGGGGTTTAACTTATATATGAATTGGACTGATTATAAAATTCTATTCTTTTACAGTAGCAATTTCCTCTATGGCTAGTCACTAACTGCAGTTAAGTCTAGACTAACACATTTTTTTCAAATACAGAAAAGTTCATTGGATGGAAGCCCAGAACCTTGAATAAGGTTGGCAGAACTTCTGAGATGTTGGGTTAAACTTTCTTTTCAGGGACTTGTCAGTGCCACTGCTTCTGAACTGAAAGATATTGTCCAAAAAATTAGAGGTCCAATTTCTTCCTAAATAATTGTCTGCAAAATTATGTTTCCTTCCCTGAGGATAAGTAACATGCTATCATCAAAATTTCATCATTTTAAATTCCACTATGGTAGCTTTTATGCAGAAGCTTATTTGTTTACAACAAAATAAACACTTTGCCCTTTGACAAATCCAGTAAAATGAATTCTTCAAATAAATAAACGATGCCAGATAGTTCAGATAGAAGAGTCAGTGTGTTTGTTCACGACCTCCGGGATATCACCCTTTTAAGGAATTAAGCACCACGTTTGGAAAAATAGAGTAAAAGTCTCTGTTTTCATAACTTCAACTGCAGCATATTACTTGTTTCTTCATAATTTATAGTACCTATGGAAAAAAGTGAGAGAGAAATATTGCTCCCCATTATCACCTTCTAAACTGAAGGAAATATGCAGCAACAAACTGAGAAAGTATTGCCTGCACGTTTAATCAGAAACATATTAACATCTTAAGTAATTTACCCTGTATTCACACTAACTGTGATCTTAAAAGGTATTAACACATTAGAAGAAATTTTGACAGAGCTTACAGAATTCATGCTCAGGTGCAAAGATAAGTGAATATGATTAAGGAAATCACATTTGCTGAGGCACAGAAAAAGAGTTCTACCAACCGTATAAAAGGAGAAATAAAATGTAGCCTTCAGACACTAGGTTTGCTGAATATCTCAAAGAGGATGTCAAAGTTAGAAATATTCTTTCTGGTTTCCCTTAGAAACCAGAAACAGCCTGACAAATGAACTTATTATGAAATAGCTGAAATTAATACTCTTCACATCAGCTTCAAGGCTATTTAATACATTAATTCATAGTATTTAGTTGCTTTCTGAATCTTAAAAATAATTAGTGCATTTATTATCTAGAAAATGGGGCCTGCATAGAGCAAAGAGCAGTTTCAGAAGTTTGTCCTGTTTGCTATATAATGTGTTCAAGAGGACACAAGTTTTCCATGTGATTGTGATGCTAACAAGAATAATTTCTGATGTGGTAATAATTGTAACGCTTCTATACAAGAGAAAAATACATGCAAGTAACAAAATCAGTCACCTTTGTGTCACAGTAAACATGTAAACATCACCTCCTACACAAGGCACAATTATTTTCTTTAAAAGGCTTGCCTTGTGTGTATGCACATAACTTTTACACCTGATTAAAATTATTTCAAACCAGTGGTGACTTTGAAAAAGAGACTGTACTTACTTAGGTAGGGCACATTTCAAACCCCAGTACATATTTAGAGAGATTCACAGAGATTATGGACGGCAATGAAAATGAGTATGGTTCTGATGGAAATATTCATTTATGGCATACATATGTCAAATATATAAATTATTATAAATTATTTCTTTCATTTGGCTAAACAAACAAACAAAAATCCACCAAACCCATTACTATCTTTGGGGCAAAAGACTTTGTCCTTTGCAAGAATGTGTCTATGGTGGAACACACAGTTTCATGCACCTTTCTCCCACAAAAAGTTACACCAGTTAAAAGTAGTAAGTTTCGCAATTTCCCACATCTAACAGTAAAATTTATAAACCTTCAACATAAAAGGCTTAACGATATTAACAGTACCATTGTGGAACAAGCTCTAAACAATGGCTACACCACCATAATGCAGATCTCTGTGTGAAAGCCTAATGTAACCATTTTTGGGCTGTAATCACAACCATTGGACTTCATAAAGCACCATCTTCTTCTTCTTGCACACCTTTGATAAAGACAAAAGTTTGGAATAAAATGACAGTAGCAATTTCAATAAAGTCACAGCACAACCAGAACTATGACTGCCTTTTTTTTTTTCTATAATCACAGTCAGTTTATTTTTTCCTTAGGTGCAGTACTTTTATTCTCCTTTGTCTCCTCTGCTTCCTTGATATTTGGGCTTCAGATTTTCAACACAAAAAAGAGGAAGTATAACAATGAGACAAAGTATTCTGTGTTTTGATTGCTTTCCAACACTGTTTCAACAGTGCAACATGCTCACTGCAACATCCACAGAACTAAATACTCTGTCTTACACCTAAATTATCGCTTTAATTTTCTGGAATGTTGTTGCTCCAATCCCACCTCCTAGTACCAGTAAAGACAAATGCTGACCAAGCTCTGTGCAGCTTTCCCCCGCCCGCCCCCACCCTCTACACTCTTAATCCTCTCAGAATTACTAGGAGGTGCAAGGGACCTTATTTCATGAATTACACTTTTTAACTGCTATGAACAGCTGTTTTGGTTTTTTTGATGTTTTGGAATATCAGACTTTCCACATTCAGGTTGGGATGGGGGGTGAGACAAGCTTAAAAAAAAAAAATTAATTCTTACTCCCACATACCGTCATACTGTTCCAACCCATTTACATCATATGCTATGGTACTATGGTCTATTAAAAACTTGTCTTTCCCATTTCTCATTCTAACTGAAGCACACATATGTTTTCTCACACTAGCAGCAGACCATGTGCTGAGATACTTTACTTAGTACTTGTCCTGTTTAATCTCTTTAAGTACCCCCAAATCTTGCCAAAAGTAAACAACAGAGATTTGAAAGGCAACAATTTTGGTAATTTACTACCACAGTAAAACTAGAAAATACAGACATAGAAAATGAAGAGGAAAAATAGGTAAAATATCAATTTTGACGTCTTAATTTTGTCCTTTTAGAAAGTTATTTTCTATGACTTAGTTGTACTTGTGACTGAAAAATTTAGCAAGCAATTCCCTTGAATATGCAGTGGGAAAACTGATAAGCTGTGTCTCACTACTATGTTGACACCATGGATCACATAAAGAACTGCAGTATTTTACACTCTTTATGTCAATATAATACTCTATCCTCTTTAAAAGAAACAGAGGAGTCTAAACCATGCTGTGAAATAAATTGAATTCTCAATAACATAAACGGCACTTGGAGGGTTTGAGAGTACAACAGGATGAGGAAATGCCTTATAGCCATCTTGTTTTATTTGTCTGCCTTGAAAGCCTGTAATGGAAAATTATCCTCCCATTAGAATGAACTTGCTGGTTCTCATGCCCTCTAGTACTTTTCCCCTTGACTTGTGGCTTTTCTAGTTCCTTCCCTGGTTCTTTGACTTAATTTTAAACGATGAGCCAACAATCCATATGAATATGGCTATGGGAGGGTCAGTCAGTTTGAAGGGAGAGATGACATCCACCACTGTGAGGAGATCTGGGGCTGGACACTGTTCATCTCACTGGCCATTAAGTGTACTGCAACAGAAACATTATCTGCTTGAAAGCTGTTCCCTCCCCTAGCTGCTCATACAAGAAGGATTCAAGAAGGGATGAAGGACTGCTCCACCTCAAGCAATGTGTCTGTTCCAAGGGTCACCAAGCCAGACACTGGATTTCCAAAACATCCTCTGGGGGAGGTTGTGCCTCCTACCTCTAATACAGGGCTCTTGCTTGTGCTCACTGACTGCTGCAATTTGGTGTCTTGATGCAGGCACTAGAATAATCCTTTCTCCAAAGGACAATGACATCCAGGCCAGCAGCTTACAGTTCAGTTCCTTTGCCCAGAATCACAGTGCATGAACTCCCCACCAGCTGGGATTGTTCCAGCTCACATAGGGTGAGCAAGCTCCAGTCTGCTCTCAGAAGGTCTCAGCTCCTGAAGCCTTAACTCCTTTTCCTTCACCTTCACACAGAAAAACAGACTATGATGAAAACTCATGATCTTAAAATACGTTAATTAGGAAAATTTAAAAAAGGAAGTAGTAATACGAACAGCAGTGCAACTTTTTCCAATCCTCAACTTCAGCCTAATGTTTGGGGTTTTTTTGTGAGATGTGTCAGATTTCTTTACTGTACACTAGATAAGACCACTACATCCTGCCATCTCAATTGAAAGCATTTGTAAGACGAGAGGAAATACATTTTTGTGACCATGTTTGCTTTCACCATGAAAAGTGTATTAAGAGTCTTACTTTCACAATTAATTTTTGAATTTAAAATGTAACTATGGGCTATAAAGCTGTGACTGGCTTTCCTTCCAATTTAATTTATGTAAATTGTTCCTTGGGTTCCATTGTCTCATTTCAGAAATCATGCTATGATCAAGAATAACTCAGCTATTCCCCTATTCATTGTATGGATTAAAAGGATAATAACAAAGATATTGATGAAAATAAAGACTGATCCTTTAAAAGCAACAGATCTCATGTCCCGGATACGATGCAGAATACTGCAGCCTAGACCTCAGACCTTGTAGAACCACAGGAAACCTTACCCAAATATTCAGGGATGGACTTCCTTAGACCTCTTCTAAACTAACTAAAACATTTTTTATTGGAAAACACCAGAATGCACTAACTTCAGTTCTACCTCTCAAATGTGTGTACAGTACACTGATGTCACCTATGTAACAGAGCACAATAAAAAATGCAGTGTAGTAGGAGTTACTACTACCAAAACATACAGTTGTCCTTCAGTGTAAATAAAGGTTTATGTACTCTGTACAGGTCAAGATTCCACAGATATTCAGATACAAACTGCATTCAAAGCATTAGACATGGTTCATCTACTGTAATTCCTCAAAAGAGCTGCTACAGGGAGGAATGTACTACTTAGAGTAGGCTGTAAAACTTCTGATTGAAACAAATTGCTCCTAATTAAGGTTAATTAGCAGCTCAAGCCTCATCTTGTGCTTTCTTTCCTGCTAAAACAATCTACACTTGCCCTACCCTGAAACAGCTTTATCTCACACTGGTGTAAGGGGAGCTCCAGGTGTACTTGTCTGGAGTAATGAGCACCAATCTGGACAAGCGAGTCCAGTTGGTTTCATTAAGACCACGTGAGAAGCTTTAAAATGAACTCCTCTAAAATACCAACTATAGTTAGCTTGCCAATTCGATATCTTATCTCCAGAAACATTAATTAGCATTATCACACATTTGCATTCTAATGAGGTATGGTGAGTACACGTTTTTTCAAAATGGCAACATAACAAAATTGAAGTCGGAATCACAGATAACATTTTTTCTTGTAACTATGCTCATTAAATAGAGGACAGATATAGTAATTCTTAAAAAAATCTGCCAATTTCTAATCAGCATTAGCCCCAAATAGTCTTAAACTGGAAAAAACTGGGGGTTTTTTTCTGAAACATGCTTCTTTTTTGGATCAAGTATCAAAATTTGAATTTTTGGATGAAAATTCTTCCAGATTAGTTTCAAAATAGTCTGAATCAAACATCCTCTCAACCACGATTTCACTGTGTAGAAACAAAATGGAAATTCAACATTTAATGAGCTGTAGAGGATGATGCCTTATAGTTTATGTATCCATGTATTAGGCACACAAAACTCAGGAACATCACATACCTCCTAGCTTTAACAAAAAAACAATTTTCACAATGAATACCCTGATGGATTCCACCTTTTCTTTGTTTCCTAACGGTACTAGACAGCATTTTTGCATGAATTAAAACATTCAGACTCACAAACGCTGAAATTTAATAATAAAAGACTAGCATATGAGCATTATAATCCTTAATTATTACTTTTTATAATATAATTTCTTACAAAAAAGAACAAAGCCTTACTGACAAATATTTATCAGTACTGCCCAACAGCTTCTCTCACTTGTGTAGCTGTATCAATCACAAAAAAAGCAGGCACTTGATGAAAGTGGTCTTACTTTACTTTTTTATGTTATTAGTATGAAGCCTGTTTTTCCATTTAGCCATTTACACATGCATTTTTAATACTAAACATGAGTATTGGGACAACTTGGGTCTTATTACAATGTTCACACTTGAAAATTGATCTCTCAAGGTAAGATTTCATATACCACAGAAAGAGATAACTGAGAAGAGTTGTAGAGATGCTAAAATTTTTTGGAGGGGAAAAAGGAAAAACAATTCTCTAAGCACAAGGCAAAAAAGAGCTTGTCTGAATAGCAAAACTCCCAAAGATATTTCAATGTTTTTACACCAGACAAACAAGGAATTCTGCTAAAACAAAACACAAGGGAAGGCCATTTGTAATACTGATTTGATGTGACACATTCACAGGAAATCACAAAAGAAACTACAGAAAAAAACACACGGTTCATAACTATTTTAATAATCCTTGAAGTTTAGCCATTATAGTACCATGCTATAGCATCTTCTTCAAAGAACAAAAGAAACATGGCTACAGATACAGCTCATGTAAATATGCATGATTTTGTAATGTCCTGAATATTAATGGTTTTCAGGGTAGCCTAAATATTACATGTTAATAAACAAACACCACTGGAAGCAGAACTTTAAACAGAAGTTAATCTCAGTCTGGAAACAAAACCAAAACATTACCTGCAATGAAATCCTACCCTTGAGCATACTGTCTTGGCAAGCCCTTGATTAAGAGAAAGCAATGCTGTTTTGGCACAGCCACACATTTCACCTAGCCTGCTAGGAAGATAAATTGGTCTTTAGGAGGAACCTCTCCACCTACATGACAAGAATCATTTCCTTCCACTCCATGGTGGTAGATCTGAAGGAAAGCTGCAGTTCACTGCCAGCAGTTCCTGCCTAATCATTTGTGATGGAAACCCAGCAATCCTGCCCTGGGTATCCCTAGGCAGTGACTCACAGCATAGCAGGAACAGCTGCTGACTACAAAACGTTGAAAAGAGATGTATCTAAATCACAGTACATGGGTACCCTACAGCTGAATTGTGCCACAATGGCACTCATTCCGGGTGTTTCACACAATCCACAGAAATGCCTGACTAGTACATTGGCTGGACTTAACATACTCATGCCAAGCTCTAAAACCCTGGCTTCAGGAGCTGTCAATGTCTCCAACAGATCTGAACTACTGAAGATGATGATGTTCTTTCAGCGAAGGAACTTCCCAACTGTGACCAAGGCAGGTTGGAGAAGAAAAACAGAAGTTCCTGGCAACTGCCACAGAAGGACCCAGTATCTTTCCCAAAGGATCACTACAGCTCCTGGCACAGCCTAACTACACATGACCAAGAGCTGTTTGATGGAAATCTGCCTGGGAAATGATGAAACCAGGCTTTTCCAGTAAAGGACTGCCCATTCAACCAGGAGAACTTTCCATCAAGTGCTGAAAGCTACTTTCCTCAAAAGAAATAATAAATAAATCATCCAACACAGGACAAACCCTGCACAGGAGCAGACTGGTGAGGTCAGATGAAGAACGGACTGTAATACGGAAGCCTTGGTAAAGTCTACACTTACAGGAACAATCATTGAAAGTGACTCGGTGTTTCATATGCATCTATCCCATTCTAGCCTTACTTTTCATCCATATTATATGAAAGTAGTTGTGAATAACCTAATATCTGTACAACATTTACACTGTACAACATCTGAAATCAGAAGCATTAACACAGCGCTTACCTTAGGCAGGAATTTCCAAGTAAAGGTTGCATTTGATAAAACTGCCTTTCATTACAAAGATCTCTTTTAAAGCAACAATTAGCACATAGATGTAGGTTTTCAGTTATCCTAGCTGTCTTTCGAAAAATCAACCTCTCCATTTTTTCTGCTTTAACCATCAGAGTAATTAAATGTTTGCCACTGCCAAATCAGTCTTTATTAGTCTTCACTCAGAACATGGTTTGGAGATATAAAGCATTTTTAGTTTTATGCATTTCAAGTGAGCCCAGGCAACACCTGATATACAGGAATCTAAAGCTTTTCATTTTTTTCCTTTCTGTTTTTTCGAATTATTCTATAACAATTTGTTGAATCATGTATTTGAAAATCAATATTCAACCATCTCTAAATATTAATAAGCTGTATTTTCTTCTAGTCATGAACATGTTTTTTATTAAGGAGGCATAATGAATTAAAAATAGGCATTTCAAAGTTTTCTGTATATTTCTTAAAAGTAAATAAATAAATAAATAAAAGACCAAGCTACGTTTTGCCCAGGCACACACTAGTATTTTAGTCATGTGATTTTAAATCCTGAAGGAAAGTATGCACAACACAACAGACTCTACACAGCAACAGTCTGTATTCTCTTCAGCCAAGAAGGACTCAGGGGAAATTATGTTATGTCAAACTGACCCTTGCTGACCACCAGTTCAGTAAGTTACACCCTCCAGATCATAAATTCTTGATAAATACTTTATCCATACAGGCATGCTTTTCAGTCTTGGCAGAACATGACAGAAGTTACCTCAAGTAAGCCTCTCATTTTAGTAACATCTTTAATGATATTTTATGTATCTACTAAAAGACAGTGAGGGACAGAAGTGAGAGGATCTATCCTATTAATTGTTTAATGGTAAATATTACATCCTTCAGTTACTGCACGGAATACCTGTTACAAATGATCCTTCAGTTCAACAACCAATTGATTCTCTATGCAAGACCATTTACAAAAATAAGTTCACAGATATTTAGAAATAAAACAAAATAACAGTCAGTATTATTTTGGTGTTTTGCTTCAAGGAAGGACTATAATTAAAGTGGAATAGGTTAAAGAAATTATGGCTAAGGTTATACCAATAAGCTGTGAGAATAATTATTTCTGCCCTACACCATCTTGCTTCAGATGGGTACAGAATTATGTTTATTCCAGATTTTCCTTTTAAACAAAATATCTACAAGATTTGGTATGTGATTTTCACTATGTACCTTCTAGTAAGTGTTCATTGTTATTAACAGATACCACTGTACTGAAGAATTTGCTATTTAGAATTTACTACTTTGTAAAGAATTTACTATCTTGCTGTCAAGCTACATGAACTGTTTTTATTACAAAGGACAGTACCAATCTAAATATTCCAATAAGAGAAGAAAGTGTATATCTCATGAGATATATAAAGAATAAACATCTGTTTATGCCAGCTGTTCTTTTGCTAATGATTATTTTTTCCTCCTCCAACTATGCTTAAGTGCCAATATACATGGACAGTTTTGTTTGATTATTCATGGTTGTTTGCCTTTCTAATATAAAGTTCTTTCTTTTTCAGTGGGTATAAACTTCTATGCTGAGATATCTGAGCACACTATACCTATCCAATTTTTATTACTCACATGTTTGGGCAAGTAAAATTGGAGACAATCTATTATGATTTGATATAAAAAAAAACCAAAGAAATCTGAAAAAAAATTACAAAATGCAGATGAGTGATAATTCACATACGGTAATTATTTACACTCTAATTAAACTTGGAGATTTTTTCCTTGTTCTTTTGATATTTTTCCTTGTTCTTTTGTTTGTTTGCAAGCAAAACACACAAATCTCATTACTGCCTTTTTTAAGACACCATTTCATAACTGCTCCTTAGAATGTATCTGACCTTTCTTTTCTCTGGACAATGTAACTCTGATGAGGAAGTTCCCAGAATATTCACACAATCACAGAATAAGCTGAGTTGTAAGGACCCAAAAGGATCATCAAGTCCAGCTCCTGGCCTGCACAGCACCATTCCCAAGTCACACCCTGTGCCTGAGAGCACTGTCCAAACACTTCTTGAACTCTGTCAGGGTTGGTGCTGTGACCACTTCCCTGGGGAGCCTGTTCCAGTGCCCAACCATCCTCTCTGCAGGAAGAACCTTTTCCCGATATCCAACCTATACCTCCCCTGACACAGCTTCAGGCCATTGCCTCAGGTCCTGTCATTGTCACCACAGAGAAGAGATCAGTGCCTGCCCCTCCTCTTCCTCTCACGAGGAAGTTGTAATTGCAAGGAGGTCTCCCCTCAGTCTCCTCTAGGCTGAACAGACCTCTGCTGCTCCTCATAAGGCTTGCCCGCTTTGAGGATCCTTGGATGAATCCCATCAGACCCGATACATTTGTGGAGATCCAGCTTAAGCAGCAGATCCCACACAATTTCAGAGTCAACTGGGAGTTTATCATTATCACAGTCATGGTTCTCCAGTTCAGGGCACTGAGACTCCCTTGGCTGATCATCTGTCTTGAAGAGAGAGGCAAGGAATGCATTAAACACCTCTGCCATGTCCCTGTCCCTGCTTATGAGGTGACCATCCTCATCCTGTACCAGGATGGTGTTATTTTTACACTGTCTAGTGCCATTAATATAATTGAGAAAAAACCTCTTTTTATTGTCCTCCACAATTCTGGCTAGTTTCAATTCCCGTTGAGCTTTGACCACAAGAATTTTCTCCCTACAGTGGCAAGCAGCATCTCTGTATTCTTAACATGTCACTTCACTATTTTTTATGTTTGGCCCCTTTATTCGAATGAACAGCAGCAGAACTAAGAAGTTTGGTGAATATATCCATTTTTATATTTGACAGGATTTGGACAGATTAAGGTATTATGCAATGAGAATGGAAAGAAAACAAGTCTAGAGCAGTTACTTTCTGGCCTCAGATCTGCATCATGAGCAACAGCAGCCCTCACTGGGGACAGCTGGTTCCTGTATGGGCTCCAGGAACACAAGGCAATCTCACTGTATGGTACTGTTACTGTTTCTGAGGGGCCTTTGGGAGGTGAGAGCCAAGGTCATTGCATGTCTCTACGTCTGTGCTGCTCCAGTGCTATAATGGCTTTTGGCACATCTAAGGTACAGCAGGAAACACCAGGCTCCCATAGGTAGCAGGACTGTCCAGAGCTGATGTGCAAGAGCTTGCAACTCCATTTTTCCTGCTCCTGATGAACTTCCCTACATTAGTATCAAAGCTGCTAAGGTAAACGAATATTCTACTAAGTCCTCTCTGGTTAAAAGCTTTTTACAAGTCTAAAGGACAGAGTAAAGATGAGTGGGGAACTAAAAATAACAGAAATATAATGAGGTCTTAATTCAAATCTTTGGCCAAATGGTAGAAATGCTAATTACTAAGTTCGCCAATAGACTGTAATCTGTGTTCCTTCAATCTGGCTGTTCTTGCCAGGACATCTCAGAAGTGTGACAGGTTGCTCAAAAGAGATCTTGGATCAGACTAAAGCAGATCATTAAACATGCAATACAAAGAAACTTTGTATCAAATATGACATCTAAACCTCAGTAAATTTCATCACTACCTGGACCAGAATTTGGAACCGTTTGGCTTTAAAAAGCTGCCTGCTATTTAACTCAGAATACAGAAGTGTTTACAGAAACAGAGAAATAAACATTACAGGCTGTTGGGTGTTCTTTCTTGCTCTGCTTAATCATGTATTTCTCACAACCATACAATAGCATTATGAACTGGTTTATGAATAGAAATTCTCCTTCCTTCTGTAGAAATGAACATTGATATCTGTTACCAAAAAACCAAACACCCCAGTTTACGGATTGTACTCACATTGATTTTTTCACTTTAAACTCTAATTTAAGGATATATAAGACACAATTATACATTTCCATCAGGGTGGACAACTAGGAACTTACTTCCAGGTTTGCTTTGAGCTCTCTGTCAAGAAAGAAACTATTATGTTCAAATTTCCCTTCCCGTTCTGAGTGTCCATGAGAAGGCATCAAGAAACAAAGATGTAAGAGACCCTTCACTATTTCGTTGAAAATTATTCTGCTATCAAAGCAGAAAAAATAGTTGTGTCTCAGAATCAGAAGAAACACTTCTTCCTGAAACTCTCTATGCATTTCTTGTATACACGGCAACATTTAAGCCTTCCTACCCACACTCACTCTTGAAATTATTGGTGAGAAGTGTCTTAAACACATAGTGAAATCACCCACCAGTAAATCCAGGTGCAACCTAATAATACCATATATTAAGATGCAGATTGAATGCATCAGAAAACAAACTCTTAAACTGATATGCAGCAACCTAACAAAGACTGTGCAACCAGAAGGAAAAAAACCAAAACAATGAACCTCCTCCCCCATAATTTCTGCTGTGCATCTCACTGTGGAAGTAGTTGCTTGATTCATAATGCATTTATCTTCCATAAAGAAAGATGTTTCTTGACCTCTTTGCCTCTCAAACTACAGTATTAGAAAGATAGCTATCCGAATTACCAAATACAATTCTACGGGGGAGTCAGTGGGAGCTGACATTTAAGCATACCACAAAACAAAATGCCCCTCATGACATTCTACATCTTTGAGCTTCATCTGAAATTATTTTTCAATTTTGAAAGGAATTCTCCACTAACTTCTGTGTTTTTACTACTTACCTTCAAATCTACTAATTGATTATGTTTTGTTGCTGTAAGAATAAAAATTTACGCAAGGGTTGATGCAGGAACATGTAGACTACTGTTGTGATCAATATTGTCTTCTGCTAATCAACACTGCCAAGTTAAATTCCTCCTGCTATCTTGACCCACTGCTCCACCCGAATAGCACATCTTTGTTGAAGAAATCATGTTCACTGCAAAGCATTAGTAGATGTCAGTAGTATCACTAAATTTGACAGCAAACACATCTTTTAAAAACTTCACAGGGCACAATGTATTAACATTACTAAGGATGAGTTTTAAAGTACTTTAAAAATATTTTCTTTTTATATTTTTGATTAAAAATTTGTGATTTTGCTGTATGTCATACTATGAGCTGGATTCCCTACTGCAAGTCTCTTTGTGAGCAAACTCCAACAGCTGTGCAAACCTCAGCCACAATGTACAGGCATGATGCCAAATAGAAAGCTACCAAATAGGTGAAAACATCATGTCTTCACTGAAATTGTTACTTCCCAGCAAATTCTAAGTACACACATGAACAGTACCATCTCAATTGTTTAGAGTTCAAAGTGACTGTTTAGACTTGAGAAGGCTCTAGAGGGCTCTTACCCATGTGTACATATTCTGAAGGAGAATATGAAAAGGAGATGGAACCAGACTGCTCTCTGCACTGCACAGTCAATGAACAAGGGGCACAAGGTGGAATACAAAAAATTCTGATTAAACAAAGCGTAAAAATTGCTTTTTTATTGCAATAATGATCAAACACTGGAACAATTTGTTGAGAGCAGTTAAGGAGTGTCTGACCCTGATATTCAAAACTCAACTGGACACAGCCCTGAGTAACACAGAGTGACTGGAGTACATTGCCATCAGAGGTCCCTTTATCCTCAACCATTCCACACTTTTTGATATCTAATAAAAAGTGAATCTTTTTTTACCCTAATCAGTCCTTAATTTTATGAAAAAGAGAATTAATTTCTAGGAATCGAACACAGGTAATCACAAAAATTTGAACTGGAGTTCAAAAACCTCAGCCTTCAAAAATCAACTACCAAGTTTTACAGAAAAGAAAAAATCATACTTTTATAGATGCTGTGATTTTCTATAGCCCTTTTTGTAGTGAAACATGCACTATAAGGAAATAAAGAAAATTTTATACTGAAGTGAATAAAACTCACCTTCAAATGTTATGATCTACTCTAAGTATGAAAGAATTACTGCAGCATACCCATTTCATTTATCAGAGGGAGGAATACACCAATACACACAAAATACTCAAACCATAGCAGGGCCAGCAACTGACAAAATTGCCATTCTATTCTCCCATAAAGTGAAACAATTTACAATGCTGAATGGCTCATCACAGGAAAGGATGAATATATAAAACCACTTCTAGGTTTGCTAGTGGTGGACAAAATCAGCACAGGCTTAGAAAAATTCTAGAGTCATGTTTCAGTGTTGCAGCTGTGACTATCTTAAAAATTGAAATCTTCCTGAACAGTCTCTCAGTAACAGGCTGCTTGCTGCTTTTTTTTTTTTTTCTTTCTTTTTAAATTAGATGGGCACATGTAGGACATCAGAATGGTACAGCCATTCCAAATGCTTCCCCCTTACAAGCTGCTTATATGAACTGAGACTGACTTCAACAATCCGTTTGTATTTTAGATGGTCTTAAAAGAAATTCTCAGGATTTTGCCTGCCTAGTCTGTAGTCTATTCCACATTAAAACTTTTATATCTAACATATTAAGAAGGAAAGAATTACATCAGTCTGTTCAAGTCCAAATATATGGTCAGGCAAAACTTACAATAACATCAATACATTCTAAAAATGTGATAAATATGCATTTTCCTGACTAAGCGTAAGAGGTTGATTTATCTGCAAAACTGGTGTGCCGGGAAATGTCGATTAAAACCCAAGAAATAAAAAGTCATTCACCTCATATAGACATGTTTTTAAAGAGTGGCATTGTGAAACATTTTCCAAGGAAGAAACTTGGTTAGATTTACACACAATATTAATGAGCAAGGCCAGATACAGTCTGAGCCTCCCTCTTCTTCTTCCTATCCCCAAACTCAAATTTTCTATATTTCAGTATTCCTTAGTAATGAACGCTGTCACATAAACTCCTCATATCACAAAACTGAACTGACAGGACTAGCACTATCTACTGATACACTTCCATTTTGTGTGGCATTTGACATGGCTTGCCTTTGCTTTAATGCCTTCATGTTCCTAGTGGGATGAGAGGGGCCTAAGGGAATTTTTTTTAAAATCACATCATAAATGAAATGGAGAAGAAAGATTTAAGTGGCTTTTGGAGCAGCAGAGTGCTACTCAAATTCCCTGTCTCAAATGAAACAGTTCCCAAACTCACATTTACTTCCTATCACAGAAGAAATAGCTAACATAATTATATAGAAATTATTAACTCTATACAACAAGAAATAATGTTTTAATGCTGTTTCCAAAAAACTACAACTAAAGAAAAATTATGCAAATTAGGAAAGTTAATTTCAAATAATGAGTTGAAAACTTCTTAAGCTAATTTCAAATGAAGAGTAGATTCCTAATGAGAATTCTTAAATGGGGCACAGAAAAACCAAAGGACATACACTCTTCCCAATTCATATCTTATTTCCCAACCACCATGATTAAAGGATAAATGTTAGAACAGATCTACTGGAAAGTAATCAACTTGGAGAATAAAAAGTTACTCAAAGCCAACACATTGTCACTGACCCACTGGAAAACATGAAAAAGAAGGGTAACACCTGAGACTGAAGCATTTAAACCTGCTAGTTGATCCAGAAAATTTTAATTGACAAGTATGATTTAGAATTATAAAAGGAAGGCATAAGGTAAGTTTAATTTCTATGAAAAAAGCAAATGAAAACAAGACCCAAAACATCCATCTTTTCATAACCAGTAAAAAGTCGTGTCTCCCATTGTTTAGTTAACCTCCACTGTATACACAAAGGTTCAGGCTTATTTACCATTGCTTTATGAAATCCTGTTTTATACTATAAACAGTATCTCTTTCTAACATAAGATACAGAACAATTCAAATAGGGAGGAGGGGAAAAAAAAGGAGAGAAAGTCACATCTGATAAAATTATGGATTTAGTGAGCATTGATAGGAAGAAAGGGATCAATGCAGTTTCCATTTCTTAATTAAACACACTCCTTGAAAAATAAGATCTAGATCAGGAATTTTTGCACAACCATAGTGTGTGAATGAAGAGAAGGACAGTTATTTATTTTATAATCCACATTGGCAGTATCTAAATCAGTATAAGCCAGAGGAGCGGCACATACTGCTCTCATATATATGATCATCCCTCACACCCCGTTTAGAATCACTGAATTCCTACCTGTGAGCCAGGAAGCATATAGGTGACTTGGATGTCTGCTTCTGAGTCTGTCAGTGCAGTTTATAGTCAGGGAGGGGCAAGGGGAGAACAGTGCAAAGCCAGTGTATGACACAGCTGTATTAATTCCTTCATCTCCAGTGCAGTTTGCACTGCTTTTATCTTAGAGTAGCCAGGAAGCGCCACTGCTCATTCTGCACTTCTACTGTTAATCTACACTCTTAAGACTGAAAGAATTCACCCATTAGTTCAGAGTTAGTGTGACTAGACTGGAATGGACTACTGGGTCAGTCTCTCTCAATGGCATTAGAAACACAGCTGAAGCTCCTCACAGTCCAAATCTGTTTCTAATTCACGAGGAGGGAAGTGTAATAATGAAGCATGAAAAAGTTCTTCATTAAATTAAATCAAATCTGAACAGTGAAGAGTGGGAGGCATTGTACTAGACAGCCTTTTCTGATCACCACCAGGACCTCCTGCCTCTTTAAGACTGAATTTCTAAGGTCTGTCTGGTTCTATTAGCACTGTACTAATACTGTTCCCATGGTAAAACACATCGTCTTCTTTCAGATCTAAGAGATACGTTCACAATAATTTATCTTTAGTATTTGTTTGGTAGCTCTGACCTAAATAGATCTACATCATAGTTCCTAATTGTAGTTAACTTTGTTTTGACTTCCACACACATAACCTTCTCTACTGAGTCATCCAACTGGGCATGGTTGGCATGTAAATAGGGGAGGTATATGTATGGAATACATCAGCAGTTATAAGCTGTTCCTTCTTATAGGGCTTGGTAAGTAACATAACAAGTGTCCTTAGTCTCTGAAGCCTTCACGATCTGCTTTTCTGCATGTCAGCTTACATCATTCTTTTAAAATTTTTACACTTATTTTAAAATTTTTACACAGAAAATTAGATTTCAACAGTCATTTCAACTTCAAGACAAAAACTGTTAGTGATAGGAAGAAGTACTGAACAGAGCAAGAACATGAATGATAATCTGTGATACAGTTGGAATGTGTTAAAGAATGTGGTAGGAAGTGAGGAAACTCATGCACCTGTGAGAAACTGCTCAGCACTCAGTACCACAAACTTGCATATTGCAGAGCATCTCCCTGTAGCTGTTTCCAGCCAGCATAGCATAACTTGAATATGATTCACTATTTCGTATCTTTGCTACATAAGACTTCAGAATCTATGCAAATATTATGTCAAAATGTATTAATTTCAGAAAGTAACAAAAGAACCATGTTATAATTTTTGTCATTTCAGTGTTGAAAGGAAGCTGGAATTCTTCTTGTGTAATAACCCCAGTTGCTTCAACGAACAAAAGTCAACTTCTGTGTCGTCTGTTTAGACAAGTTCTGGCCATGATAATCTATGTTTCACTATTGACAGATAGATTTAGTGCTTCTAACCTACAGTGAAAACCAAGCTATATTTAAATGTGCAGGAAGAAAGGAAATAGAACACTCTATATCTCATGCCAAACAGGATGATAATCAGAACTATTTCAGTTGCAGAGAAATAAAATTAAGCTGCACTCCAGTGTCTAAAAACTTATCAAAACTAGCATGCCTTAGAGAGTCAAAACTATCTCAACAACATATACTGCCACCCACTCCATCTTTAATAAGGTAAACTGGTGGCGTTGCGCCTCAAATCCTGGGTCTAGTTCTGGGTCCCTCACAACAAAAGAGACATTGAGGTGCTGGAATGTGTCCAGAGAAGGGCAAAGGAGCTGGTGAAGGGGGTGGGACACAAGTTCTATGAGAAGCAGCTGAGGGACCTGGGGTTGTTTAGCCTGGAGAAAAGGAGGCTCAGGGGAGACCTTATCGCTCTCTACAACCCCCTGAAAGGAGGCTTTAGCCGGGTGGGGGTTGGTCTCTTCTCCCAGGTAACCACCAACAGAAAAGAAATGAAATGGCCTCAAGTTATGCCATTGGGAGGTTTAGGTTGGATATTAAAAAAAGTTTCTTCACCAAAAGGGTTGTCAAGCACTTGAAGAGGCCGTCCAGGGAAGTGGTCAAGTCACCATCCCTGGAGGTACTCACAAGTCACATAGATGTGGCATTTAGGGACATGGCTAGTGGTGGAGTTGGCAGTGCTGGGTTAGCAGTTGGACTTGATGACATAAACAGTCTTTTCCAATCTGAATGATTCTATAACTTTATGATTCAATATTCTATCTTTATCCAGTGGGTTTAGCAATTTAAAAGACTTTTTTTTTTTAGTTTTTGAGAATGTATTATGAATCTCTCAAAATAAAAATTTTTAAGTTTTTTTAAATTCAGACCAAAAGTATCAGACTAATAATGGCCAATCTCATTTGCTTTTATTAAACTGAAGTTTTGATTTAATGTTGACAGCCATGGCATACACAGCACAGTCTGCTGACCATTTTTCTTTCCTGCAGCCAAAGATTCTCCTATGGAAATAAGTCTGTTGTGCTAGTGGGAATAAGCAGATGACTAAAATACTACTGTATTTGAGGAAGAACACAGTGTACATGTCCTGATCCAAATGAAAAAAAACAGACAAAACCAGGCTGCAATTAAGTATGTTCACAGCTAAACAGCTGTGACCACAGTGATTCTCATCAGGGACATATTTTAAGATACTGCTGTGCATACAGGTAACATACATAAATATACAAGGTCCTTGAAAAAATCCTCCCATAGTTAAAGAACAAACAACAGAAAACAAGAGGATCTAGACTAGTAAGGAGCCTCAGGTAAATGCTACTTGTTTTGATTTTGAACACTATTGAGTGTTCTCAGATCACTGATTTATAAAAGACTAGCTATGCTAGAAAAGCTACCTCACAGGATCTGAGGAACAAATTACCATACCTGTAAGTCCAATATGGGTTTTTTGTCATTTATTTTTATATTATCTTGTTAAAGTAAGAAAGGCAGACAGTTGGAGACAAAACAGTTCACTTTCTTCCTCTCAGTAATTTTGTGGATAGCACATCACTAAAACAAGAATAGTTCAACATCCAGTAATTAGACATCCCATTGCTTCAATGCAATACACAACAGGGAAAGAATGAAGGAGTTTGTCACTGAAACAGACAATTTGCCTTCTCCTGATCATGGAGATCTGACATTTTCTGCAGTTGGGCAAATGCACCTAATCTGTGCATTAAGATTAAGGGGAAAAAATAAAATTTATTCAATAAAATTGAGGAGAGGAGAGGAGAGGAGAGGAGAGGNAGGAGCCACCTGTGGATCCAGGGATGAGACTTGATTGTTGCACTTAAAATGTCAACTGGTCTACGTGATGGTCACAGTCTTGATCTGTCAGGGGAAGGGTAAGCCCACCAAACAAAGACTCAGTGGCTTACTACACATTCAGGTTCAGGTGGGAATGCCCAGGTACCTCCCCTGGGGGGAAATTTAACACAGTCTGTTGCAACACTGGATCATGCACAGGTCTCTGGTGGAAGGCCCCAGAAAAAGAAGCCCCAGGGTGCTTCAGGGGGCTTCAATGGTTTATGATCCTTTCTAAGAAAACAACGACAAAAAGTTGTTCTGGTGTTACATTCAACTGAATACAGACTTCTACAACAAACAGATACAATAAAATGTAACAAACTGACCAGAATTAAAGTTTAGAATTCTTGGTCTGCACATCAGATTAATCATGTTTCTTACATTATTTGATTTACTAATATAAGATTATTTTAAGAATAAGTTCAATAATCTATAGTGATTTCAGACACAAATAGAAGCTTAAAACATAAAATTTCTTCCCCTTCCATTTGTACTCTGCATTTACTATATCATCATACAAAGCAGTTACTTCACATAAAGCTCTCATCAAAATAAAGTTAATTAATGGGATTGCATAATTTAATGATGATACAAAATAAAATTAACAACTTCAGAAGGCATAGCATATATTTAAAGAGAACACAGCACAAAACTGTACAATCTGCATCAGCTCCACAAGGAGATTTGAGTACTCACTGAATTATTTCCAGCCAACTACTGAGTATAGAGCAAATTTTTTTTTCTAAAAAAGCACTTGAAACTATGCAGCACTATGCAAACCCCCCAGTATTTTATTCTTTGCAGAAATTTAATCTGAGCATAAAGGTATAACTAAAATGCTTCAACTTCTTCATTTGATATTAAACATTTCTTTGAAATGGGAAAAGAGGTGATACTAGAAAAAAACCACATATATTTCTACAGGCTATTGGTAGCAGACAGCTGTCACTGCTTGACTAAAACAAGGCACAACCCAAATATTTTATGTCCAGACTTACAAGAATTAAAGAAATGAATATGACCTTTCTGAAGAAATCAGAAGTAAAATCAGAAGTATATTACTTTCTTCTACACATGAAAAATTAAAGGAGAGACTAACAGGTTTTGAAATCAATATAAATTCAAGAGTGTACAAGTATCCTGAATCTTACTATTAGAAGCAAGGCTAACAAGAGTTCTACAACAGAAAAGGAACAGNATGGTTGTGTTTCTGTTCCTTTTCTGTTGTAGAACTTTTGTCAGCCTTGCTTCTAATAATAACACTCCGGATACTTGTACACTCTTGAATTTATATTGATTTCAAAACCTGTTAGTCTCTCCTTTAATTTTTCATGTGTAGAAGAAAGTAATATACTTCTGATTTTACTGCCGCCAGTAGATAGCATGGTATCAGAATTACACATTTTAGACCCACACAATGGAATGAGACAGCCCTACAGAAACTATTCTGACTAGTGGCTCTGAACAGAAACAACACTTCATCAAGATTTTGAATAACAAGCTTAGCATAAACCATAGGAAGACATTGGTATGATCAATAAATTATGCAAAAAAGAGAGTTGAAATTTAGTTATAGGTGATTTGCCTTCCCCGTGGAAGGAGGTAAATTCTTTCTTTAAGTTAGAAGGTCACTTATAAAAGCTTGACAGAACACTGATAAAGATTCCTCTTGGCTTTACAGTTAGTAAGATCAGAATAAAAATTCACTCTTAAAACACAGTGTTGTGAATTTATACCTGAACATCATGCCTAACAGTTTTTATTAAAAAAATAGAGTAATTATAGTTAGATCAGCATGGAGCACTGTTATATTAATCTGAGCTAATGAAAACATCAGCACTGCCACAAGAAAGCAAATTAGAGATGAAGCAGAGAGCATTAATGCAGGAAGTACCAAGGAAAAAGTCTGCGTTATTCACAGCTGAGGCAAAAGTGTGACAATGCTTCAACAGGACATCAGCTCACCACTTCACCATCCAGCAGATCACAAGAAACTCACAGCAACATCACTCCTGATGTATTATGCAGACTTCAGTAACCAGTGCCATAGGAGTCAGCAGGGAACTTTATTCTGCTTTGGAGATTAGAGTAGCTATAACCATTTCTCTCCTACTCCCTGTTACTCTTCCTGATACTTTCATGTGACTTCTTCAAGAAAAATTAACTTCAGGTGCTGCAGAATCCCACTTTGAATCTCCTTTACCTGCAAGCAGACTGAGGGCAAAACCATCCTGCTGACCATGAAAAGTACCTGATAAGAGGCTCCCTCCCAGGCAGTAACTCGGCTGGGTGAACCTCCTCCCTGACACAAGCACACCGCTGTGTGCCTTGCTTTCCCCTTGCCAACTGTTTGCTGCCTCCAGCTACCACTTTGCCATTGTCCTCTGTTTGATGTCTCAGAGACATCAAGCTCATTCAGGTGTAGCTAGCCAGCCCTGTACTTCTTCACCTCTCCAGAACATGCCAAACAACCGTTTGTCAGATGCAAGAAGTCTGTTTTCTCAAACTTAAATAAATAAATAAATAAATCAGGAAAGCACTTGTGATTTTATTCCAACTCAGTTCTAACATTGGTTCTTTACTCCATCGCCAGCCACGTTTTAATTTCCACTACTAATTAGTCCTTCATGACATTTTCAGATACTGCTTTTCTTATGCAAAAGAACTTGCAAAGCGAAACATATCAAAATTTTCATCTGCACTGGAGCATATCTTATATCATGTGCCAGAAGCAGCCTTACTAAGAAAAAAGGAACATTTAGAAATGTATAATGTAAGGGAGCCTGCGTATAAGTGTGTCACACAGCAGTTGATATGGGCTTAAAACATTAAATCAACAACCTGAGGAAGAAAAGTGCCTAATGAGGTTGAGATATAAACCAGTACTGTCAAAAATACCTCTGCTCACTTCTTCCTTGTCAGCTACTTCTATACTCAGTTTTAAAATGAGTAAAAATTACCAAATCAGAAACATTTTTACTTCTCAAAAGATCCAAGATAATGATATAAAATCAATAAAATAACCAAACTATCAAAGATTACTTAATTGCTAAAATCCTTCCTTTTAAACTAGGCAATTTTGTGTCTCTGGAATAGGTCTTGTTCTCATTCCACAAACAAACACCAGGCTGAACACTTTGTGAAGCTGCTGTTTCTATTTATACACAGGCCCACGGGATTTGCTTCAGGCATACATGAACTACAATGGGATGGCAGGAGCAGGGTTTGTGTGTGAGGCACATTCTACTGCTTTCCTGTCCCCAGACCGTGTTAAAAACGTGCTCTTGAGAGAAAAGCCTTATTAATACTGATACATAATTTATGACAGAGAAACAAAAGGAGCAGAATAGGGAAACTTGCATACAGATTACCTCGATAACACATTAATAAATTCAGGGCCCTGAAACCAAAGTGGTTACAAAGCAACAGCAGAAAGAACCACTGATCCACAAAGGAACCATTTTGCTCATTAGGGGTTTTTTATTGTTTTTGTTTTGTAATGCTCTAAGTATCAGTGTGACTTCCTTTCAGTTTGCTTGATACTTTTACTGTCCTTCCCCTGTGGGCCTTTGTCACAGCTCTTCTGCTTCACAGCATGTCAACTCAATGTTTGCTTTCGTGCCAAGAATTATTAGTGATGGACCATACTTCTGTAAAATCTCTCTTTTAACAGAAGCTTACCAAGCCCTTTAGAACAACCATATTTACTCAGAACTTCAGAGTTTGCATTGTCATGATTTTAAGCAGACAAAGAAATATAACAAAACCTTTTGGAAAGAAGTTCAGGTTCATTTTCCTACCAACAGTGTATCATAAACAAAGAAACAGTTGCAAGCCTATCCTGATTTTCACTCACATAGTTGCTAAGATACTAACTGCATTTTATTATTACACATGATTTTCTATGAAACTCTTTTCACCAGAATATTGGTATTATGGCATTTTTTTCTATTACTTTCAGGACTGAATAAATTGCTTTTATTCACATACAGACTAATTACACACAAAAATAATTTTCTTTTTTGTGACCACACAGTGTTCACAGGCATTCTAAATTTTATGGTTAACACACTTCTTGTTTACTTTTCCCAGTGTTATCAGCACTACCATAACACAGGATCCCTCCTAGATTTAGAGTTTCTTAAGGATAAAAATCATGTTTAATCATGGTATTTCCCAATAAGCTGCAAACTTCATTTGTTACTTCAAAAAGTCCCTTTTCAGTAGCAGTCTTTTACATTTCTATTTTCAGTATCTGGGAACGCATGATATTATTTTCCATTCTTTCATTGTTAAGTAAACTGTCTTCATTAAGGCTTTCTTACCTATATGTCCAGTTTACAACTTCATTTGACATAACTTTGAATTACTGCATCTTCCTCCTACCTTGCTGATATTTTGAAGCAATATGCTTTTAGCTGCAATGTAAACTTTTACCGAGAAACTGAAAAAGGCAGAAGACTTCAGTTTTAACAAGGAGCAGCTTAATTAAAAAAAAAAAAAGGAATCTACCAAATTCTTGAAAAGTCTCCTTAGTATCTTACATCACCTTACAGGTCTTGCTAGGAAATTAATGAGTCCATTAGAAAGTAGAAATGCTACCCCTGTATCTCTTTTTTTTTTTTTTTCAGACTACTGTTAATCTCAATTTATCCAATAAATTATTTTTTTACTTTTAAAATATCCTTTTAGCACCTAAAATACAGATAATTTCAATAGGTTTGAAACTGAGAGCTTATTAACAGACTAGCAATTTTGGAATTGAAAAAGTAAAAAAAAAAAATCTCAAAATATTTTTGACACATTTTGCATCAGCATGGTACTACATGTGACTACTTAGTGACTTCAGTTCTTCATCCTAGCCTAGAAAAAAGAGATTTACTAGGGATGAAATTTTAAGATTTTGTTGTCTTGCTTTCTGGTTGACTCTGGTGATCACATGCACCCTTTAGGAAGCTGGTCATGTGTTTCATAAATTATCTGTTCTGTACTACAACACTAAATTCACAGTTAGTGTAAGCCTAAGTCTATACTTCAAAAGCTTTTTAGAGAAACATATTCCTTCACTAGAGCTCTATAATGCTAACAGTTTGGTTAGAGTGTTTCTGTGACAACTATGCACATATATATGATAGATTTACTTACATATTCCTGATACAGACTTGTCTCTCTAGGAAGAAGGAAGACTTGCTGAAAACATTTTCATTAATGATGAGGTAGATTAAGCATTTTGGTTGCTTTGTTTATCCTTTTTGGTTGGTTCTGTATCATGTGACTATTATTACAAGACAAAAAAATCAGGAAAACAAATTCAGATGAAACCAATCCCCATAATTAGATTTACATTACAGGAAACTGCATTCCTTTAGTGAGAGCGGTCATAGGATAAGTGACCTAAACTACAAGCAGTTATTACAGAACAGAAAAGACCAACTTTCTTTTGAAATAAATCCACTCACAAGATAGATGACAGAATTACATATATTTGCATAGCCCTGCCTAGAGGAGATGAACAGCATAATATACTGTGCTCTTTCTATGACCTCTCATACACAATTCAGCATTCAGTTTTGAGCAGCCTGAGAAGCCAAAAAATAAATACATTCTCAGCCAATTATAGTCACTTGGCCAGCCTGTAGGCAATAAAAAAAATAACATCTGGTACTCTAGAAACCTACATTTTATACCAGGTTTGTATTTTTCAGCATTAAAGCAATGAAGCAAAATTATAGGTTTTTAATTTCTCACAAAACAGATGATGATTACATGAAAATCAAGGTTCCTTTACCAAGAACTTGCAGCCGTGCAGGCTGCTGGCTGCAGAGATTGCAGCTGCTGGACATTCTGAGCTAATTACTGGCACAGTAAGAAGCATTTACCTAAAGCCAGTGAGGGGAAATTTGAGGCACAGGGCTCACAAAGGAATACTGGAGGTTTGGATAACAGCTTGGGTTATGCTTAATAGTAACTATGAAGCTTAATGTATTTGAGGAATCATAGGCATTTAGGCAAAAGATACTTTTAAGGACCTAAGCCATTTTTCCTTAAGACAGGGAAAGCAATAGGAAAGCTCCAGATGCCCCAAAGGAAGAGGGCAATCTGTCCCACAGACACAAAGTCACCCTACTGATGTATGCCCTCTGACTCTGCTACCTGGAGCAGCAACGACTGTGTGAGCCTGCTGACTGGGTTAATCACCCAGCCTCTCAAGTGATTTAACCTGTACCTGTTTTCCCATTTATATTTGGAAGCTGACAATGAATGGGCTGTATAAAAGCATCTTTAACAGTATCACAGGATCTGTTTTAACAGCCTCCTAGAAATTATTCAGAATTACACAACTATTAAAATGCATGAGACTGCTACTTAATAGCATCCTATACCTTTGCAACTTTAAATTAACTAGACAGTCTTCACAAACACAATTACTGAACTCATAATGAAATTTTCTATTCATTTCCGAAAGGGACACTTTTCTAATTATGGCTGTCACATTAGGAGAGTATCCCACCAATCTAAAGTCCTTTGAAAGGAAGGGTACTCATTCTAAAAGAATGAAGTACACATCAAACATAATTTGTAGGGATAATAAGACTCCATGTTGCCTCATGAGGATTTTGGTTTTTGTTATGAAATGAAGGGCCTTTTCTTCCTGCACATTGGACAACCACTAAACCCCTGATATAACAACAACTGTAAAAATCATAGATGGTTTATAATTGACTATCTCTTCAGTCAATTACATGAAGTATCTCTGTTATAATGAAAGAACATTTCCAGAACATTAAGCTCTAAACCACTAGGTAAGATTATCTGTGATAAAGTTCAATAGTATATTAATGACTAATTTACTTCCCATATGAGGGAATTTCAAGAAATTTTAGTTGAGAAGTAATTTTATTGTAAAATCTCAATAACAACTGTCATCCCTAACAAACCTTAGTTGTAACCCTATTAGGTATTGATAACGAAATCCACTAATTTATACTGTTTTGTCATTCTGACATATATATTTAGGCTCATCACATTCCTGCTAACAGAGTTTAAAAAGATAGCCAAATGACTGTTAAATCTCTGTGGGACAGAATTCAAGTTTTTAAAAACTTCAGTGAATGTTACTTGTCTGAGATCTTCAAGGCCCCCTGCTTCTTCAAAAGAACTCTGCCCTAGCAGGTCTTTGAATCCTGCTGTAGTCCAATGGGCTAAACACTACCTTCTACAACCTCCAAGATCATAGTTTTTGGATGTAACAGTTAGTGTGTCAGTGTAAAAACTGGATTGGGAAATTCTTTCTGAACTACCCATTTCAAATAATAAATGCACAAAAAAAAATCAAAAAGCATGAACAAGTAACATATGCAAGAAAAACCTTTTCACAGTTCACAGTATATGTGTAATCGTACATAGCCCCATGCAAGCAGTGGAATCCTATTTCATAAACGCACCAGATCACAGTACTGTGCAACTCCACCCTGGGAAAGTACAATTAAGCTTTATTTCTGTGAATGACAGAGTATCTGTTAAATAAAAATCTTGCTACTGGTTAAAATGCTAGCGTATGTAGAGTTTTCTCTTTCCCTTGTGAGGGATCTCAGTAAATCAGCGCCCCTGAGTCACGGGGCCCTGACCGTCCCTGACCCTTCCTGGGGCTTCCTGCTCCTACCCGCAGCCCAGGACTGCCCGCAGGGCTGTCACAGCACGGTGGCGTCCAGCTCCCCACAGCCCTGCCCTGCCCTGCCCGGAGCTGGCCCCAGGAGCTGCGGGCTGGGGTCCCAGGGCAGCCCGGGCACTGCGGGAGCCCGGGGAGGAGCCCGGGGAGTTGCCCGTGCCCCGCGCCGGGGCTGCCCCGCTGCCTCTCGCCGGTCCCACTCCTGGCTGGAGCTGGGAAGGACTCTGGTGCCAGGCCCTGCCTCAACTGATCCCCGAATCCTCCGGAGCCGCCAGCTCTTGTTGCACCTTGGCACTACATACCTGTATGATGAAAAGCATCTACTGCATTTTTATCTGTAATTTTTTAAAAATCACAAAGTAGTGAATATCTGCAGTACACAGCCACACTAAATATTGACTGCTAATATTTTAAATATGAAATATGCGGTATAAATGCCACAAGTATATAACTCAAAGCTCGCTTTTATTTTTTTGCATTATTCTTGCATACTAAGAGAAACACTAGAAAAATCTGGCAGGATTGTGCATCAGTGCAATTAATTTCTATATTAAATACACCCATTTAATAGCAATGCAAATCACTTTCCCATGCAGATTGGTATTAACCAATGCTGCTACAGCACTACAGTTATTCAGCTGTTTCAGTATACCATATATGTGGTTCTTTTTATTGCTTTAAGACAGCTAGAAATTTTACACACCTAAACATAAAAGTAAGTGATGTCCAAAAAAGACAGCAAGCAGCTCCCTTTTTTTTAAGACTCTGGTCCAATATTAAGCAAAAAATTTAAAAACACCTAAATGGAACAGATACAAGATGCAAAAAGAAAATACTTTTGCAAAAAGTCTACAATACAAACATTTTTTCTAAAAAAGCTTGGTAAAAGGAGGAAAACTTGTTAAGTATCCTGCTTCCTTAGCTATCTCATGAATAGTTTCCACACCATAAAACTTACAGTGTTTATTTGCCTGTAGCATAAATCAGAAGTTTCAGCTTCACTTAATGCCACACAGACTTGGCATTAAACCTGCCTGGCTGGTGCACAGGCTATCCTTCTCTTATTTGTTAACACTAATTTGCTCCCATCTCCCCTTTCCAGAGTTGCTTTAAAGCTTTATTTAAACAGGCTTCTTGATGAATCTGTGTTCCTAGGTTTGAACAAGAAAAGATGCTGAAATCTTCTATGAGAATATCCACATAATCTACTCCAAAAGCCATCTCAAAGTTTCAATTAAAACACCTTTTCAGCCTAGTATCAAACAGTAACGTGGGTATCACTATGCTGTTCTCTTTCAAAGACTAGCGTATACCTGAACTGAGCTCAAGATCAAGAAATTAGAATAATGTGCACCATGGTGTATGGACAGTTTGTGTTTCCTTTAGTGACAGTGGAAATGAATGAATGACCAGGTAGATTAAAGTATGGGCTACATCTGAGAAACTTTAAAATGTAAAGAAACTGAAAGGAAATAATTTGATAAGCAGCAAATTTAAGTGACTGACCTATGGTTTCATAGGTCATCAGAGGCAGACCTAAGTGCTCCTGAGCCTTTCTAAATCACAGACAAGTGTATTTTTTTACAAGCCTCATTTCCTCACTGTGCACTTACATCCCATTTACAGATTCCCAAGCATATAGTCTCAAATTTTTCATTTCATATTCAAACCTCTTCTACAGACTGAATTAGTAGAAACAAATGTGAATATTATTCCTCACTACTCTATTTAAATTCCTAAGTAGGTAGTTTGAAGCACAAGATTACATTAGCTGTAACTTACTAAAATTGCACATGCACTTTTTTTTATCCCATAAGCACAAGTTATACATCTGAAAGAAGGCTGTTCTTTCAAAACATGGCCAATCTTACTTCTAATTTTTAAAAAAAGTAAATTTTCTAATTAGGTTCCTGCCTTGTTACAATCACTTTCAAAATTAATATAATTTAAAAACTAAATAAAAATGATACAACAATGGTCGATGTTGGGGGGGCGGGTTTACACATATAATTCAAGTGAGATGTAGGCTTCAGGCTAAGACCTTTTTCCATCAAAAAAAATGAACTGCCTCACTGTCTCCAGCTTCACTTTGCAGGAGACAGAGACAGCTTAGAACAAGAAAAGCGTGTGTGCAATCTACAGAGGCAATTTGTTCATCATTGACTGAATGCAGTTGTACGATTACTCTCAATTTTCCTGCAATGTTTCCACCAGCTGGGTGATCCTGAACAAAGAAAGTAAAAAATTATCTACAGCAGGTTGTCTCCTCACTCCTTGACGGCAATTGCTCCTCAGTCCTAAGAAATGAAGCTTAACTTTTGCAAATCCCTTTCAAGTTTTTTATTGGGAGTAAGCATGGAAGCAATATCTATCTGTTCAAGAAAGGAAAAAAATACATGTTTCTCAGTTTTTCAGAGGAGACAGTAAATTATGAACAAAAAGAGACATCTTCTGTAGGGGACAGATAGACAAATGAAGAATTTCATCATTCAGGAGCATTCCTACCAACAAAAAAATAGAATAAATTGTATTTTAAAAAAAAAAAAAGAGAGTAAACTGCTCTGTAGAAATATCACAATTATTTCCATAACTTTTTAACCTGGTGCATAACACTGCAGAAGTATGAAACTTTGTTAAATTAAACTTCATGTTATATTTTGAGAGGTAAATTGACAGCTTGATTCAATCAGTTGAAACGAAACTCTACCAAAATGCTGTAAGGCAAGAATTTAGAGACCATCCTATGTGTTCTTCTCAATGTCCTCCAACCACTTTGCTGGAGTTGCAAACCTTTCTGTTCACTTTCTTTTGCCTCCATGTGCTCAGTAATACTGAACACCTCACAGCTACTAAATGACAAATAAGGTTGTCAGTTCCTACTATGCCCAAAATGTGGAAGGAGCTATAAAGTACTGCTTTATTTCACTGAACTCCATGTGAATTAACCATTCAATTGACTGAATGTGATAGAATAAGCTCTGAAAGATCTCTACACAAAGCTTAGTAAGAAATGGCCTTATTCAGTTCCTGGAGGTCCTAAAGGCCAATTATCTCTGAAATCCCAAACAGAATATTAATTAGATTTCCCAGCCAAAAAGTTTGTATATTTCATGGTAGTAGTAGAAAAGACATTAGACTTTGACTTAAAAACACAGCCACTAATGTCAAATGCAGTGTATTAATTACTTCTGGAGACAAGGGGTTAGGAGACCAGACTGCTTAGATGAGAGCGAGCACAGAAAGTTCCTTAAATAATTCACTGTAAGTTTCTTACATAAATCAGGTGCAAAATATCTAACTATTGGCAATTTATATGGGCATATAGGCTGAGTTAATTTTTTTCTTTTAAAAAGAGGAAACATTTGATTTTAAACTACAGAACAAGAACTAACTAAATAGAAGCATGCCCTCATTTTTTCTAAATACTTTGTCTTTAAAAAAAGAATTAACAAGATCAAGCCACACCATAGTATTTTCTCATCTTTTTTTCTTCCAAGCTATGAACAGAGACAAGCATAAATAAAGTTGGAACTGGAATGTTTCTTGAATGCAAAATAACCACTGTGTGTCCTTTTACTAAAACAGAAGAGAAATGGGCAGATAGAAATTTTTACACCTACATGAAATACTGATGAATTTTATATCTCAAAAAAAAAGACAAAAACCCCACATATGTGGACATTGTCCTAAAGCAATCATACCAAAACTGGAGTGTGAATGGCTAACCAGGTTCCTAGCTGATCCCCTTTCTAAATCATCATATTTACATAAGGAAGAAGAATTCAGTGAAATAGACAATGGTAAGTAACAGACCATATTCATGCTGATTTTGCTGTTTTGAGTGTTTAGCAATTAACTGTTTTAATTTTTAATAGATTGTCATAATTTTTAATGTTTTTACCTTCTACACTACAGAGCAGATTTTTTTTCTGATTTCTTTGACAACAAAAACCAGAAAAAAACCCAAAACTTTCTTTTCAATTCAGCTGCAATGTTTTATTCTAGCTGAAGGTGATTTTTTTTTTCTTTTTAAATAGGCAGATTCAAGGCAGAAAACTATTTATAAATGAAAACTATAAACATTTCATTAAGATGTTAAAAAATGTTTCAATGTGTGTAAAGAAATGTCTTTAAGTTTTCTAATTTTTTTTTTTTCTTAACAAAAACAATAACCTAGTCATGACAAGCTCTGAAAAATAGGTCTGGCTGTCAAAACAGTAATTTTTAGATAATAATTTCTTTCTTCACAAAATGAAGCCTCTGCTGCCAATACTGAAATTACGTTTTGAAAAAATTTCTTTTTCAAAGATGCATTTATACTAAATGTTTCCAAAATATTCCTCTAAAACTATGACATTAAAGACTGAAAATATTTTAAAGAGTTTCTCTTTCATGGAAAATGCAATGTATGATTTTAAAAAAAAAAATGTTTTAGATAACTAATAACATTTTACAGTTTGATTATGCAATGACATTAATTTTGTAATTTTTTAAAAATAAAAATCAATAGAAACTTTTTTGCAAAAGCACTTAAATTTTAATAAAAATTCTTGGTTATCAGAACATGTGTTATTACTATAAGAACTCCTCCTGTAATGGCAGTTCATCCAAGACTGGGCATGCTCAGCCATCAGTGCTTCATCTATGTTCCTTGTAAACTCACTCTTAAAAGTGATTAAAACTGTTCCAAACAAGTGGGTATGTTATGAAAAAGAATTCCTTTCAGAAAGCACAAGCTGCAGAAGTTTTTTAGGAAAAAGGTCAGACATGAGAAAAGAACCAAAAGTTTCCAACAGAGACAAATATGGATTTTACTAGTAGAAATTAAAAGAAGGATCCTGAGGGATACTATGGCTAAAAAAAATTATATAGCTTGTATTACTACATTACAAACTTACCACTCCGTCAGAAAAAGAAATATATTACTTCAGCATGTAGAGCATTATCCTGTTCAAAACAGAAGATGTCACAAACCATTTAAAATTCTGCTGATGTATAACATTCCATGTAAATATTCTAATAAAATCTACTGTGACTTTGACTTATGTCACAGTTCTTCATACATGGCACACTTTATACTCACAAAATAACTCATTTCTGGAGGACGATGTACAACAATCATGAGTCACAATTGACTCATGGAAAAAGACAAGGTAGGCAGGTTACTTTGTTACTCAAGGATATGTTCTGGGCAAAAGTGACAACAGAAAAATTTTGCAAGGACAATGTACAATGTGATCTTACTCCTCACAGAAGCAGGGCTGTTAAAAGAACCCCAAAAGTATTTTTCATTCATTCGCATCAATAACTTTTAATTCTTCCTCCTTACTTGCAATTATGAGTCCACTAAATGTAACTTAATACTGGATGTTGTCACATCTGTTTTCATATTTTTAAGTGCATCTGAATCAGTAGCTTGCAATTAATTAATATATATTTTCTTATATTTCATTTCTTGCATTCAGACAAGTCATTCATATACAAGACTGGCATTTTTACAAATATATAAATCCTTTTTTTGTTGTTTGATTTTTAATATGTGTTAAGTCTTCGTGGGGGTGAGGATATCAGCTGGTGATAGCCTAAGTGATAATTGTTTTAAAAAACCCAAAAAACAAAGTGGAAGAGGCTTAAAAGTGACTAAATCAGTTTTGGAACACAAACACTTCTATTTTAGGATTAGCATACAAACTGAAGTTTAAAACCTGCCCTCAACTGCAAATGACAGAAGTCTGAGAAAGCATTCTGGAGATCAGTATAGGGCTTGTCCTTTTCTACCCCCTTTCATTAAGCCTTCACGTTAATAATTCTTTGTGAGCAGCTGGTATGTGTACACTCTAGAAACAAATTTGTGGGGTTATGAACTTGGAAACACTTGCCTGTATGTTATGCCTGAGGTCATTCTCCCATCCCCAGAAATTCAAATGAAAAATTGTAAACCCATACCAGTTCTTAATGTATAGGTCTAGAAAATTTCTGCTTTACATTCAGTTCAGTGCCATATGAACACTTTTTTGTTTGTTTAAGCAACCAGTGAGAAAGAAGAATTTTATTCTCATCTGGATGCCATCTTTAAAATAGATCTAGTAACAGCTGTAAGTGTAAAGTCTCTTTTTTTCTAAACTATGAGTAGAAGAAACACTTTTGTGACTATTTTAAAAGAGTCCTAGCACATCATTAGCACCATCCCAATTACGTAGCAAGGTTATTTTGAAAAACGAAGAGATATTATGGTGTAGGACTCAAAAATGCAGCACTGGATTACAACAAGCAGCATTTCAGACATTTCATATCTATCTGCTTGTATTCTTTTAGAAGATAAGTACTTTCTGGTTTATTCTGTCCAGGGCAAAAGTGATTCTATTTCTATAATGTCTGAGAATACAAATAACGACCAGCAATAAAGAATTTCTTTTTCTGTATCTTTGAACATAGATCAGAACACTGATTTTTTTATTACCCTAAATTGTTACTGATCTTCTTGTAATGCTTGCTATCACAGCACTGTAATATGGAAGTAAGAAAGCAAATTATTATGGATATATAAAATCAGAAAATAACTATTAGTGTATGGTTGAGATTCAAGCATGACTATATTTAGAAGAATTGCACCCAGCTGAAATAGTGCAATCAGAAATTTTATGACAAATGTACACATTTTTTCAAGTCTGATTTAGGTTGAGATCTTGTATAACCATTTGGTTTGGAAGTCCAGTTATCAGCTTTCATACTTAAATACAGGTTCCCAAGTAATCTTCACTGATACTTAGAAAGTACACAGAGGTTTCTGTTTTGCATGAAAATACTGCCCATGCACAGTATTAATTCTGAAGACTTAATCTGAGAATTTATAAAGGCACAGTCATTCAATTTGTGAAAAATTCTGCTGCTTCTCGAAAGCATTTTTTGAAATTACAATTTTCAGTAAACAATAACCTCCTCAGATATGTCCATATCATCCAAATATTGAGCCTCTGTAGGGAATATATACAATATATGTGAGTTACTATTAGATTATTGACATAAGAGCATGCCACAGTTGTGGCAAGAATTAGTAGTAGATCACCCTGAAAATCATTAGGACTGCAGAAAAATAAATACAGATTTCTTTCTTAATACAGTAGACTTTTAAATTTGTATTACAGCAAAGAGCCTAAGTAGAGTTACATGGAACAGAAAATGAGCTACTGAAAGTAGTTGAATATTCAATAAAAAGGATAAAAAAATGGGAAAAGTCAGTTGATTTACTTCCACATATACAGGGTAAGAATTTTAAATGTATTTTGGCTGACAAAGTTTGTGCTAGTTTATAGCAGATACAAAGAGCAAACCAAATTACAGCAGAGTATCTGGATCTCATATGAATGTATATCAATTACTGAACAAGAAGAAATTCTCTATCTTAAAATACCCCACTTTTTCTTGGAATATTTCTAATATCAAGATTTTACTGCTAATGAAAAATTAATTTAATGGAGGCAGTTATTCATTAACTTAGTGTTCACCAATTCAGAAGTATTGTCTTTACATGTTTTGACCAAAGATATATAACAATGGGCTTATGCACCAATTATATGAGATAATATTCATCCTTGACCTTTGAGAAAAGCAAACATTGCAAATGTGTTCAGCATATCTTAATATCTTGGATATTAATCATTTCCAATGTCAGCCTGATATTATTAAGCAGAGGAAGCAGAAAAACACAACTTAGTGTATAAGCTCCAAGTCCCATCTCCAAAACGCATTTCCCCAAACAGCACTTGTATTCAAAGTGCTAAAGAAAGCGGTTTTGGTTTTTTTCCAGGAGATGAAAAATTTTTTAATTTTTTTAATGCAGTTATTGTCTCCGTGTTCAATACTTAGTATTGAACAAATACTAAAGTATTTGTCATTATGACAAGAAAAAAAAAATACAAAAATCAGTTTTGCACTTCATATTCAGATATTCTAATGAGTCTTATTTTGATAGTGAGAATGTCCAGGAGCACTTTTGAGCACAGAATCACAGAATCAATTATGTTGGAAAAGACCTCTGAGATCATCAAATCCAACTTATGACCAAACACCACCTTGTCAACTAGACCATAGCACACAAACACCACGTGGTCAGGTCCAGCCTTTTCTTAAACATCTTCAGGGACCATGGCTCCACAACCTTCCTGGGCATCTCAATGTCTAATCAGCCTTTCAGTGAGGAAATTCCTCCTGATGTCCAACCTGCACCTCCCCCAGCTCAGCTTCAGGCCACTTCCTCTTGCCTTGTCACTTGTTGCTTGGGACAAGACCAGCCAGACTCACCTGGCTACAGCCTCCTTTCAGGGAGTTGTACAGAGCAATAAGGTCTCCCCCAAGGTTCCTCTCCTCCAGGCTAAACAACTGCAGCTCCCTCAGCCACTCCTCGTAGGACTTGTGCTCCAGACTCTTCCCCAGCCTTGCTGCCCTTCTCTGGGCATTCCCCAGCACCCCAAAGTCTTTCTTGCAGTGAAGGGCCCAGAACTGAACACAGGACTGTGTGACCTCAAGGTGTGGCCTCACCAGTGCCAAGTACAGGGGGACAATCCCTGCCCTGGTCCTGCTGGCCACACTATGGCTGATCCAGGCCAGGATGCCATTGGCTTTCTTGGCCACGTGGGCACACGCCGGCTCATGTTCAGCCAGCTGTTGACCAGCACCCCCAGGTTTCTTTCTGTCCCCTCGTTCAACTTGCTCCTTATCTACTTGCTCTTTAAGGACTAGCTCTATCATTGATTGAAATAAGTGGGAAAACCTCCATACTGATTTTCATGAACTCTGGCCTAGGGCTTTACTCCCTGTGCAGACTGACTTCTGCTCTACCCCTTCTTAGAGAATGCTATCCCTTTGATACAGAAGTATGGTTTATCTACTTGTGCATTACCTTTTCCTTATTTATTATTATTAATTATTATTATTTCCTTCCCTTTATTTATCTCCACATTCCATTCTGCTTAGAGTATGATTAAAAAAAAAATCCCATACAGGAAAAAAATCTGTAATTTTGGCTACTTCATAATTTCAAATAAACCAACCTACAACAAAGAACCTTACTGTAAGTCTCCAAGATCTATTTAATATTTTCTGTTTTGACAGATGACTGACTGTCAGAACAAATCAACTGTCACAGTATAATTGGGATTTTTCTAGAACTCATACATGGTAAAGAATGCAGTTCACCAACAATAATTAAAAAAAGCCTATAATCTCATCCTAAATAGGAAAAAACTTAAAGGATAAAATATACTCAGCAAATGATGATTTGGAACAGATTCTCGAGTAGAGTATAAAAATTTTACATTACACAAAATAAAGTTACTACTCTACCTGGCCCTTAACTTCTATACATAAAGTTGAGATTCCTGGGGATCATAAGAAAGATACATATTCCTCAGTACAAACAAACCTATTTCTTCAGAGTCAACAGGAAAACTCTACACACTTCAATAAGAACTAAATTATCCCTACTTTTGAAATAAAAAACATGCCCCTAACATAATTTTCTAGTTTTGAGTGAATACTCATTAGTATGGGAAATTATTTGTTAAGATAGAAGATAGCGTGAATAAGACACTTCTAAAAGCTAATTCTTAATTATTCTTCATTTCCTTTGCTTTTAATAGAGAACTTAAAGAGAAAGGGATATGTTTTCAAGATGTTCTTGGATGATGTCTCAGCCTCTACCATTCACTTTGAAGGACATGAGCAAAAAAGTAAACTATCAAATTTAAGCTTTATAAACTTGCACTATTTTTTCCAGCTTTTCCTCACTGTGTAACAGGATAAAATAGTTCAGTTAGAAGGGACCTACAATAATCATCTAGTTCTAATGCCTGACCACTTCAGGGCTGACGAAGTTAAGTCACATTGTCGAAGCCATTGTCCAAATGCTTCTTAAACACTGAGAGGCATGACTATAGCTGTTACAAAAACTAGGAAAAAAGCCTATGACTATGGCTGTTATTAAAACTACAGTGTGTATAATTTTGATGGCAACAGCTTTATTTATAGGGACTTGGATAACCATCTGTGCTCTATTCTGTTGACCAGCACCATTGTATTTTTTTCTCAAATATTCATTTCTGTGTCTTTTTAAACATTTAGATAATGAGCCATCAATAGTTAATGTAGCAGCTGATGTACCTAGTTCAAGCTAAAATAATTGATATCAATGTTTATGAAGCAGATACAGAGTGAAATGGGAGTACAGAGTCTTGTTGATTGCTTCAGGCATTCACCACAGGTTCCTCCTCCTCTAAATATTTAAGTGTCTGTCTTTTTTCCCCATATCCCATTTTATTCCTCTGCTGGATTGCCACATCAGACTTCTTCAGTCATCGAGTATTTATGAAGTCCAAAGCTTTTAAGAGAAAATCTTCTGCTTATAATTATTTGCAATATGCTACTGAATACACAGAACATCACAACAGCAAGGAAATAAACTCATACTTGTAAAGAATTCAAGCTGTTATTGTATGTATAACTATACCTTTAACTATGGTCTGTTGGGAATATGATGGCAGTTAAAAAAAAAAAGAAAAGATAATCCAGAGAGGACCCAGCTAAAGCACTGTCTTACTTAAACCACAGATACTGTCCATCTCTTTTATCAGATAATATTAGTTAGGAGTCATCCACCAGAGTAAAATTGGTATTTAACACTCTGAAAACAGCTTTCATTCAATTTTATGTGGAAAAAAGAACTGCCATGTGCTGTTATGTTACATGTTCTGTTACTGACAAAGGAAAACCTTAAATTTTTCCTAAACATTTGTTAGGCTGGATGCAACTAATACTTCAGCATTGCGTTGCACTTAAACCATTGCAACTTTATAATGCCAACTTTTCATTGATTTCCAGATGCTCTGTCTCCCCTCTAAACATTTAAATCATGTAAAAACATGTATTTACATATTTACTCTATTAGAACTAACAGTTAGTTTCTGATTTTTTTGCATACACCTCAATATGCTCCCCTCAATGTTAATATCTTGAGACAAATAGCTAAAATAATTAGCAAAAAAAGCATCATTCCAATCTGTTTAAGAAAATATTTCTGTTATTTAGTAATCTAAACTGATTTGGGCAGTCACAAACGCTACTTGCTTTGACTTTAGTGGGAACTGCATGGATTCAGAACACCTGAAAATTAGCATGTTTATATTTAGTAGCCCATAAATCTATAAAACAGAGGAAATTCAGAGATAGAACCAATGGGTCAAGCTTTAGTTTTTACACATGAATACAGAGTGTATCACTGGATTTTTAAGACAGAAAACTTGGAACTTTCCCCTCAGACACATTTCACTCAGATCTCCATTTCACTACTTGGAATTATTTTTAAAATATTCCCTGGAAATTTGAGGAAAATGCATAATCTTGCAAGATTAAAAAAAAAATACGTGGAGAACTTACAGAAGTCCTTCACACAAGAGGATGTTTTTAGAACCTCAGAAAAAGTACTGATTATTCATTCAAATATACAGGATGCCATTGGTACTCCATGTTCTTCAGCACAGCCAGAAGAAAATAAATAGTGAAAAAAAGCCATCATTCCATCTTCATCATAGGAATAAGAGCTGTTTCGAGAATAATACTGTGGGCCAAGCTATTATTTTCACCCAAATAGCAAACGTCCAATATTAAATAAACAAAGTCTATTTTAATTATTACTGTTTAAATCTGTGTATTTATTTCTGTCAGGCTATTTTATTTTGTATCTATATATGTATCTGTGTGATGCCAGTATTTTGTATCCATGCACTATATGCACACACATCTAAACAGAAAACACAACCTCAGAACAAGGCCCTACTGCCTTACTGTTGTCTCCCTAGACCTTTCTTGTCTCTGGCAGTAAAAAATTCATTGCTCACTGTATTGGAAGAAACTGCAAGTCTATCAACAAAATTCTCTAATCACAATCCTATTAAAGGTTAACATTGATCAAATTACGTAAACTGGTTCAATAAAACAAGGTCATTACATTTCCCTCTTTGGATTTTCCCTTCTATCATGCCTCCAGTAAGTATTTCTACATGAGTGGTATCTTATTAGATCAAATAAAACCTTAATGATTACCACTATATTTCTATTACTGATTTTATTGCTGAATTATTGTAGCTAACAATTACAATTTAGTTGAAATCTATGGGGTACCAGAGGATATAAAAGGATTCATTTTAGTATTGCAGTTCCACACTCCAAACAATTCTACTATCAATATCCAGAAAGATTTGCAAACAGTGCTGACAATAATATCTATTGCACTGAAAAAAAAGTATTTTTGCAGCATTCAAAAGAATTTAAACTCCACAAATCTAGGTGTTTAGATCTCCACCAGAAAGATTCAGTCAAATCACAACATAATCATACTTGCTAGAAATAAACAAAACATGTTTTAAAAAATAAAGGAAATAGAGTTCCAATGGTCTCTCTCAGTTTAAATTCTTGATCTCTACCAAAGAATAACATATCTGGACTACTTTAGTTTTAAAAGGTCTATTTTAAAGACAGGAGGTTTTATATCCATGCATAGAAGAATTCAAATCATATAAGTAAAGCTGTTTAAAACCATGCAAACTACACATTGTACCCCAGCCACACCATCCTGAGTTGCAGAAGGCAAAGACATGGACTGGGAGAATGCACAACCACTCACTGAAAAGCAGGTTTGAGATTATTTATATCTAAGGAACCTGAAGCTGCACAAGTCCACCGCACCTGATGAGATGCATCCACATGTCCTGAGGGAACTGGTAGATGAAGTGTCTAAGCCATTATCCATCATATTTGAGAAGTTGTGTCAGCCTTGTGAAGTTCCCACTGACTGAAAAGCAGAAACGTAACCCTGTTTTTTAAGAAGGGTGAAAAGGAAGATCTAGGGAATTGAAGGCCAGCCAGTTTCACCTCAGTGACAAGTAAGATCATGGAGCAGATCCTCCTGGAAACTAGGTTAAGGCATATTGAAAATAATAAGTTAGCTGGTGACAGCCAAAAATACTAAAAAAAGATATATCATAGGTGCAGATTCCGATGATCAGCACATGAAAAGATTTATAGCCATTAAAAAATAAATTCTGCTACCATAAATGATCAGTCAAATCAGGACTTTCTATTAATGCAATATTGAAGAGACAATGAATGCAAATGGAAACAGAAGGTTCTTCCTGAACATCAGGAAACATTTTTTACATTTTACAGTAAGGGTGACTGAGCACTGGCACAGGTTGCCCAGAGAGGCTGTGGAGTCTACCCTCAGAGATATTCAAAAGCCATCTGGACACAGTCCTGGCAGCCTGTTCTTAGTAACCCTGCTGCAGCAGACAAGCTAGACAAGGTGACCTCCTGAGGTCCCTTCCAACCTCAACTATTCTGTGAATAATAATTTCTAAGTAAATCACTGAGCAAATACATTATTAATGAACAAAATAAACTTGACTAGAGAGTGATAACTTATTAACATCTTCATATAAATAATACCTTTCATAGTTTGAAACTTTTTCTTGAAAGGCTAAAAGAAACAATACAACAACCAAAGCCAAGACTCGTTCAGTATTGTTTATCAGAGTACATTTATAACTCCTGTGATTCTATGTGTCATTTGAAGCCTTACAATGACGTACGCTCTATTTTTCCAGTTTGTTTACTAGGCAACTAATCAAGGTGACAGACAATTTAGACAATTTAGACAATTTAGCCTGGAGAACATTATGGTTAAATTTGCTTAAGAAAGTTGTAACTGAACATTTTCCTCTTTCTAGCACTCAAAAACAGAGTTAGAGTTCCTAACCTTTTTAGTAGAACACTTTCTTATGACCTAATTTTACTCCAATAAAATAAAAACACACTATTAAGTATTTCGATCTTATGCTTCCTCATTACAGTATAGTTCATTGTATTTAGCAATGGACTGGACTTTTTTCTGGACTCAAGAGTCATGACCTGAATGCAATAAATTCCTGTTGTTGAGGAACATGCAGCACAGACCAAAACACACTTTCCTTAGAGGCTTCTGCTGTCAACCGGCAACTTTGGGAAGAATAAACAAGATCACTTGTGAACTAGATTCTGAATATCTCCACAATAAAGTCGGAAATAAAGAACCTGAAGGGGTGTTCTGGGTCAAGTTCACAGGTTAAGCAAAGGTATTACGACATATAATGTCTTTTATACCAGCTTCATCTTGAAAACAGTTTTGGGTTTTCACCGTGTCTTTGTCTAAGAAAGGTGCCATTCCTTCATTATTCAAGACCTACTTTTTATGAATGATCTATCTTTATTCATGGTACCCTATAATCATTTATTCCTTCATCAACATTATTTTTGGCTTAAAACATTTCTTTCATCTTCACCTGTTCATTCCATCTTCCTGTCTCTCCAAGAAAATCTGTGAAATCACTCATCCTCTCAAGTCAGTTTCCCCCAGAAATAAGAAAACTTCAGTTAGTCTTTTCAGGCAGAAGATGTTACTTCCTCTTTCCTCTAGCAGTGTTTTTCTTAATCTCTTCCGATCTGAGGTTGACTCTCAATCACTACTGAGCCAAAACTCAGATAAGTAAGGTCCAAACCACCCCTTGGTTTAACTGCATTAATATTTACCTACTTCCAACAGAAGTCTCTCACATAACACATTTCAAAATGGTACTTTCCATTTTTTACATTCAACTCCCACTGGCTGCCTACCACCATTGTAAACCATTATTTTCCCTCTTTACTACTGCTACCTAAAAGGTCATGAATTTTTTTATTACCTGCTAGATATAAGGCCCTCACCCTTGTACCATGCACTACCATTCCACTTCTGTTACTCTTGTTCGTGTGTATTATAATACTCTCTTAGCTGACTATTCAACTCAATTTTGTGTAATCCAAAATTTCCACTAACATGCTTCTTCTTATGCTCAAATTAATAAAAATTGATCTCAAAATACATTAACTACTACTACTCTCCTTCCATCCTGTCAGTCTACTGTAAGTGAAAATCTTTCCTCTCTCTCTTTTGTTATTTAACTTACTAATTATTATATTGCTTTTCCTTACACACCTCCCATCCATTAGTAACTTAAATGAGGTGTCTTCAAAAGATATAATTTTAGGGATATTGTAGCTCCCCAATTTAAAAAGTCTGGTATGAAAGAGTCATGTTGAGTTACTTTGTATAAAGATAGTTTTGATAAACCTTTGTTGCATTTTTAAGTTAGCTTTTTGACATATTATTAGATTTTCCTCCAAAACAAGTTTTAAAGTCTTCCCTGTTATTTTATTTAGACTAGCTGATCTGTAATTGTCTGTTCACTTTTTCCCACCTTCCTTAAACACAGCTGGTCAGTTACACGTAGATGTGCATAAAGTTAAGACTGTCAATCTAATGGAAATAAAATTTATTTCAATGATAGCACTTAGTATGACAACTATATTTCTGTAACTCAGATTTGAAAGGCATAATTAATTATACGTTGTTCTGTTGCAGTGCAGACCAGTATAAAAACCTGAAGACATTTACAGCCATTGGCTACAGCCTTAACAGCTGTAGTAGCATTAACTAATAATGCAAGCTTCCTCTTTAATGTTATTTATGATTTCCTATTTCCCATCAGACAAGATTTTTTCAATGGCTGAGTCTTCATGCAAGCTCTTTTTGTTCAGGTTCTATTTATTACAAGTGTAATGATTTTTCCAGAACATATTTTTCACTGTAAACAGTTAAACAGACAATAAGCAAAAACAAAAATGCTTTGGAATATAACTTTGTGAATACACAGTTTCTACACACAAAGCACTATGTAAATACTAAGAAATAACTGAATTTTGAAAACCACTTGAGGGATCAAGAACTAAAAGAATAAATTCTGATAAAGCAAGACTCATTAGATGTCACATTGTAACTAAAGTATAATTATCATACAGATATCTTATATTTATATATTCTCCTCCTAAGTTGAGTGAAAAGAGAATTCTTCCTCTCCACCAGGTAATAAGTCCTAGGTAATATTTTGTCAGAAGGCTATTAACAGGCAGTTAGCAAGGCAAGCTTGCCATTCATAACACCAGAAACCAAAAAACTGTAAAAGTACTATGTAGAATATCTCAAGTCCAGAATTGAAACTAAATAGTATGGCAGTGATATGAAAATCATATTTTTGAAAGACTCTATTACTAGAATGTTATATTACTAAGCCAGTGTTCTCTACTTATAAGAACAGATTTCTACAGAATTTAAATACTTACAAGAAGATCTAGATAACACATTTGATGGACAAAAAACGTGATTCTGCTTTAAAGTGTAAGCAGTATGTCACACAGTTTCTCATACAGGAAGCCTACATCTCTCTTGGATATAAGGATGAATGCTACCTGAAACACCTGTTCTTAATGGTACACAGTAGACCAAAGCATTTGCCTGACAAATCAATTGCTTTTAGGAGGTGTATAGCTATCATTCAAAACTACGTAACACAATATAATTTTATTCTTTACTTCTTACTAGAAGAAATAAAGAATAAAATACTATTGTGATCCATTTCCATAGAATTTATTTATTTTAGGCTCCGTATGACATTTATGCTGAGTACTATTTCCCTTAGCTAGTCTACAGTATTTTAGCAGGAGTTCTGCATTTGCAAGACACAGAAACATTAGGGCTTAGACATCTGCTAGTGCTCAACAAAAATACCTCACTATGGGCTCAGTGGAGAGTGCCTCTGCACACTGAGCAGCACACTGAATGGGACTTTACAGACGCAGAGCGTCCTCTCTTCTTTGGATTTCCAGCAGTAAATCTTTGAATAAAGGATTTATGCTGTCTTTCACTTACTCTTTTCCACTCTTCTATGGAGAAACACCTGTACAAAAGAAGCTCAACTGCCCCCAAATAAAGAGAAAAAAGAAAAAAGACCAACATTGATTTTACAGTATATCAAGATCATTGCTACTCCTTTTTGTTTGTCCCAAGACAGCTGCAGGCATTCTTACTGTTTGGAGCTAATGGTCAAGTTGCTAATGCTGTTCTTAAAATGACTACAGTCTCTCTCTCTCTCTCTTATTTAGTCCTTTCTCAAGATATTTCAATGACCTGCTGAGGTTAGCCCTTGAACAACTGCTGCTCCCTATTCCAGAGGGTGCCATTTTCCTCTTCTACTGTTAAAAATTTCCTTACTCATTTCATTCATCCTTATTACCTCTTTATTCCAACCACACACTGTCTTAATTCCTCCCTAGGCCCTCATGGTCACATTCCCTAATAAGTGACAGCTGAGAGACACAAAGGAAAAAAACATGGGGAAAACCTGAATTTTGAATCCCGGTATCTTTCCAACCTCGGGCCACATACACAGACTGAAGTAAGATCTTTCTTTGCTTTTAATTCTAGTATATTAAAAAACAATTATATTGAAATATAGTATCACATTAGTATTTTAACTGAAGTAGTTCATTTTGAAGCTCCTAAAAAAGACTAGGGTAACTTCAGATAATGAGATTTATATAAATATTTAAACTTAATGGAATTAAAATATTAAGGTATCAGTTGTTTTTGTGGGTTTGTGTAGTACCTTATTTAACCTACATAAGTTAGTTTTATTTGTTGTTTATTAAAAATCCTTATCCAGAAAAGTCTCTAGAAAACATCCTCATTCTTTTTGCTTTATTTGTACCATTAGATCTTTTATTTAAATGATCCCTCACCTGTTGTAAATGCTAGAGCAACAGCCAAAAGAACCAGTAGCTACAGGCCTTCATCTTGCTCTCCTTCAAGTCAACAGCATTACTCCTACTCTTAAATATGAAAAGAAGTCCCATAGAGGTCCAACCAAGTACTATTAATTCAATAGGAGTTCTGCAGCTGACATTAATGGGAGCAAAATTTGGACCTCAAGGAATACATACTGATTAGGGTTACAGTAAGTGGTATTAAGTAAAAAAAATAGCGAACCTAAACCAAACAACAAGAATCTTTATTAACTACATACCTGAGGCAGTGCTGAGTTCAGCTGTCGCTGGAGGGAATCTCTGTCGTAGATGACATCCTGTAGGCGTTGCTGTGCAAGTGACAAGCTTTCCTGTGTCTCCCGAAGGGTATCAAGGAGACGGTCCCTCTCATCCAGCATGTTCACCATCAGCTGCTCAAAATGAGAATCCGAGTCCGAGCCACTGCTTTGGGACCCCCGTTGACTCATTGGGGTGTCCTCATTAATCGTTGGCATCACTTCACACATCATTTCTTTAAAATAAACACAAATCAAGGAACAGCTCTTCAGTAGCGAAAACACTTGAGGATATTTCATAAGAGGAATAAACTCTGTCACATGGTCACAGTAGTAGATTATTGCATTGTTCCCACTTTTAAACTTGTGCGCAATGTTAATCAGATGGTCAATAGAGAGAGATTAAATACAGTGACTAATTCCACAGAGCAAAGACTTTGAATGTGCTTCCCAAAACTAAAGAAGATTGACTGGAAGGAGATGGAGGGTTACAGAATATTTTAAATAAATAGTTTTGGAAATACAAACACAACAGAAAATACTTCCTCTGCAACTGTAGTCTCCCTTATTGTTGCTTTTCTCCCTTCTCTTACTTAATTTCTTTGTTGAATTATTGGTATTGATGTCAATAGCTGCCACTAATTGCCAGATTTTGCCCTCCTCTAGGCAATTCTACAGTACAGCTCAGGCTAACCATTGATCCAGTATCATGCTGCCTTAACAATGCCAGGTTAATCTATTTTTCTATCTAGTTATTCCCATCCTCAGGGGAAGTTATTCTCCAGTGAGCTTGTTCAGTAAGAGGTCAAGAACTGGAAACTCTGCTAATTACATCCCTGTGATATCTTGTGCAAATTGAATTACCAGGAACCGAATCACTGTTGTTTGTTTCTTAAATCTGTCCTGAGCAGAGAGAATAACATCACCTCATCCCATGCTTCAGCTAAAAAGCTTCTTATGTAAATCTCAAACCCTCACTTTGTGTTCACGGAGAAGCTCTGGGAATCCTTGGGAGAGCTTCCTAATGTTGACTGCTTTGTCCACTGTCCACAAGGACCTTGGGATGAGGGATGCCAGCCAGGGGAGCCCGTCTTGCCTGGAGGAACTTCTCACAACATCGTGTCAGTACACTGCACTCAGCAAGGGGCCATCAACAGTCTCCACTCAGCTCCCACCTGTGGCTAACCAGTTTGGGATGGTCAAGTTCACAGAGAGCAAAGGGAATTTAAAAAATTCCAAGGCCATCTGCCACTTGCTCAGTTCAATCATAACTTTTCGGTATGCGGCAGGTGGTCAGAGACAATGGTCTCTACATGCCCATTCTTCAAGAACAAAGTTAACAATTTGGATTGTCACCAAACCCTTCCTGCCTCACAATCATCAACATCTCATGGGTCACACTTCTTGTCCCTGGGGATTCTCATTAGTGAAGCTTCATCATTCAAGAAATTACTTCCAATGTGCTACACATGCAGATCAGGTTTCTGGTGTGAAGGGCACAGCATTTGCTACCCCTGCACACAGGCTGTGCCAGAGTGAGAGTGGTACAGTTTTGCAGGAATGCTGGTGAGTGTGTGAGAACAGGTAGGGAAGCCTCTGTGTGGACAGCTGTTGCTGCCTCAGCACCTTGCATTCAAACTAGATAGGAAATCTCCTCTTAAAGTCATTATGGGGATGTGGGAAGACGTATATCTAAGTGGTTGTGGGGTAGCAAGGGAATCCATGAGTCAAATGCTCATGGCATTATTACCACGTCTTGTCCCTCTCAGCTGTTGCATTCAGGGAAGGCAGGGGGCCATGCATTGTTCTTATTTTGAATCCCTGGACTGCATTGTTCTGACAGCACAAGTAACAAACTTGGGCTATGACTAAGACAGCAGAGAAGGCAGGGAATGGGTGGGCAGCTCCTGGTGTAGGCAGTTGCTATTTGGAAGTTTTCTCCCACAGCTCAAAGCCCCAGGAGAATCTTTAAAAGGTACAGCAGTTCTTGCAGTCAGCCTGGTGATGTACATCGCTTTCTGGAAGTTCGGAGATCAATGGCATTATTCCATGGGAATCACAAGCATCCTCTCCCTCCCCCACCCTGAGAGTGAAGAGAAATACAGCAAAGCAGTCTGTTAACCTCAGCCAGATAGAAATGCTGGTAGGGTGTGACAGAAAGGGACGCTTTGACTCTCGCAACAGCGAGGAGCAGGAGATATGGGAATCCTGGACCATGACCTCATGCAGATTGTTTGTGGGGGTCCATGAAGACCCCAAACAACTCTGAAGGAAACCTGGCTTCTCAGAGTGCTCCTGGGTCACCAAGCCACAGAAGGAAAAAGGAACAAAATCTCAAGCAACTGCAGGTTTGCTGTGGGACTTCCAAAGAAAAATTTCTTACAGCCTTTTATGAAAGACCTAGTATGCCGTGCTGTTCGATTTACTATGATTTGTGTCTTCTCGCCTTTAGAAAAACATTTTTGTTTTCCTTTTTTTAAACTTTTTTGGCATTTATCACTCTTGCATGTGCCAACACATGGGATGCTTTCAATGTCCTGAGGCAGCCACCATGTAATACTGTTCCTAAGCACATGCTGAAGAACAGAGCTACTTCCCCAGGACCTTATTACACCTTTTATGAATTTCCTGCTTGATAGCAGGAAGGAATCAAAAGAGTGAGAATATCTGAAGAATTTTTAAATGAAAAAAAAAAGGAAAGAAGGCTTATCGAGAGGGACTACAACAAAAGCTAGGGCAGGTAAAAAAGATGAAGAACTTCACAGAAACAGAGGAGGAGTGTCAGCAAACAGACCTATCACAGTCTAGTAGTATAAGGTTGGAAGCTGAGGACAAATAGAAGGGCACATATACATTTGGATCTTTATAAAGGAAGTGAATTATGTCACAGAGTTACAAGAGTTCTTGACGTTTTCTGATGGTGTGTGCATGTATTAGTCAACCTTTGGCTAACCACAGGATGATGTGGTTCACAGACAGGGTCAGGAGATTTAAATTTAAGAGTCAGCTCTCAGTTTAGTTATCACTAAAACGAATTTAGTTTGCATACACCAGAAGCACATAGATGACCAAGACAACACATGCAGACAGAAACAACTGAGGCATTCATGCTAAAACATAAAATAAAAATAGTATTGCTATGATCATTTTGGTCTGATTGCTAACGTGGTAATATCCTGAGTAACTTGAATTATATTTAAAAATTTCCAGTAGGGGAAGAGGGCCATTTCTGATTTTCCTTCTATGTAATTTGAATTTTAAACCTAAATTTGAAACCTAAAAACCTCCATCACCCCAACAGTTTTTAGTCTGGTTTCATAATATAATCAGCTGAAATATTTCATACAATGAAATTAGAAGGAATCACGCTACCTACCTACTCTTCCCCACTTATCACAGACCATAAATCTGTGTTAAGCTGAAGTATATTTTCTACAGGAAGGATTTCAATCATTAAACACTGAAAGTGATCTCTTTAATAAATTAACCAGAATAAGTCATTCTTTCTGTGAAAAATATATGTCTTTTTCAATTGTATTTATAGGTTAGACATTCAGTGCTGCAGTTCTAAAAGGCTCAAAATAAGGCTGTTGGCAGGCCCACTTCTACTATACTTCAGAACTACCATGCCACACATATTTTTGTAGCTGATCTGTGAATTTGCATAACTTTTGAAAAAACTCAGATACCTTTCCTTATATATGCATGGATCTAATTTCATATACACAGAACAGCTGCATCCTGGACTTATTGACATATCTACAGCTCAACAGATCCATGCATACATAGCAGGTATTCATCTCAGGTACTCAGTTCTTACTAAACATGTAGATATCAATTCTACTCAGAATGAAAACGAACAAGATTAATAAAGGACTGTCATATCATTAAACTTTTGTTCTCCATTCTTACTGCTCCAAAAACTGGCTAGGCTCAGAGAACCTGATTTTTTAAACCATAACTGCTGGACAGACCAAGCACATTCCTATACTGACATCTGGATATTCCATGTTTTCTAACTGTGTTTATCAGCCTGTCATATGATTGATAGAATAAAACCATATGCCCAGGAACGGCCCCAAAAGATCAAAGACCAGAATGAAGATCTCAGCCCTCTACTCTTTTGAATTGGTTTTATACAGCGTAATAGGCTGTTCATTTCTCATTCACTATGAATGCACACTGAAAATCAGATGCATAAACATCTTTGAGTCTGTGCATGTATTTTAATCTCTCCACTTGGTCTGCACATGCCAGCTCCTATATTCAGATATTTGTTATCCCAGCACAGTATCCCTTTCCCTAATCTATACATTCCTATCAACTCCTACAAGCCAATTACAGTTACCTTTCTTTGATGAGCCCTATAAGTGAAAAAGAATTCAGAGCTGACAGTGACAAAAAGGGGTGAATAAGCAAAGACAATCAACAGTGTATATCAAGCATTTGAATCCTGTCTCTGAAGTTTAAAACAAAAACCTTGAATTGCATTGCCACAACTCTAGATTGCAAAGCAACTGCTCTTATAAATTTCAAGTAATGTGACAAAATCTAAATGTGACAAAATTGGTGTGCATAAATATCTGCCTTAAATTTCTGAAAATGGCATTTAACACTGAATCTTCTTTTTATTTTCCAAACCTTCAGTGAGCACTCATCTTATTTTGCACTTGGCCCAGCACTGGGCAAGGGGTTGTCACAGATTACTTCCAAAGTTCCTTTCCACACAGAATAATTCCATGGCATAGGACTCAAACAAATCAACCACCAAACAAATCCAAGAACCCAAAACCACAGACTTTGCTTCTTTTCAAAGGAATGATGAATGGTGTTGAATTGAGTAAGCTCGGGTATCTGCACCCAGCCATAAGGAGGCACCTTTGCAGAAACTGAGTAAATTCCCACTGAAGGATTTTACCAAGGATTTCTTTACCAAGACTTGATACCTCAAATCCTACTTGGTTATACCAGTTGTGCCTAACCATGCATCTGGCAAGCTACTGGAGCTCATTGTGCCACCAGAGAACTGCAGCTTTTGCCCCAGAAAACTGCAGAAAAGAAGTTGGGGGAGGAATGGAAGTAGAGGGGGAACAGGTAATTAAGACCTGAATTGACCATCCCGGTCACCAGGAGAAAGTGAGGTACAGGCCAGGTAACTACAGCAACCCACCAGTGAGTGGACAGCCACCTTGCTCTGTCAGGATATGACAGAATCACTGAATACTCAGAGTTGCAAGGAACCTCTGGAGATCTTCTACTCCAACCTGAAGACATGTTCCTGAGTGGAACACAGGCAGCGAAGAATGAACACTGAGGGAGCTGGAATTTCTTTGCAGTAGGTGTTAAGAACTGCAAGTGGTGGATTGAACACCTCTGTTCCATATTTCCAAGACCACAGAAGTCCATGATAACTGAATATGCTCTCCTGTACATCATTCTGTGCAACCCTTCCCATGCAGCCAGGACTGCAAGGAAGAGGAAAAAGAGGAGAGAAAGGGATAAACAAGGTGGCATATTCTTCAACTTAAAGAGGTGACACTGATAGCTGAAGGTACACTATATACCTCTTCATTCAAAGGAAAAGAAGGAAAGCTTGCGTTCTTTCCCAGAAAAAGGCTGACTTGCCCTGTAGTAATACAACTTAACTAAAGTTATGCTTGACTGATCTAAACCAACAAAAGTACAACTTTTCAAATGTGTTTCTGTTTCTTTAAATAGAACAATAAAAGCTCCATTGATACTGAACTTAGTACTTCTACAGTACAAAGTTTGTCACTTTACCCAGTATCCTGAATGTAAGTAACACAGTCCCTCAATGAAAGATGCATTAAGTCACCAGCATTTTACTGTTAATACATAATCACTGTTCCTTAGATCCATCCTGAGCCACAGACCAGACATCACAATTCCCTTGGTCAGGGTGCCCCCACAGCATCCAAAACTTGCAAGGACTGCAACACATAGTGAACTTGTGTAGCACCTGCAACTATCCCAAACCTCCAGAGAGGTTCTGAAGGGGGAGCAAGATACTGACAAATTCCTGCTTCCCTTGAAATCCATGTAGCATATAAACACTCCCTAGAAATAGACTTTTAGGTAATGTAATAACTTTAGAACTCTTCTAATTTGAAATAAAACCTAGGCTCTTATTTCAGTAGTAGTTCAGGACCTGAGTGCTCAGGCATCACAGCCATACACAAAGGCAGCTTGAGAACCAGTACACTGAAGTTCTTTAAACACATTATCTTTCTTGTCCATCGTGTATCTACTGCACCATCTACTACAAAGCCTTTTCCAGGTTCATCAGTTCCTAGTTCAGTGTTTTCTCCAGTCATTTGCATGGAATCTAATCCAGCAAATGCCTGAGTTCATGGACATTCTATCATGGACTTCAGTGGGTTTGGATCAGTACAGATGGTTGGAAAAGTCACCAACATAGACAAGCCATCAATCTTCTGTCATTTTGCTTCCTCTAAACAAAGGCATAAGGATTACAAATGCCTGTTATGTGATACCAGGGATCATGCTGGATGTTACGTGACCACTGCCTACTGTATTACCAGAAATCACGAACAGGTTTCCCCTCTAAACACACAGCACTCAACTGGCAAAAAGCAATGACTGCTTAAAGTAATCTGTCCTACTAGAGGGAGAAAGAATGTGGCTCACTCTCATTACATTAAGATTTTTCAGGCTGTATGCAAAAATGTCATAGCAAATCTATAGCATTAGCTGCATTATGTCTCCATCAAGAGTGAACTCCGTATTAGCCCAATTAGGAATTCTGCAGCTCAGTTTAAACATCCAGATAAGGGGAATAGACAAAAATTCCAACACAGAACACAGGATATGGCCATCCTTGGTTAAGAGTTATATAAAGCTTCTTTTCGGGAGGGACTCCATTAACAAATTAATTGAAAACAACTCTCATATTAACTTCTCTCTGATTATGATTATGTATGGACCAGGTATCAAAGTAGGTCCTCAATACTGACCGTATCTAAAACTACTTGAAATTTCTGTGGTATGTATCCTACAGAGGTGGAAAATGAAAAAGTTGTCTTCCTTCTTCTCACTGGACCCCACCCTGTTTGGCTTCTTCTGTTATCTCAATAGTCCAAGAGTCTTAGAATTATTTATTTAAGTGAATATTGTAACAAACACCTCTGCAATCTCATTTAGCTTGGAAATTATTTACCAGATGGACTTCTTTCACTTGGGAAGCTCTGGGAATAAGAAGACACAAAGCTACTTGGCTTCTGCCTGACAAAGGCTCTTAGACAAGCATTCATTTTGCTCACCTTGAAGGCCACCACCTTAGATGTGAATCTAATTTTAGTCCCTCACCTTTCTATCCATAACTGGCTTTAAAAGCTTGTTTTCTGTTTACTCTGATGTTTGATTTGCACACCACGGTTGAGGAGTCATTTGAAGTTACTTGCAATTTTGCTGCAGGAAAAAGAAGTAGAAATCTATCTACCATACATTCTAGCCTGTCCACAGTGACATCAGCTTGAAAACTCATTTCATTGGATGTTCCGGGTATTTTGCATTTACAAGCTATTTTTTCCAAATCGTTAAATAGATATAGTGACTGATAAAATCACATCTTACTGCAATTATGTCTCTTCAGATGTCCTCAGCAGGATCTGAGGACAGCACAGTGTAATTCCAATAAGGAAAATCCTTCCTATTGTCTGAGTTGCATTACATGCATATTCCTCCTCCTAGTTAACTCCTTACCTGCCAGTCTCCACTAAACTATGATATCACCTTTAATAGAAGCCTTCTGCACTCCTTCCAAACAGGAGGGGTGGTCAACACAGTACCTTAAGAAAAAGGACTCATTCCAACTATCTGTTCTTTATGTCATCCCTCTCACCTTCTACCTCCCTTAACCACAACCAAAAAAAAATAAGTTAGTTTCACATTTTTTAGTCTGAAATCTCCCAACTCCCATTATAGAAATGTATTTAAATACCACACAAGTACTACTGCAAGAGGCAGACAGCTACATTTTGCATTTACACCTCATCCCCTGAGGATATCGGGGCTAAAGAAGGAATATCTAACTCAGAAATAGAAGGTTCAGTACCTAGTATCTTTTATTTCGGCGTCTGCTATTTCACTTGATCAATAACAACCGCAGTCTCCACCGGCTTCGAGCGGGGACTCACACAGCCGAGCACTCCTGGACCATCTTCCTAGCAATGGTGACACAGGCGTTGCTCCGAGGAACCCCAAGCCCCCGCACACGTCCTCCGGCAAGTCTCGCTGCTTGGCACCTCAACATTTTCTTCGGTCACTTCGTCAGCAGCCAAGAGGAGAAGCATCCATGGGAAAAATGGCATATTACAAATTTTGCTTTGGGAAGCAGAGCTCGGTTCAGACCATTGTCGGGAGCAGGAGGGGGGGGAGCGGCTCTTAAAGCTCCAGTAGCCCCTTTCGAGCAACAGCATCTTTGCAGCTGGAGGCAAACGATCACAGGGGGAGGGGGCAGGGCGAAAACATCTTTCTTTTATTTCTTATCTTTTGCTAAACTTAACTAAGGGTATCTGGCTTCCCTGGTTCTTCGATACCTCCCAGGCTGATTATGGCTCTGCGTGACTGAAGTCCACACGCACGCACGACTGCCTGCATGATCAAAAAGCAAACGCGGTTTTCTGCTTTACAGAGAGAAATCCTCTGCCCACGGCTCGTCGCTGCCTGGCTGGCACATCGCTGCCGGGCTGGCACCGCGCAGAGCCCGCTGTCAGCCACATGGAGCCCCGGCCGGCGGTCCCCCACGGCACGTGGCCGCGCCCCGGGCACCGCTGCCAGCCCCGCATCGCCCGGGGACGCCGGCATCGAGAGCGGCACGACGGCGCTACGCTACTACATCCTGTCATTCAAGGAGCTCGGGCAAACGCCACGACATATCTTCTAACCGTAGAGCGTAATAAAATGTATCATCTGCCGTAATCCGACCGTGAGAAAGCAGGGATAAAGCCTGCCATAATCTCAATAGTCCGGGCGTGTAATTATTACCACACACTGGGGAAAGCCGGGAGCGGGCGGGCGCCCTG